>JAWWEE010000074.1:116479311-116561764 GCA_035221455.1 Xenops minutus
AAAGAAAAGAAAAGAAAAGAAAAGAAAAGAAAAGAAAAGAAAAGAAAAGAAAAGAAAAGAAAAGAAAAGAGAAAAGAAGAGAAAAGAAGAGAAAAGAAGAGAAAAAAGGAAAAAGGAAAAAGCTATGTTTTCATAAAAGGCAAGTAAAAAGAGCATGTAGCATTAAAGAATATATAGCAATGTTTTATGAGACATACAAAGTGAAACAGAAGGGGGTTATCTGGAGTCATTGTAGATACTGACAGCCTGGAATCCCATTTGCCTCCCGATTTATTTTTTTTTCAAATACTTTTTCATTTAAGCATTTCATTTAAATAATGACCATAATGGTGTTAATTTAATCTCCTAGTACTCGCAATAACTTGTCCTGGATTTTTGAGGCTAGCATGGAAATGGTTAAGCAGCATTTTAATATTAAAGCATCTAAATTTCACCCTCCCAAATTTACCCTTGGTAAGAGAATATCTGGTGTCTTTGGAATTGTTGGGACTAACAACTCTTTCTTGCCAGCCTTCTGTTTTCAGACCGCTGGTAGAAAACGTGGAGTTTCTCTGTCAAGGGACCTCAAAACTGTGTCTTGGTTGTGTCCCTTGAAAATAATGTCATATTTGCAGCTGTGACAGAACACCTGAGCAATTACATTGCTCTGGTAAGAGAGCATGGCCAGTGTGCTCCAAAATTTTCAGCTGTCTTGGTTTGAAGTGTTTGTATCAAGAATGAACTGTGCTGTTTCCAATGAGGTTTTACATCTTGTGTATGTGTCCACACACATTATATGTAACTCTAAAGGCATATGCCAGATAGGTTGGCTTAACTTCACTTTTCTTCAGAATTTTTTGGAGTTTGGCTGCCTCTTTGGTGCTCCTTTCATGTTAACTAATACGTTATGTTGTGGATGAATAGGATTCTTTATAGAATTATCTAAAACCAGGCACTGATTTATTTGAAAACAAAGGGTTTCTTTAGAGCTAAGTTTAAGCTGGCATTGCCATGAATCCTAGAATTATTCTACATTTAAATGAGAGAACAGTGATGCACTTTGTCCTTGGGCTTTGAACAGCACAGAGCTGTTGACCAGAGACTCGGAGACCGCTGAGCAAATCTGTTTAGGTTCATTTGCCGGAATTTCCAAGCCTACTTTTCTCTCTTCACACAGATGATGAGAAGCAGAGCTAAAAAGACACTAGAAGTTGCACTGATCAATTTAATTGGAGGTAGACAGATTGTTCAGTGGTGTGCAATCAAAAAATGCATAAAAACCTGCTCTGTAGTGATCTAAACATGTACATTTTCTCTGTTTTGCTTTGAGGTGTGGGGGGTCTAGAGCATAGCAGCTAAACAATACCTCACTTGTTTATAAAAAACCTTGGGAAGAAGGGGTGAGGAAGAAGAAAATATTTACAGTAGTTTTCTACCCAATTAAAACCAGAAGGCAGGGTAAAAAGGAAAGAGTTCATTTACAGCCCAAGCCAATTAAAAGTAAATTTTGCTGCTTTTGGATGTTAATTTGCACATCCAAGGCAATGTAAATTTAAACTAGAAGCTTGACTTAACCTCACCCATTCAGATGAACTTCAAATTTATGATTCATTTGGTTTTGGTCATAGCATCTGGGTGTTTAAGCACATTTTGTGTGAATTGACATTAGAAATTCATAAACATTAAACTTGTGGAGTACTTCACCAGAATGTGTAAATAATGCCTGTCTCGCAAACACAGCTCTACAACACAAGCTGGCTCAGATCCTCAGTTAAGATAGTCTTATATTTGATGCCCTCAGCCATTTTTTCTGTTGTTTAATTATCTGGGAATAAAACCAGAATTCTGTAGTTTCTCTCATGGATTAAAAGGTATCTCAAATTTCTCTGCAAACATTTTAATTGCATTTGTTGATATTAGTTGGGGTTGTTTGTGGGGTTTTTTTACACTGTAATGTGTGTTTATTTATAAAGAATTGAACTAGAGGTAGAAGAAAGACTCTTGTAACACAGAGTTTTATACTCAGAAATGAAACTGCAAACTTGTCAATGTGTGCAAAAATCACTTTCCTGTTTTACATAGAAGCATCACTTGAAGAGACCTGAAAGAAATTTTATCATCAACCACCCAGTCAAATCCCAGATAATTATTCAGGGAATCATGTTGGATCCGTGATGTGCACAAAGTAAGAAAGAAAACAGCCCTTGACAAGAAATCTGAAGGGGCTGAATATTTCAGAAGCTACAGAGCATTAGGAAAAGAGGATGGCCTTGCAGTTCAGAATCTAAACAGGCACACACACAGACATGTGCACAATTTGACACTTCTTTAGGAAAAGAAAGTTGATGAAATGAAAATATGTTGATATTAGGAACTGGCAAGGAGAAACCAGCACATTCTTTGTCTTGGTTACTGCTCTATTACTTGGGTCTGGAAAAGATTGATGGCTTGCTTGCTTGGCCCTTTGTTTTGGTTCTGCTGTTTTAATTTATGAGTCAGAAAGTTCCCCAGACATAGGTCCTCATTTAAAGAAAAGAAAGAAAAATAAGATAGATTATTAACAGGGTTATTTTAAAGCAAATACAGTCGAAATATTAAAACAGTGTGATGGTTTGTTACAGTTTATTTACAGATCTACCAAAGACGTCCATATGTCACATCAGATGTCATTTAAAATGGTCAATATGTTGTCTCAAACCAGTCAGTGCCTGGTGTCTAGACACTTCACGCTGTCACTCCAGTCATGCTTGTTGCTGCAAAGCATTTAGATCAACCTAACAGTTGAGGAAAGCAGTGTTGTTCTGGTCTGCCACAGCTGACGTGTCCTGCCTTCCTCTCTGCCATATGGATGCCACTGTTGGTCCCTAGACTCCTCTGGTTTGGCTTAGGGCAAGTCTCTGTTATTAGTTCAGTTCAGCAGCCTGCTTTTGGAGTACATCCCTCCCCATTCCCTTTGCTGGGTGATCTTGGGGAACATGAGCTGGATTCCTTTCAGATGAAGTAAGACTGGAAGATGTTCTTCAGGAGTGCTTTTAACACCTACTGATCATGAGTAGGTGTCCTGCCCACAAGACCACACTAGAGATGAGTTGAAGCAAAACATACAAATCCTGCCATGCCAACACGGGTCATGTGAATGCTGCATCTTCAGCATCAACTGTTTTGCTCTCTGTGGGTATGCTTTTCTTGCACTGCATTACTTGCTAAGGCAGACATTGGAACAAAAACCACACCGAGGGCAGATCCATGCACCTGGGGCCTGCCTTTTCTCTCGACTTCAGGTGCAGCCTCGTTAGTTGTTGCTCATGAAAGCATAATACACCTCTGAAGTTACTCTCCCTGCAAATAGCAGTCTTATTTTCCATCTTTCTTTCTCTCAATTTCCTGTCTGGCACTTGACTTCCCCCAGTGCTTCTCCCCTCTGTGCTTTCAAACCACTCTTCCTTCCTCTTACTTCTGGTTTGCCACCATCGTTTTCCTCAAATGTTGCTCCCAGTCGCAAGGTCTCAGTCTCAAGGGGTCATATAGCTGTCTCTGCCACAAAGAGGCAATCTGTCTTTTATGAAGCTGTTTTTAAAGCTCTTTCCTGATGAAATCTCTTCTAGTGCTTCACTACCCTTCAAGTATTTTTTTAATGTTGTCACCCCTCCTCCATTGTTTAACCTGAACCTTTCCTGTGCTCATTTGAAGCTCATTAGAACTTGTCATATCCATAGCTGACTGAAGAGACAATTCCCTTCTCTTTGAAGCAATTTTCCAATGTAACAGCTATCCCTTAAGTGGATTCCCACCTCTCCCCCTCCCCCTACTAATAATTAGTTTGTCCATCCCACTATATCACATTTTCTAGATTAGTTTGCATTCTCATTTCTGTTCCCTAGATCCTCTCAGGTAGGCCCACATCTTTGTGGGAATTCAGGCACAGAGTCAAGTAGAAGGATTTTTTTTAATTCAGCACATTATGGACAGGCTTTCCACTACCAACACTTTTGTTTTATATCTCACAGCAGTGTTTGTATTTCTTAGAACAGCATGACATTTGTCTCTTGTGACCTGCTGTAGTCTGAGGCCTTGCTGTTTCCTATCCTGTCTTTCTGTATTAGGTGTTTCCTGCCCATGGGCAGTATCTTGTACATAACCTGCTACATTTCACTCCCTCCTTCCAGATCACTGCTCCATCCTAACCTTTGTTTCTCACATCCAGAACTCATATTTATTCTTCCTGCATCTGTAGCCTGATTGTTAAAATATCTCGAGGTGGTTTCAAAGCATTTCTAAAGGGAATATATGACATTTGTGGTTTCTCTCCTGTCTGTCTGGAAGGCTGTCAGAGGAAGTTAGCAATGTGATTTAACAAATCTCTTTTGGCTACTACATAAGATTATCTTCTAGGTCCTGCTAATTGATCCATTCTGGATTGTTTTCCCCAGGAATTTGAAGTTAAGCTGACTCACTAGGTCTTTAATATCATTACCTGTTTTTTTTTTTGTTGCTTTGGTTTGTTTATTTGGGTTTTTTTCCATTATACACACATGCACATACTTCCGTTCACATTCTCTTTCTCCCTTTCCCCTTGAAATCCTACCTGTCATTGCTATTGTTTATGGTAATCACTGCTTGTATTTGACTCTTTAGGTGAAGACTGATGTCCTAAACATGATAACCTTCTGGATGTCATCTCTCATCAGCTTTTCTCTGTGTTGTCTAGGGCAGCAAGGTTTTTCTTGCTCTTAAGCTATAAACATATTGATAATAGGATTTCTTTTTGTTGCTAGCCTTTTGGTTTTTTATAATTCTAACTTAGCCTTGCTTATTCTCATAACTATGAGCTTCTTATTGCTAGCAATTTGACCATGTTTTCACAGTGTGTGTCTGTCTTGACAAATAAGTCTTGTGCTACTTCTGCTGTTTATTTTTGCACAAGCACAGATTCTCCTGTTGTATTGTTTTGTGGAGAAATTACTGCTGCTTTCTTGTATCCCCTCTTAGGAGTGTCTCTTGTGAGGTCTCTGCTCTACCTGACTGTGTTCACATTTCTCTTTGGTACCTTGCTGGGCTCCCACATCTCCCATTTAATGAGGTTTAGTCAACTTTTCTTCTGAACTGATTATTCTCCATTTGTCTAGAATGAATCTAAAGGATCTGCTGCCTTCTGTATTTTCTCCATTTTTCATTTTAAAATTTCACTGATTATGAAACAAAACAAGTTTGATTCTAAACAACAGTAAAGCTTCACATCAATTCACGAGCCTTTGCTCTTTATACCATGTGGCTATCAAGATACCATGAGTTGTTAGATTCCCACTTCAGGCTCTTCTGTTCTATTTCCAAGTTGCTAGCTGTTTGGTGTGTAGATTTATGATATCAAACAACTAACCCTGGTGCTGCTAGATGGGTTTTAATGGCTTTGTCATTATTTAAACTGATTAGACTCTGCTGACTGTCACTGTGCACGTTGTCTGTCACTGTGCACAGTGCTGGTGGATCTACCATAGCGGGAAATGTCAACTTGAAACATAAAGGAGGGCATACTTTCAGATTTACAGAATCACAGAATGGTTTGGGTTGGAAGGGACCTTAAAGATCATCTAGTCTTCATTTCTGGTCTGTAACCTCAGCCCATCTGTGGATGGTCCAGATTTTGCTTCACAAGCTGTTGATACTATGCAAAGGTCAGATGCTGGATGCAGACTCTTCCAACTATGGATTTATTTCCACTGCTCATTACAGCAATGAATGTAAAACATTTTAACAGAATCCCTTCATCAGAACTAACAGCTCTGTGATGTGAATGACCTCAGCAATTAACTGTAAATGCCTCCCCTTGCTGTTTTGAAGGGGAATGCCACACTGTGTTCCACTCCTGAGAGAGAACTGAACCTTTGCACATTCACCCTTGGTGACACCAATGGTGATAAAGGCTTACCACTAACTTTCTTCAAATCCATGGTGAGTAAGAAAGGCTGAAAATGTGCTCCCACCCCGCTGTGGGAAGCCAGTCAGTGCAGCACTTCCTTTGAATTAAAGAGGCGGCATGTGCTGCCACACTTTGAAAATATAGGGATCTGGTTAAAATGTAAGACAAATTCCACAGTTTATGTGTTCAGTAGATACTGACAATTATTCTCTGAAATAACTTTTTGTTAGTATCCCGTTTACTTACTGTCATAGTAAATTTGTCTCCTCGCTCCCCCATATATGCTTGGGGTTTTTGGTTGGATGAGTTTTTTCCCCTTGCAAAAGAAAATCTCAAAATATTTTTTTTTTTTTCTGTTATAAAGAAGTGTGTGTTCTGTATGTTTTCCTCTCTCCTCCTCCAGACACTACAGGGAGTCATGGTCTCTGCTCTCGACTTTCTTGGACATGCAATAAGACAAAAGTTCATGTAATCTCATATAAATTAAATAACTAATCCTACTAGATCCCGGCTTTCATACTCCCACAAATCTAGCATCCACACAGCTATAGTTTGACTCTATACCTGTTCTCCATGGTAGGCATATTAATGCTTTCTAATTTGCATTTATGTGAAATGTCCAAAATGTCTTTTCCTTGGGTGTTACATTGATGTTTTATGTCCTCTTTTTTGTTCTCTTTTTGTCTCCCTCAACCGCTGGTCCTTTTGTTAGTTGATAGAAACTTCACAGTCACTCCTCTATCCATGAATTGCTAAGGTGATCTGGCTTCTGTGACTTGAGACAACCTTCCCATAAACCAGATTTGAAAACTTTTCACTAGTTTAACTGTGGGGGGTTTATGTTATGGTTTAATCCCAGCTGGAAGCCAAGCACCATGCAGCTGCTTGCTCACTCCCCCCTGCCCTGGTGGGATGGGGAAGAGAATCAGAGAAAGGTAAAAGCCATGGGTTGAGATAAGAACAGAGCAAGAATTGAAACCAAGTAAAATATAATAAAAATAGCAATAATAATAATAATAATATTGAAAAAGGAGAAAACAGAAAGAGATGAATAAAACCCAAGAAAAAAAAATGGTGGACAGTACAATTGCTGGCCATCCACGGACTGATGGCTAGCCTGTCCCTGAGCAGCAATCAGCCCCTCCTGCACAACTCCCCCAGTTTATATGCTGAGCACGTTGTTCTGTGCTGTGGAATATCCCTGTGGCCAGTTCAGGTCAGCTGTCCTGGCTGTGATACCTCCCAGCCTCTTGTGCACCTGCGTGCTGGCAGAGCACAGGAACCTGAAAAGCCCTTGACTTAGAGTAAACACTGCTTAGCAACAACTAAAATAGTGCTGTGTTATCAACATTATTCTCATAAGGAATCCAAAACACAGCACTGCACAGCTCCTAGGAAGAAAATGAACTCTATCCCTGCTGAAACCAGGATAGTTCACAATGAATGCAATAAAATGTATATGAAAAACTTTATTGAGCAATTTTGCACGCAGGAATGCTGGAGATAGGAGTCAGCAGTACAAAAGTCATCTTACTTGCTCTGACTTTAAAAGAATCGTCAGTACTTCTGCATTTCTCTTCTCAAAATTAGGCATTATTCTTTGTAAGAGTAAGAAATAAGCAATGCTTGCATTTTCTGAGTTCAGATGTGCTTCTGAATCATTCAGTGGGGGTAGATGGGTGAAGGATGAAACTACCTGAAATTACCCCAGCTTCATTTTAACAGAGGTATGTGGTGAAGACCCCTTGGCCAGACATCTGCCTGCCACCCCAGGCTTCCTAGGGGAGGTGACTGAGTCTCTGGCATGCAAACAGCTGTGTGCAGGTAGGCATAAACTGGTGACAAACAAAGGGGGAAAAAAGGAGTTGCGTAGGCCTGGGAGAACCACAGTTATATAAAGGTGAACAATGAAACATTATTTCTGAAGTGGGTATTTTGAAGGGCTGTTACCACAACACTTTTTATATAAATGAAAGGTGCATTTGAATCGGAAGGAATTTGGTGTAGAAAACTGCAAGTGACTCATCCTGAACCAGAGGGGAAACAGAGCTAGTGTGGCATGGAGAGATTCTTGAGTGCTTGCATGTTATCTGATTCAGACTGAAGTTAAATTTTCATCAGTTAATCTTAGTGAGAGATATTAGTACCCGCCTCCAACACTGCTCGTATTGCATCCATTAGCATGGTGCATATTCCAGTTAGGAGATCCTCATCACCATTGCAGTTGCATCCAAACAGACGTTGATTGTTGGCAGATTTTCGAACGTTGAACAGATTGTGCACAGGTCCCATATTTTACTACCAATGCAGCAACAACATATTTATCAAGATCTTTAGTTCAAGAGATGTATAACATCTTAAGTTCTCTGGCTTTACAAAATCTTTATCTTCTTTGTAGAAAAATTTTTTTTCTTTGTTTAATTCAAAAATTTATAAAAACATTTAATAAACCAAGGCTGACACAAAGATTGCCATGTAATTAGAAAATGTTGACATTTTGCTCTTTTGTGTGCTTATGCAAGCTTAAAACTATGCTGTCATCTACAAAAACTACTATAATTTGTACAGCATTGTTGGAGAAAACTGTAGTTGGAATAAGACTTACTCTTGATAGATCCAAGAGTAGCTTGGATTGTGTGCAGGAACATTTTCATAGGAAAGATTTCAGTCATTTGAACAATGTCTCCAAGATAATACCATGTCTTTTAAATAATCTGGTTCTTATTGTCCTCTTTAAAATGGCTGTATGTACATCAAAGCTAAATGTCAATAGATACAACTGTGTGACAACTTCTCCTGCTTAGTATTTGTGTTCTGTGCTGTAACCTACATCTTCCCTTGTTCCATGTTGTCCTTACCACCCAACAGCACAATAGCCAACATCTAAAAACTGCTGACCTGAAAGATTAAATACTGCCACATTCCTTTTAAAAACTGTATAATGGAACAGGGGTCTTGAGTTAATATTGAGATTAGAGGCATTTATTTAATTGTTGCTTATGTTTCATACTTAGATTTACACTATTCCATTAACTTGTTTCTGCTAGATTGCCATGTTATAAAAAAGGCAAGTTAATAAAAATAAAAAAATTAGTTTAGTCGAGTCCAGAAGTTGATCATCTGTACTCTGTCCCTACTTCTTGATGTATTGGTTTTCCTGGCATAAGAGGATAGGATGTATCTAGGTAAATCTGTTGCTGATACACCTTTATATAAATCTATTGCTGAAACTCACTTAAGAGTTCAGACCCACATGCACCCTTCAAACACTTACCCACAGCTCCCAGGACTGAAAGTGAGAGTATTTGTTCTTGGAGGACAAAAGCCAGGCTATAGCTGGTAGATGGAAATACATCTTCGTGGGTCCGGAGTATGTTGGACATCTGGCAAATGTGAGGAAATGACTAGATAAAAAAGTAAACAAAGTAAGGACAGCAATTAATAAACTCTTAGAACATTTGCTTTAAATCTATATCCTTCTGTCCAGATACAGAAGCTGTCCAGATACGGTTTCTTGCTTTGGTAGTTGCTTTTTAAATTGTTGCTACCTTTTTCTCTGCCCAAGGTGGTGCGTAACAGTGCTTTAGTGGAATGCATGTGTCTTTGGCCATAAATAGTTTGTTAGAGGTATTAATAGAATAGCAAAATCAAACCTCCTCTATTCTGTAGATCTTAGACTGCCTTTAAAATGCTTATTTTTTGTAAAAAGGCTATGAGCCTTTTGTGAGGGGACACACCCCCCAAACCAAAGCCCTTGTTCAGTTTCGTTTAAAGACAATACCAGTAAATAGCTTGAAAATGCAAATATGGTCCTTGTGTTCTGGCTCATCTTTATAATTTGAGGAAGAACTCTTGACATTCTGGGTAGACCCCACCTACATAACATTGTGTGCCAGAGAACTTGTTTACCAAAGCATGTTTGTTCGTCCCAGCCTGTATTTGCAATTCTGGTAGAACGTGCTGTAGCTGGGATTCAGGAGGCTGAAATAAGAAACATCCATACAGAATTACCACTTAGAGAGCTTTTTCTCTTTTATACTTAGCTTAGCTTTGGTATACCGTCCTGCACAAACTGCTCAGATCTCCTGGAAACTCAGACATTTGGCCTATTTTATAAAACTATATTTATAAAAGGAATTTCAAAAAGTCTTTGTTAAGAGCGAGATGCAGGTTGTACAGTACTGTCAGTTGGGAGGTTTTTTAGCAATTTATACTTCATGGGCTGTAGTGTATAACTGCAGCTTCACAGAGTTTAACAGTGCAGTAATTTATTACTGTGTTTCATGCATGTCTGCTGAAACTAGTCCCAGAACACTTAAGGATACACCAATAAGATGCGTATTTGATGTGTCAAGCATTTGTGTTGCTATATGCCTATTAAGCAGCCAGTTATCTTTGTCTTTTTATTGTGTGTGTATTCACCCTTGTAGGACTTGGTGGTAAGTCAGATCCAATGTACTTCTTTTTCCCTTATATTCTTGGAAACCATGTAAATCTTCTGTGCTTCCATGTGAGCAAGTGGAGGTGTCTTGAGGCAGTACCCACACTGTGGATCTCCAAGACAACTGATAAGTAAGGTAAACTAGGCTATGGTGAGTTTAGCGTTCATACTGTTGTTCTGCTTCTGATAGCTGAACTAGTTTGTGGAGGTTTCACTTGGGTACCTGCTCCACCACACTTGCAGTGAGTGATGGTAAGTGCAGGGCAAAAAGAGACCCGGGCCATGTGCCCTCCATGAGTGGTGCTTCTCCTCTGGACACAGCTATGGTTGGATGATTTCTCCTGTTGGAATCCTGCCAGCTATTGCAGCAATAAGTGAACAGGATGTAAACAACAGGGTTTGGGTCAAAAAGTCATGTGCACTGAATTCACCATTCACTTCAAACGCCTTGCATGCTATATAATTTTTAGAAACTAATCTTACATTGTTTGTTTTATAACAGAATACACTGCTCAGTGTCCCCTACCTGAAAAAAAGCACTCCATGTATGGCAACAGTAATACATTTTGGTGTGTTCATGAGGGAAATAAAGAAATTGAGGAGAATGAAGTAAGGAAAATAGAAATACATGTATTGAAATTGCACATACAGTATTTCACTGCCTGATACTGGTTTTTTACTTTGAAATTTCATCATGCATTTATGCTATTGGCAGAATGCTTGCTTGTATATGAGTGTTCCTCTGTAGTATATGCTTCAGTTGATTTAAACCAGTTTTCTTCTTGGCTTCTGTGAATAATTTCTTTGATGTGGTGCTGCTGTCATTTTTTGGTTCATGCTATACATAAGCTGTGATGTTTGTGAAATTATGCAGTTTATTATGGTTTTTCTGTAGTTTTCCATGATTTTGGTTTGTGGTGTTTGCTATGCTAAGTGAGAGTCCTTGTAGTGTTGTAGATCCTGGTTTTGATCTTCATTAGCTTCTGTGCTCCAAGACATTCTTCCTGTAACACATGGATCATCATCTTTGTGTCTAGAGTGCTAGAAACTGGCAGTTCACTATGAATGTCACTATGAATGAAGCCTCCTTTTACATGCCAAGTTCTTGCACTTTGTCAAGAGCATATAATACTGAATCTTTCAGTCATACTTGTTTAGGTGGCTTGTGGTAGTTTCGGGTGGGTTGGTGAGTTTGCCTGGGAGAAGGGGTAGAAGTATATGTTTGTAATGAGTCAGTCTTCTTAAGTATTCATTTCATTCCTTCAAACTGAAAGACTGTAATCTGAAGTCATTCTGTAGTTGATACAGCGTACAAAAAGAAAGTAAGGGAAAAAAACATTTCCCCTGCACAGCTCATGTAAAACTGAGCCATTACTCAGACTTCTCTAATGAGCACAGGCACACAACTATTAAAATGAGTTAAATGAAAGCTATTAATATGTATGCATGCATTAAGTGTTACAAAACCAGCTTTGGTAAAGAACAGTTACCTGGTGATACTGTTGCTTGCATGTGCACTGTGAGCTTTAAATATTGTCCAGCTGGCAATTTCTTCACAGTTTTAATTCTCAGGCTTTTAGTTAGATCACTTTCCCAGTGAGTGTCTTCTCTTACTTGGTTTTGTCCATGGTAGCCCGTGTTTTCTGGTAATCTCCTGTGTACAGGGAGTCTAACAGAAGGCTGTTTTCTCCAGTACACGACTCATGGGTGTCACGCTTTGCAGTGCTGAATGCCTGGTCTCAAACTGGCCCATTCCCAAGCCTCTTCATAGTCCTGCTCCTAAGCAGACAGTGGGGTAGAATATGGGCAAATTAGCCTCCCAACAAGAGGCTGGAAAGTAGTGTGAGAGTAATTGATAGGAGAGGGCGGGTGCATATCTGTCTTCACACATTTTATGGGGTCTTTGTGGCTGGCAGAATCCCAGGGGTTAGACAGTATTTGCCCAGAGTTGCTGTGCCTGTGTCATTGTGAGGCCTGTCCATTGCAGCCTGAGGCTTTCCAAAGGGTGGTATCCTCAGACTGGTCAGTGCTGTGTACGAGGATACAAGCTGCTGGGAGCTGGGTTTTTTTGGTTAAAACAACTGGCACATGCAGAGTTAACTACAGTGGCCATCACTTGTTTCCTGAGTGAGGTCTAATTTCAGGGCTTGATAGGCTAAAGGCTAACAATAATTATTTAAAAGATCACTTAATATTTATTGCTGTGTCACATTAATGCCTTTTGGAGGATTTTAAACAGACATGCATTTGTTTTAACTGGAGCTGCCAGTTGGCAAGATACTGCCACAGAAGAGTTTTCAAATTCCAAACACCATCTCATCTTAGTGTCCAAAGCTGATGACTATCAACAGATTGTTCCCGGGCAAGGAGGTTGTGTTGTCCTTGAGTGTGAGCAGTAGGACAGAAAGCTTGGTGTTAACAGTGATAGGCTAAGATACTCCTTGGAAGATGCGGGAACTGAAACAGAAAGCTGTGGTGTTGGTGTTTGAAGCTGATAGTGTTACTCTGTTAGCTGATTTTGTTACTCAATGACCCACTGTGTTTTAGCAGTAACTAAAACTATTGGACTGTGCTTGTCAAGTGGCTTGGGCTGTGCGTTTTGTGTGAATATTTGAATATATACTAGAGTTACACAGTATATACATATGGAACAGTGCTCACTAGCAAAGGTCCCGGCTACATTTAAACAAGTCATCTGCATCCCTGCTTGTCGTCGTCTTACAATTTTTTTTTCTAATTCTGTATTTTTGTGTAGTTCTGTTTATGCTATAAAATTAGACTTTTGATCTCTGGTCAGGAACAAGGTGTTTTAAGGACATTTTTAGTAAAAACAGAACTGAATAGTTCAGATTGTTGCTATCTGCTCATACTGGGCTTGGAGAAACCTTTTAAAGGTACTCTGCATTTCTGTGACCTCTTGCATTTGCAGTGGGTTGAGAAGGGTCCTTCATTTCTCTTCTTTCATCTTTTCCACTCCCACCACCCAATCACTGATACTCCTCAACAAAGACTTAAAATAGTTGGGATGACAGTGCAGTACGTGGATTTGTAACATTCTTTAAGCAAAGTACTGAAAAACAGTGGAAATGAGATTCCCTGGGTGTATTACTTGCCTAGGAACTGTAAATGGGAATGCAAGGGAGTTCCAGGAGACAAAAATGTCAGAGTGAATGCTGACCTTTAACTTCACTAAAAGGCAAGTTGAGTTCCACGCATTTCTCTGTGTGCTATGCAGTTAACCACCAGGTATCCACCTTGACATTAGAATATTAGCCTTTAAAAACTCATCAAGCAAATCTGTAAATTAGGATTTATTTAAATTTTAGGACCTTAACAGTGTTTTGAACAGTATGATGCTCTAGGCAGATGAACATGCTGCGAATTTGATTCAGGCAAAGTACAATTTAAGGACCACATTGCTGATCTCTAATTACTTACTCCAGAATACTGAGAGGAACTGCATAATGAACTGCTTGACAGCCCAGTCCTCAGGGAGATTTTAACTGTGAGGAAGGACAACGAGCTGCTCTTTAGTCAAAGGTTTAGGGCTTAGTCTGTGAGGCCAGGTAGACAAAGTTAAATTATCTCTAGGCCAGGGTCATCTTCTCACCTTTCCTGGGTTGAGGCCTTTCTACTCACTGTAAATCAGTCCAGTAGCTCAATTCAACTGATCTACTGACAAGTGAATGATTAACCAAAAACTATCAACCAGACAGAAGCTGAACACTGCTAAACAACTGCAACGTAAAATAGCTCTTGAGTATAGATTACCTGATTAAATTATTTACCAGTGAGTTATTTTGACTGAAGTTCAGAAACATTCTGCTCTGGATTTCACCACGAGAAGTGCTAACAAAGCTCCTTTTAAACCTCTCTATGAATGAAAGGCAAATAACTTGCCAGATCTGAACAAGCAAGAGAAGGCTGTTGCTACAATGCAGAGCCTCAGGATTTAGCAGTGCCTACCCAAAAACACGGGTAAAAATATAAAACTCCAAAGTCAGGAAAGGGCAGGTTGGGATGAGAAAATTCTTCATTTCGTCCTGTGCAGACTCTATTGAAATGGAAGCTTGTGATCCATTTGACTTGTAGCTTGTGCGTACACAGTTACAACACGCTAATCCAAACACTGACGTATTTTTAAAACTGCCAGACTGCTTCTCTGATTTGTTTTTGGAGAGTGCTTGGATGATTGTCAGTGCCTGATACATGAGTGTAGTATTATGCAGGAATATTTCTGTAGCAGGAGTGCTCAGAAATAGGATCTCCCAAATCACTCCTTGCCAGATACTTGCCAATACCTGTGACTGTTGAAATGAGCATCGTCATGTCCTGTCAGGCCCAAATACAAGTCTTGTGAAGACACGCTTGCAGAACATGAGGCTTCTCCATAATCAATAGAACAATTCCTGGTGAAAACCTGTGGGGTTCTGGGGGCACCCAGGTGTTACATGAGTTAAGACAATGGAATGGGCTGCAGTGTTTTCATACTTGCTCACTCTTTACATGGCAGCTGAACTCCTGAGAAGCATTTCAGGTATTTATAGGGAGGAAGCTAAAATGGCACAGGCTTTTAACTCATCCTGAGTGTTACCATTTGCATTAGATATTCCCTGCCGCTGAAGCCTTGTCTGAATGTTTGAAAGCACAGCAGATCCTCAGTCAACATGAGGTTTTAACTTAATGGGTGTGGGTGGTCTGGTCTGTTAAACCGAATCCAGGCTAACTCTTGTCTATCCCACATTTCTAGATCTAGTTAACAAAGTAAAGTGGGAGTGATACTGCCATTGTAGGAGTTGTTTGGTGGTGGTTTTTTTTCCTGGAATTTGCATTTTTATGACTGTTTTATGGCCTCGATTTACTCAGGAAAAACTTACCAGTTACACTTCATTTTAAGAGGTCTAGTTGAATTTTAACTGGGGTGTTGAAACTTACCCCCAAATTTCAGAGGGTGCAGAAATAGTGCTTGATATTACACATACCTGTCTCGTTTTTCCCGTGTCATTCCCTCTCCACGTACGGAAGCCTGAGAGCTGTCATTGCAGCGTCTGCTTGGGTTAATGATGGCCTTGCCGGTGCATCGTGGGCACCCCCGAACACATTGAAGAGTTAATCTGAAACCACTCGTGTGCACAGCAGCGGTTTTAGTTGGGTTTTGGGTTGTGTTTTTTTTTTTCTTTTTTCCTTAACCAGAGTGCTGCTGATTTTCCAGAGTTTCTGTGAGGAGCCGCCCAGCAGAAGCAGGAGCATCCCCCAGGGGCTGGGGCGAGGGAGAGGGGCTGAAACCTAGGGACTGGGGAAAGTGGAAACCTGCCCTTAAGGAAAAGAAAGAATATATTTTTAAAGGTTTTGGGGTTGGGTTTTTTATATATATATATATAAAAATGTGTGTAGGGCGGAGAGGAGCCTGGTTCCCGGTGCCGGGTGCCGTCCGGGGTCTGGGCTGCGCGGACAGGCTGGCGCCGCGGGGGCGGAGGGGCGGGAGCCGGGCGAGAGGGAGGGAGGCAGGAGGGAAGGGAAGGGAAGGGAAAAAGGAGGGCGGCAGGCAAGGAGAGCGGCCGCAGCCTCCGCTCAGGCTTTCCCTTTCCCTGTCCGTCTCCCTGTCGGCCGAGCCCCGTGCGCCTTACCCTGCGGGGCTCCGCGGGAGCAGCGGGATGGCTGCGCGGGGCGGCGGGCTCCGGGCCGGGAGCGGGAGAGACGCCTGAACTTCCCAGAAGTCGGGGAGCTGAGAAAGAGTTGTTAGGGTGAAGGTTGGAGAGCAGCTTGGCTGCGTCCCCGAGGTCCGCGAGGTGGCCGCGCCGGCGAGGAGGAGGAGGAGGAAGAAGAGGAGGAGGAGGAGGTGGGTGCGGGTCCGTGGTACCCGGGGACGGGAACGGCCCGGGGCGGCCTCTTCGTCCTCTTGTTCGTCCTTCCCCGAGTGGTTCGCAGCCAGGACGTGCTGGATTTTCGGGAGAGCAGCACTGGGGTCTGGCCCTGGGAAACTGAAGCTTTTTAAAGGCAGCGCTGTCTTTTCAGGATTCAGGTACCCTTGAGGAATTTAATTTTGTGGAGGTTAATTAAAAGGCTGTTGTAGAGTAGTAAAGCTAAATATCTTTTCTCAGCTGGTCTTTTTTTTTTTTTTTTTCCCTCCCCCCGCAGTGTTTCTGTGAGTTTTCCTCCTCTTGCAGCTCATAAAGGTGTAACTGTGCTGTTTCTGGACATGCAGTAGTTTTGCAGGATGGAATGTGCCTTTCTTGCTCCCCTATCAACTTAGGAGACGTTGTCATGCTGGTACTGCGTTTCATTACAACACAGCAATGTCACCTGAATGCCCTTACGGTTCTTCCTGTTCCTTGGTACTGAAGATTTCTGTGACTATCACTTGCTGCAGTATTCTCATAGCTAAGTCTATTTTTATAACTCCTTTCAGACATTTCAAATGTTTTTTTATAGACACACAGAGAATGAATCTGTATTTTTAAAGTTTGCTGTTACTTTATTTTGGAGTATTTTAATGTCAGTGTTTTTTCAGTCTCAGTGTCTACTGAACTTTTCAATACTTCTGAACTATTTTTTTTTTCTTCACCTGCACATCAATCTCTTCAATTACTGTAATATGAACTAATGGTAAAAACAGAAGCTGTGTATGGAGAGTGTTCTCCTGAAGGCTTTAAGATTCTTCAGATGGCAGGAAAAATTGTTACTAGCTTTTGGAAAGCATTTTGGAAAGTTCACTGTTGTTAAAGTAGTCTCCATGCGTGGTATTTCTAATAACTTAAAGTTAGAAAACTGACTGATTTCTTAAATGATGCTTTGAGATCCTCGTTGAGATGAGAAATGCAGCATGATTGACTTACCCATGTCAGTGAAAAGTACTGGTTGTTTTAAAAACCTTGACAATCTTAAAACTGAAAAAGTAGGCACTAGTGGTTACATGATAATGTAACATAATAATAATAACAACATAATGTGTTTAAATTGCTTTCTAGCCTCCAATTCCCACCTGTGATGTAAATTATAGCCTCTCCGCATCTGACGCTGTTGCGCCGCCAGATTCTGTTATATGGGCATAAACAACTGTCTGTGAATCCCCATGGAACTGAACCTTGTCATTCTCTGTGCAGCACAGAAACATGTGAGAGGTCAATGTATGCTCTTACCTGCAGGAATTTGTAAACTGTCCTTGAAGAATGGACATAAAATATGAGCAGGAGTTCCACCGATGTAACACAATGAATGAATTGGTGATGCAGTTTGTATATAAGAGCAAGTAAGGCTCTTACTTGCCTTTCATATTCCAATTATTTAAGTTGTTGCCTTTTCATCATCCAACAGCTTTATGGTTCTAGGCAGCCATGAATTCAGTAAAACACAGACTTCAAAAGTGTGTTTTCTGGGTTTTGAACTCTAGCTCAGATTTTCATAGTTCATTATGTTATTATCTAAATGCATTCTGTTGTATAGATTTACCTTTCTTGCCAAGCATAGAACATAAAATCCAGTAACTCTCCATCCTCAGTGCGTTAGCAATAATGTAAGTCTTAAATGGCTTGGAATTCTTCTGTGTTTGTGTAGTGAAACAGAGGGAGAGCAGTTGGTGACTTCTGTTGAAGGTCATGTAAAAACATGTCCAGTATATCTGGAATTGAAATGTGGTGTACTCTCATTTAATTTTCGTCAAAAGGGGTAAAATGAGGCTGGGATTAGTTGCTTTGTGTTTACTGAAGTCTGACTGCCCTCTTATGTAGAACTGACTATGTTGCAGGTGGCTGCTGTCAGCGGTCTGTAAGGCCTCTTGGAAGCAGCTCACAGTGCTGGTGCTACAACCCTTGAGCTGTGCTAGCCTTAGGCATCTATATTTAAGCTTTTATTGGACCTGGTGTGTAGGCAGGCTGAGGAAGCACACCAAGAAATGTGCAGGTAGCGAGTGTAATGCAGATTGGATTTTTTTATGTGCCCTGTTGTTTGTGTAAGTCATACTGTCTGAGGCACATAGCAACCCTTCTGGATACTGTGGACACAGGCTGAAGTTGAAATTATTATGGACTTATGTTCAGGATTGAAAGGCAGCTGCCTCTTATTAGCAGTATGTGCTCTTAAGAGCTATTTTATCATTCAGGGTTTTGTTACCACAGCAGAGAACTTGTGTTCTGTCATGTAATAAACATGAATGCAAATAGGCCTAGTTTACAGCATGAATCTTTAGAGTGAATTATATGCCAGTTAGAGTAATTTACTGGAGCTTCTTTTGGGAGGTGGGGCAGAGGTGATGTTCTTAGGTGCAGTAGAATCATGGGAAGGTAATGCTTTCCTGACTTCTTCAAAGTAAATTTATGGAGACAAAAAGAGAGTAGTTACTTATTTCTTTCCTTTGGTTGAGTTTTCATTTTACCTGCTGTCTTTTTCTCTAAATAGAAAGATTCAGTTGAATTGGACTTTGCCCGTGTTGCTGCAGAGTAGTCGTTTGCTTTCCGTAGTAGTGCTACTATGGATTTTTAAAGCTGCTAGGTAGTGGGTGGATGTGTAAACAGGGAACAGGCTTTTTCCTTTACACCAATGGCTGAATTCTCAATTCTCCTCTGAAATGGTAGCTAGAAGGGAATGTGGAGATGAGCCAAGGATTGACCAGAGTATTTTGGTTATTCAACTGCTTTTG
Organism: Xenops minutus; assembly: GCA_035221455.1. Lineage (NCBI taxonomy): Eukaryota > Metazoa > Chordata > Aves > Passeriformes > Furnariidae > Xenops > Xenops minutus. The sequence continues at coordinate 116,498,284 of JAWWEE010000074.1, forward strand.
GCAATCCCTCTCTTTTTATGGATTAACAACCTGTGTTTTGCTTTTGACTTTTTATAAAGTGTCTGACTTTGAGTACAGTCTTTGGATCTCCTCATCCTGTGTTTCTGTTGCATTGGATTCTGAATATCTTGTCTCCCATTTCCTTTATGTCAGCTGCCTGTCTGGTAACAAGAGTGGGACACTATTTCTTCATATCCAAGTTGAGAAAAAGTTGACTTCCTGGGTTTTCTCCAAGATTGTGTAAGGTCCAGTGATATGTTGAGCTGTTATCAGGATATTTGTGGAGAAAACTGAGGAAGTGATGAAAAATATGACAAAGTTGAGATTTTCTCTAAAGTTAGAGGAAGTAGGGTAATGTTTATAGTGAATAATAGGACTGTCTCCTGTATCATGCTTTCTGTTTCTTTATATGCAGGTTCCTTCTGTAATTGGAATTACAGGTGGTGCTTTCAGCAGTTGGTTTTACTGGTGACTCAGTCCCAGAGTAAGTTTCTCTAGGCAGATGATTAGTGTTTGGGAAATGCTTGTTCTGGTCCAGTGGATGGTGATGGATCCTGGTGATTCCTCCAAGCATTCTTGCAGGGAGGCAGTCTTCTACTTTTTTTTACTGTTCTTGTCTCTGCTTCCCTTGTGTTACTCAAAGAGTCAGATTATGATAGCTGATTTGCACTGGCCTTAGAGGCATTTAAGGCATTTTGTCTGCAGCCAGAGAGGCAGCACGTGAGTATGCAGCTTCCTAATCTAGTTTTGAATATTCTGGGCAGAGACTGAAGCATAAACACCTGGAACAAGGGTCTTTGGTTATGCCATGGTATCATCTTCATGTCATTACTGTTGGAAAAAGAAAAGAAAGTGTTCAAGTACAGAATAAAATAATCTGATTAAATTTCAGAAACCTTTTCTAATACAGTTTGAGCCAAGCTTATGTAGAAAAGAGTAAAAAGAGGTTGCCCCAAGTATCACTAAACTATGTAATACTTGCCTGTTGGATGCAGCTATTATGAGGCTGCACAAAAAATTTTATTGTAAGGCATTCATTTCTGGGTGTAGTAGATTTGTATATGTTCTCATGGTGTCAGAGTTCTGTTGTTGCCATGCTCTTGCTTCACCAGAGGCAAGGGTCAGCCTGAAATTTGATGTTGTTGTGGCTTCCTGCAGGAAATGGTGAAAATACTGCTTGTGTTTTGCCAGCCCCCATGGACAGAGTGGACAGTGTAGCTGTTGCTTGGATCTGTGGCTTCTGCTCTCTTCCAACCTTGTGCCTTCCCCTGTTACAGGCCTAGATACTGTAGCAGCCTAAAAGTTTTAGCTTTTTGTAGCCAGCCGTGGTCTAGGTGCTAACCTGTCTGGCATTATCTACGTGCTCTTCCACTAGTGCCCAAGTATGATTTGAGGGGGTTTATTTTGCTATGTGGTTTTCTAAAGTTCCTTTTTCTTTCTGCCTGTTATCAAAGTTGAGGCCAGGGGCTCCTTGTTCTTGGTTACAGGAAAAGCTATAACCAGAGGTAGAGACTTCTCAGCTGACTGTTAAATTCCCTCATATCTGACATCCTCCGGGATGCTGCAGTTCCCACTTTTGAAGCTGTGGATAAAAATATGTATCTACTGTTTTCTCTCCATAATGTAGTTACCACAGCACTGGTGGTTTTACCTGCTACTAAAACTACAGCTGTGTTCCTAACTCCAGCATGGTAAAGATTAAGGCAAATCTATCCTTATATCTGCAGTCAGACTTACAGTTCAGATATAAGAAGCTCCCAAGAGCTGATATGCCTGAGGCAAATAGAAATTGAAAGCAAGCTCTGATCTGCTGGAGCTTAGTGACAAACTGAAAACGCATTTCTTCCAAGTTTGTCAGTTCAGCTTAGTGTTGGTGACCCAGGCACAGCTCAGAGGAGATGCCTCAGGGAAAGAAAATAAGCACAGGCAGTGATCTTCCAGGCAGCTTAAAGAGAGAAATACGAACATTACAGTTTTAGCTTCTCGGATGATTTATTCTTCTTCTCCCCAGTAAGATGAATAAACTCTTCCTGAATTAATCTGGTTGACACTTCCTCCTTTTGTTTTTCAGAGATGTTTCAACTTTAGATCTGAAATAAAGCTCAATCTTCCAAGAGTACTGCTTTTAATCCGTACTGCTCCTGTTCTGGCATTTAAAATTCTGACACTAGGAATAAAATTGGAAGGGACAAGAGAAATATAGCTTGTATTGTGAGAATGAGTGCAGACGTGTCAGGAATCTTTGTAAGGAACGTCAGTTTGCAAGAGCAGAAAGACAGTGAATGATCTTAATCAGGGAACACCTAATCCATTTTAAAGCTTTGCTTGTTTTTCTGTGATGAGCAGGAAGACAGATAAAACACAGAGACTTGTGCTCATTTCCTCATGCTGGACCTGAAGTGGCTAAAGATTGACATGAGTGCTTAGTAAAGTGTAAACTTAGTCATACACTTACTGGAAGTAGTGCCTATTGACAGTTTTAGTGAATGGAGAAGAGCTCAGTTAACCTTTAGATCTCAATTTTAGTGTGTTGCAATGGGTGAAGAACACTCTTAATCTCATGCCAGTATAAAATTGTGGAGAATGGGAACTGTGCCTTGCTGTAATAAAGCTTTTAACAGTGGCTTGCCAAAGGAAAAGAGAAATCAATTTGAAACTCAAGGTCTGTGTCACTAGCTTGGATGAGCTGTGTTATAGTCAGATAAAGGTGGGGGAGAAGCTTAACCCTCCTCAGCCTTATTAGTGAGGTAGGGAACAATCAAATTAAGGTAAATGTGCGTGTAACTAAAAATCATTTTCTGGATGTGTTGCAGTATGGTTGGTTTGTCACTTAGTTGTGATTACAGTGGGTTTAAACATTCCTTCTTTGTTTAAAGTCATCATACAGATTTTTGAAAATTACTCAATTTTAAATGGCTACAGGAGGAATAACATGAAGTTTCATGACCTGACTTTTGAGGGCAAGAAAAATAGTCAGTTGACTGACTGAGACTAGTTGGGTATCAAGAACAAATCTTTCACTGGGTTCCAGGGGCTTTGACCTTTGTGCCAACATAAATACGGGTGTCTCTCTAATAGCAGAATTACAGTGGATTAGTTTATGCTTTTTGGAAATTTATGATATGAAATATAGAGTTCATTTTTATACTTCCCTGTTTTAAGAAAATAGGGAGTTAATTTTGAACTGGGCACTCCTTTTTCCTCTGGCTATTTTGAAGAGAACTGGGGGTTCCCCTCTTTCTAAAACACTTTTCTCATGTTTGTAAGTTATCAGATATATGTTGTTCTTGAAATTGTTCTGCATTCAATAAAGAACTTCATATGGCTGTGCAGTGTAGGCCCGAACAGAGGGTTTTATCTATGTAGCATTAATTTGGCTGGTCTTAGGCATGGCTGAAGTTCCTGTTTGCGGTGGGGTCCAGTAAACAATTTGCTTGTGCTCAAGGCAGGTGTGGAGAGTAGTGTCCGTCTGTGAGTAAAGAGACATCTAGTTAATACTAAGCTCTCTGCCTTTTTGATGGCTTTATTCTCAGTCTCTTGTACTGTGCCCTTCTCACATTCTGCAAGGAAACTTAAGTGTTCTGCTGAAGGGGATGGGTGACCTTATACCCTGTGTTCTGCAAAACACCAAGTATGTGAAGTATGGGGAAAGAAGGGCTGAGAAGGTAAATATTCAAACAGACACATGATGCTACCTGTGTTTCTAAAAATGAAAAATTAGTTTTTCTCATGTGGTCTTTAATCTCCAATATGATATTTAAATGCCCTCTGCACGTTCTGACAAATCTGGAGCACCCTCTGGTACACACTCATGCAACTGAAAACCTTTTAGTTTTGAAATAAACTGTTTTGAATGGACAAGTTGGTGGCATTTTTTCAATGTCTGATACCAGGTTGTTATCTTCATTTACTTCTCCCTGCTCTCTTTTTGGTTCTTCAAAGTATTGTCTGTAGTGGGCCCAAATCTGTTTCCAGTATGTCTACAAAACTCAGTGATTTTTTTTTTTTTTTTGGATGCACTTGTGTCCTTGAAGAATGTGAGTGATTTCAGTGAAGCAACAAAGGACTACAGGCATGAAAGTTTACAAAATAGTAATGATCGTGGCTTTATATGTGCATGTTAAATTGCATTTCCTGCCAGGAAAAGTTCTTGTCACACAGGTTTTTAGCAGTGTGAGTTAAGAGCTCCTTCACTTAATTTTCCTCTTATGTTCACTTTTAGATTGCACGATGGAATTTGCATTTTCCCAAGAAGAGCTGTGTATCTTGGATCAGTACCGCTGAAGATACCTTCTGAGTGCAATAACTGAAGCAGAGTCCTGTAACAAATTTGTCAAAAGAAACATACAATGGATCTCAAGGAAAGCTGCCCAAGCGTGAGCATTCCCAGCTCTGATGAACACAGGGAGAAGAAAAAAAGATTTACTGTAAGTATGTAAGAATGTAAGGACTGTGGGCAAATTCATATACTATTGGTGCTTAGAAGTGCTGCTTTCTTCTTTTCCCCATTATTAAGCTAGGTATTATTTCCAACAGGTTTATGGAAATCTGTTTCCTTGCCCTTGTGAATACTGGCCATAGTCCAGTGTGAGAAGTTGTGAATATTTTACAATGTTTACCTGTGTTGCTTTCTGCAAAAAGAACTTTGCATTACAAATTTCTGGCGTTTCTACCCCCAAATAGCAGCATTTTTCATATAAAATACCTAAGTGTCCAAATGCAGGGAAAACATTTTTGTATCATTTTTGGCATTCTATGTGATTTTTCATGAAAACATGTATTTTGTAAAGGAGTAAAGTATGGATTTGGTTTTTTGTGAGTTTTTGCTTGTTTTTAATGACCATTTTTCGTACATATCCTATTATACTATTGTAATTTTTTGGGTTAAAAAAAAATATAAGCCAACAAACTTTTTCAAAACCTTATTTCTATCTTCCTTCTTGTTTTCTGATTCTAATGTCTATGAGTTTTTTCCTATTATGTTCTCATTTCCACTCCTTGTAATTCTCCTACCTCTTCCTTTCTTTGCCTCTGAGTTTGATTTTCTGGCTGTGAAATCTTCCCATTGTGTGGGAAATTCTTTGCATTGCATACTGAAAAGTAAAGTATGTGGTATGAATTTTTGTTTTGCTTACATATAACCCTAAATGACAACATCATAATACTTTCTTTAAAAAGCTCAACTATTTCATTGCTCTTGTGCAACTTCCTCTAAGAGTTTTTTTTTTGGCTGAGTGAATTAGTCTTCAGATGTGGAATGCAAACACCCTTAGATTGAGTTGCTGTCTGAAGAATACAACAAAAGTTTTACTATGAGTTATGTGTCTGCCTTTCCTCTTTACCTCCCTTCCTTGGAGAATAATAATGACATCTGATTCTACATGTATATCAAAATGTAATTTGAGGAATGACTGTGCTGATAAAGGGAACAAAGAAAAGACAACTTTGCTAATACTTTAAACTGTTGCATGCATGTGAAACTCAAGTTCTGCTGCTGAAATAGGCCAGTGTGATATATTGTGATATGTACTAGTGTTGTGATTTCTAGGTCACTTTACCTAAAGATCTGTGAGACAACAAGAACAATGTAAAGGCACTTCATTTAGGCTGCCCTTTGGAAAGCTGTGGGAGCAAGAGTAGGGAACTTCAGAAATTGGGGGCTGAGGGAGGAGAGGGGCAGGAATCCAACCCAGCTTACACTGTGCAGAGGTACGCTTTGTGTTGCTGGCTTCTGCTTTCTGCATCAGGGAGCAATTAGCAGCTTGACAACAAGTGCTTTTCACAACCAAGCTTTCAAGTATTATCGCATATATTTTAGGATTTGATAACAGAAGTGAGGATCATAGTAAACTTCATGATAGGAACTGTGAATTCCAGCATGTGTCAGTGCTTTTACTATGTCCTCTCTTTTGTAGCTGTGTTGTAATGACTGGATGCCATCAGTGCTTTATCAGGCAGAGAGAGAAGGGTGTGGGGGGAAACTGTTCTTAACACATTTGTGGGAGGTATAACTGGCTCTTTTTGATGGCCATACTAGTGCCATTTCCACAAAGAGCAGTAAGAACCGTAGGGTGAAAGGAAAAGTTAAAGTGATAAAGTCTAGGAAAGACTTCAGGTGCCTGTATAGTCTTCACCTTACTATTGCTTACAGTATACATCACTGCTGATTCTGAGACTATTCTAGAATAATCTGACTGGTCTGAATAGAAACTATGAATTCCAGCTCAAATCTTTCAGTGGCTCACTCAATGCTGGCATGGAAACAAGACAAGTATATGCAACTTAGCTTTTGCTAGCTCTTCTTTTTCCCGGAACACTTGCTCTGATGAAGATTTTTTTTAAAAAGTCGTGTCTCTGTGCAGTTCTCATTCGGATAATTAAATCAAACTTCTTAGTTTTGTCTTTGGAAATGAACTCTTCGTTTCTCCTGAGTATTTTCATGACCTTTTATTATTTGATTGGTTTGGTTTGTTTTTTTTTAAATACTGCATACTTTTGATTATATATATATATACCACCAATATTTTTTTCTTCATAAATATTTGAATTTTTGGGGTGTTCTGGCAGGGGAACTTTTTTGCTTCCACTTGGTTCATGATAACCATTCTCTATGTATATCCCCACTAGTTCACCATCCTGCCTTTTTCTGAAGATTCAGCATTCACTTTCTTCATAAGAAGAGCAAAATATTTGCTTGTTTTGGACCATATCTAGGTATATTAATTGCTGTTCTGTCCTTGCTGCATAGTGGGTCATTCTTTTGCCTGTTTTGACGAATAACTTTGTTTTAGATTTCTTGCTTTTATCCCTATGCTGTTTGATGTCTGAGGCTTAATTTTCTCTTCTGACCTGTTCTCATCTCACTTCACACTCCCATCATACACAGGCTTATTAAAAAATCTCTTTCAAGGGTGCTGTTTGTCTGATTAAATCTGGAAATTTCATCTCAGACCTGTGATGTATATTATTAATCCCCAGCCCTGTGGAAATTGTGCGGTTTTGTTTTTTTCACTTGTTGATACTGAATGAATAGTTTCCTTACTTTCTCAATACTTGCTCTCTTGCAATGGGAAAACAGCTTACTTTTTTGCTATATTTGTTTAGTCAAAATTGAATCTCTAATCCAGGAGCATGAGCTACTGCAACAGAGTTGAAGCCTTTTAATTTCAATGTCTTGTTCTGTGAAGAAAACTGTCACATCCAGAAATATCTGGACCCTGTCCTGTCTGTATCTGAAAGATAGTTTATGGTGATGTTTTCAGGAATTCTGTTTCTTCCTTTTTCCTTTCTCAAAGCTTTGTATTATTTATCCACATATTGCAAGTCATGAATGCATCTTACCTATGTTTTAGGAGTTTTCGAAGACCAAATTTCAATTAGGAGTAATTAGATTTGAAAAGGTTATTATCTAAGTAAGACTAGATTTCTCTCCCCCACCCCTTTAGAAACAGGCCTTGGATGTCTTTAGTCATTACATAGGTGTAGCTGAAAGTAGTAATACGGCGCAAAGGCATGTTATGTTTTTAGGTTTTACCAGATTCTTTGTGGATATCACGTGTGTTCTTGCCACTCAGTGCTTCTATAGCTGTTGAACTTGCAGCTTTTCCTTTGCTGGGTATGCAAGAGCTTTGTTTGTGGCATGAAGTGGACGGCCTCCTATGAGTTTTTTTATGCTCTCTCGTGTAAAAAATGTTGATTGTGTCATTGTTCTACAGCTACTCTGAGAACAAAACTGTTCTACTGTTGTGGTTGCCATGGAGGTGGATATCATCTCGTATCCTAAGTTGTGCTTGCCTGTGCTTTGCAGTCTGTGCATTCTGCCCAGCTAATTTAAGAAATCCATGGCCCGCTGCTTAAGCGTGTTGGCACTGATCTGCCACACAGTCACGGGGGGTGAAGTGGTGTGCTTGAACATTGCTTGCAGGGCTTGATTGCTGTGTAAGGTACCCAGTTCAGGAGGACATCACTTAAGTCTGCACAGCTGAAGCTTTCGGGTTTACCATGTAAGGAGGCTCTGGAAGGTGTGTAGGTAGGTTTTTCACAAACACTTGTGCCATCCTTTCCCCTGAAGGATTGGCCGGGCTCTTTCTAGAAGTACAAGAAGGTAGAAAAGCAAGGACAGCTAAGTGCCTAAGAGATGGGAGAAGCCTTTTGGACACACAGCAGTCAGTCAGATTTATGGATTCAGGGATTGTCTTGTTACTGAAGTCCTCTGCTGATATGGGATTTGACTGGCCAGAACTATGCAGCACGTTCCAACTATACCTCTCTTCATCCCAGTGCTATATGTGCTGTGTTTCAGCCACAGCACCATTTTTTTTCCTCCGTGACCAATTGTGTCATCTGCCAGGATCCTTCTGTGTTCAAGGTGTTGGAAAGAACAGTTATCTTTGTAACTGCCATTCGTATGTACTTTCTCTTTAGGTTTTGATGAAGGCAATCTTCAGTATTTAAGTGCTTTACTTCTTTAATATTAGTCATTATTATGGATTATCAAGTTGTTAACAAATTTCATAGTAAATTTTAACAGACTACTATCTGATGGCCAGGTGTTCTTGTTGAATATGAACTAATTTATAAAACTCCATTAAATCAACTTTATGTTTGCCTAGTGTTTAAAAAATTTTCTGTAAAGTACTATGTTTTTTAATTGTTCTTTTAATCATTTCTTTTTATATCTGTGTGACTTAGCTATAAAAAATGCATAGCTCAACAAGTGCTTTTACATAGTACCTTTAAGAACCTGCCCTTATTTCCACCACAGGATTAAACCTTGAAGGTTTTACTAAACTTGGTGGGCATTAATTTTATGTTTGCTACTGCAGGTTTACAAAGTGTTGGTCTCTGTTGGCAGAAATGAGTGGTTTGTCTTAAGACGGTATGCGGAGTTTGATAAACTCTACAATACGGTAAGCAACAGGCAAGCTATGAAATCATGCCAGAATAGCAGAGTGACACTTGTTTGCAGTCCTATGGTTTGAGTTAATCCCCTCTTGAGGAGTTTGAGTCAATAACCATAGGATGCCTGATTAAAGAAAATGATGGAGTGGGGGGTTAAGCTTTGGTTTGTTTGAATTTCAAACTGAAAATCCACTTATTTATCACTTCTTTGTTGTTGTTGCTTGGGATCATAGCATAATGAGAGAAACTTCCAATTTAGTGGTTATCAAAGCATCTGAATGTGCATTTGTTCTTGATTAAAAACCCCCCAAAAATCTAGATAGATACATTTCTCCTAAAATAAGCATTTTACTTTGAAGTACTGAAAACAATGAACAAATCCTTGTTTCTTAATATTAATTTTCTAGTAAGTCAGTCATGGCAATCCATACCTGCAGTTTCATAGCAGGTATGATTTCTTTTTCCACGAAAAAATTTGGTCAGTGCTCCAAATAAAATTGGCCTTTTCAGCAACCAAGTATGGATTTCTTGGGTTCATTGCTAGGTGAGGATTTTGCTCCTTTTACATAGTGGGCAAGTGGGGCAAATACTTGCTCAGATATGTGGTCTGTTATATGTCCTGTTTTCATGCTTTCCTCCAGTTCTTCATGCCCACAATTTTTGCTTTAACAAAAAAGGAAATAATTCTGCTGTGATCCCCGTAAGAAAGTATTACCAGCTGCTTCTCTGTGCTTCCACCTCCCTTCCATTGCCTCTATAGGAGGTAGTCAGGCTTTTCTCCCTTTTGCCTCACAGTGCATGGATTTGCATGTGGCACTGGTCTCCAAATGCAGGCTGTGAGCTTGGAGCTGTTTTACAAGGTCTAAGCTGCAGTGCCCCTGGATACACCATGCTGTGCTTTGCCTGCATCTTGCAGGGATAGAATTGCAAGGGATATAGAAATGAAGTATCTGCTTTTCAGTACCTGCAGAAGGAGTGTTGATGATCCTTTTCCTTTGCCACATTCCCTTGCCATTCTGATTAGCATTGCTCTGCTGAAGTTTGTTCAGTGCTGGTCTTTCTAACATGGGCAGAGAGTGAGGTCCTGCGGAAGCGTAACCAGAAGGGCATTTAGTCCAGTTTCTATTCAGTGTAGCTCATATAATATAGTATACCAAAAAACTTGTGCTGCTAACTGGAAGAGATACTGATGTTGCGAAGGAGAGAAGAATTGCCAGCTACTGAATTAGAAAACTGCTCTCTTAAAGAGGATGAGAGTAAGATTGCTCTTCTGGAGCACTTGAAGATGAAGTAAATGTAATCAAGGCTTAACTTGTGTCAGGTTTGCTTGGATTTTTTTAATACATAATTAAATGTTGTTGTATGCCTGTATTCCCAGCCCATCCTAAACCTCATGCATGCAGCCCTATGCAATCAAGCAAAAAAAACCCAAACCCAAGCGAGATAAAGAACTGATGGAGGAGGGGAGAGGAAAATAAAAACTACACTGAAATTCTAGTCTATATTTTTTAACTAGGGGCAAATGGATAATCATTTTGCTGGAGTAGTCTGTAAGATGAAGATGAGATGGCCTTGGAATTTAAAAGCAAACAAGCTGAGTACAGATTGTTCTGGGTTTGTTTTTTCCCCCAAGTGTATGAGGAGAGGAGATGACATAGCAGAGCAGAATTGCTGATAATCAGGTGTTCAAACTGTTCATCAGAAAACAAACAAAATGCAATTATTTCTCAGTACTTTGATGTTGAAGCACAATCCAATTGTATGTGTTTTGTTTTCAGCTAAAGAAGCAATTTCCTACCATGAACCTGAAGATTCCAGCTAAAAGAATATTTGGAGATAATTTTGATCCTGGTAAGTTATCATCTTGTTATTCATTTTGTCAGTTTCTTTATATGAAAATTGATCTATTCCAGCCTACAAGCAGCTATCTTAGATGAGTTTTACACCAGGCCTCAAAACAGTGACTAAACCAAAGTTTAGTCATGCTTCAGTTGAGCAGGAACTAGCGTAGGTAGGTAATTTACTTTGTGATAGTGAACGAAGTATTGCTTAGTGGCCCAGTGCCTCTCTTTCACTGAATGCTACAGCTCTTCCCAACCCTCCCATGTTCTGGATTATGAGAGATTATGAACTGCCCAGTGTAATCTCTCTCCTGTAAAAGCAAAAGCCAGACCCCTGACTCGTCTAAGCATGTGCCTAGTCAGTTTTAAATTTCCTTTACGTGAGTTCCCCCACCACCACTTCTGAAAAATGAAGTAATTAAAGGATTTATCTTTGAGGACTTTTGAACTCTCTGTATCTAAATGTGCTTCCTTGTACAGTTTAGACGAGAATGAACCTCTTCTGTAAGTGGAACAACAACAGGAAGCGTGTCTGATGTGAACATGTTGTGATCCAATTACCAATGATAGGTCCCAATTTAGCTTGCTCTGTACACAGCAAAATACTCATGAAAAAGTAGTTTGTAAAGTGAAATGAATCAACCTAGGTGGCACCACGGATGAATAAAAAGGGCTAACGAGAAGGCCAGTTTGTGACGCTGTGTATTTGTATCCTTCATCCAGGCTGTTTTTGCTTAAGGGTTTTCCTGATGGTCATTGGGACCCTCCCACCCTTCCCTGGTTTGCTGATGTGATCAGACTGTGTTTGTAGTTTCACCTTCTCCTGCAACTCCTTAAATCATATCATTTTCTCCTCTGCTAAGGAAAAAATGGATCCAAAGCTGTTAAACTCTTAGGATGTATAATTTTGGGTTTTTCAAAGTTCTTACAAACAAGTCTAATTTTTGGCAGTTACAGTTAATCATCTGGATCTTGATGTGAAATTCCCTTTTAATTTTTATCAAAATAATCAAATACAAGTATCCAAGCTCTGATGTTCTCTTCTGATGAAGATGTGATTGCTAAAAGTTCTACATGTTTTGTGTCTACAGGGACTTTTTGTTTTTGTTCCTTTCCTTTTCTCTGACCTTGGGATTTTCAAAGCTGGCTGAAGACCAGATAATGTCATGCAGTCTGGTTTGCTGTACAGCCAAATGTGCAGGTGGATGTCTTGGAGTTAAATTTAGGAAAATGGAGCTTTAATGGGCAAAAACCCTCAATGAAAACTTCATTAAAATTACGTATGTAAAACAAAGTCCTCAAACTTGTTTTAAATTTCAGTGAACTATGCTGAAATCCTTAAAGCATGAGAAACTAAGTAGTTCTCAAGATGTGTCTTGCTGGGAGGCAGGGTGGAGATGGAGCCATGATGCTCATGTAAATATTTCTTTATCTTAACACTGATTTATTAAAGCTTTGATGTAATGTTTCTGCTGGCTTCTGAAACAAGTCACATATTTTACAAATACTGAGAAGGTATTTTACTTCTGTAATTCCATGGGTATGCAGCATTGTACTGTTGCACTGGAATGCAGCAGAATGAAACCTTTACTTCCTTTTTCCCGAAATCTATGGAAACTTTTGTCATAGCATACATTGTCATTTTAGGGCTCTGTTTTTATTGACACTTAGGTTATTTCACAACTAATCTTGTTTTAACTTGAAAAAATGGGAAAGAGGAGAATCACTGAAACCAGTCAGAATACAGGACTTGACAATTTCAGATGTTACAAATGTTTTGTCTTCACCAGGATGGATAGCTCTGTAGGCTTGGAGTGACTGATGACACTGTACACCTGCCACACTGAAACTGCTGGTGTTGGTGACTCACATAACATCTGTATGCAAATTTACCTTCCTGTTTGTTGTCACTAATTTGGGATTGTTAAATACCCTAGCAATATGAACATTTTTCTTAATATTTCAAATACAGCTTTTAAACAAAACTTAATTTAAAATGTTAATAAGTGCCAGTAATCTGTATGTGGTAGTATTTAGAATGCCTTAAAAGTTAATACACAAGTTAAATATTCTTTTTCCCTAAAAATTATTGTTGATATGAGTAATGAAAGACAAGATTATTGGTTTACACTTTATCTCGTGTTAGAACTCTCTATTCCAAAACCTTTGTGTATCTTTCCCTATTGCTACAAAAGAGCTTGAGATGAAGGTGGAGATTCTGATGATTATTTTTTTTATGCTAAAGATTATGTCCAAAATGTAAAGGAAAGTATTTTATTTAGTTATTATCATTGATGCCTATATCTGAGTGCCCACCAGCAGGATGAATTGTGCAGCTTTCCCACTGCCATACATATACTATGGAAATATGCTGCTTGATGAACTGCTGTTCATGTAAAAACTCGACTTGTGCACCTGATGTCAAGTTTTGCCCGTGGGTTTTGTTTCTTTTCTGTTTTTGTGGAATCAAGTTCTGAAGGGCTCACCTGTGCAATGAAGGCTGCACAGGTGAGCCCACTGTGGCTACACACTGTTCTTGAAGCACTTCAGTGCACTTTTAAAGTTCACCTGGCTTTCTACATTTTCAAGAAGTGTTGCAGAGAAACTGAAATTTGTTCTCTCACCTCACCTGAATGTTTTTAAGATTGCAGTTTTCATATATAGAACCAATCCTGTTCTGAACCAGTCACGGACCAGTCTCTTTTTTAACTGCTGTTTAAATCCTAAAAAACCTAAATATGAAAATAAGTTTTTTTCACAAGCTGATTGATGATTCTAATAAATCTCTTTTTTTCAGATTTTATTAAACAGAGAAGAGCAGGACTGAATGAATTCATTCAGAATTTAGTTAGACAGCCAGAGCTATGCAACCAGTAAGTAGTTTCATTTCTGTTTTTTAAGGACTGTTGAAAAGACATGTTAAATACAAAATTGCAAATCAAGCATTTAACCAGAAAACATATTTTATCCGTTCAGAGCTCTTCAGTATAAAAGATAAACTTTAATGTGGTCATTTATTCAGGAAAAATCTACAGACTGAACAATATAAAAATGTTTCTGTTTTCTGAAGAACCAATCTACAAATCAACTTGCAGGCACTTAACTGATCTTAATTCAAGGGGTGCAGATTCCACTCTAAACTCTGTTGCTGTAGGGTAATGTTTGTTTTGCCAATGGCTGTGCTGTTTGAGAACTCTGCTGTCACCTGGTACTTGCCTTGCTGGCAGTAAGTCACTGCCTGCATCCTTTTTTTTAGAGCAGTTCATGGGTGCACTCTGGAAATGGTTTTATGCACTTTAACCAGGTAGCTTAATTAGGCTGCTGAGATGGATAACCAAGATGACCTGCCTAAAGCAAACGAATCACCTTTGCACCTGAACTGTTCTGGCAGAAGAACCGCAGGTGTGTTCAGCACCATCAATGGGATGGTGGTGAATGAGGGATAATGACGGGAGAGAGAGTGGGCTCCAGTTAAATCTGGGGACAGTGCTCTGTGTGTGAACTGACTGGGGGGAAAATGCCTTCTTTCAGTTGAAATCTATAATCAGTTTAAACTAAATTCATGCAGCTTTCTGTGTTGCTTGAATTAGGAAAATAGTAAATCTCTATGCTTGGCTCTAGTGTCAAGTAAATGTCTGTAATGCATATGCTTTGTTTAATTAGTGAAACTGTACAGCCTGTGAAATTGCCCATTTCCTACAGGAAGAAAATAACTCATAGAATATTTCTGCAGTTTGCAGACAGATTTTCTTTTTTTAAAAAAAAACAAATGAACTATTTAATGTCCTGTTAACCTGAAAGATGTACTTCCTTTCCTTTAAAAAAAAAAAAAATCTAAAAAATTATGTATACTTCCTTGTGGAAAAGTGGAAAAAAATTAGTAATAAAATATATATTGTGGAATACTTTTCCACCAGAACAAATACTATGAGGTTTGTGTTCATAATGCTGTTCTTTGGGAAATACTAGAAAGCACTTTAATATCACAAATTATTGAAACCTAATCTGTTTTGTTATATCAGGAAAGGACACAGGTTTATTTAGCACAATCTCCTCCCCATTTGCTTGTCATTATGTCCAAGTATCAAATATTTTTGTCTCAAAGCACACTGTATTTGTTCTCCAGAGGTAAAATGGTACCTTTTTCTATGCACAGCATAAAATGGTGTGCTTCACAAAAAGGCATCAAATCTCAAACTCACTTGCCTTCTTAAATTTTCATGAAGGTTTTAAAGTTGTTTCATGCTCAAATGCATCTGTAGCTGAATCTCTGTTCTTTAACATGGCACTGCTTGTCTGATCCATTATAACTGAGTTGAACCAGCATTAAATAGGTCCAATTGTGTTGGGGCTGTAGAAAGTGTGTTCAATAAGAAACTTAGTTATAGTTCTACACTTATAGTATAGAACTTATAGTTCTACACTAAAAACAAAATAGAGACCTAAGTTTGTCTTGTGCTGTTCTCCTCTTCCCCACCCTTAAAGACAGTGATGTGGCAGAAGAAGCAAGCCTTTAATTCACAGTTTAGCACAAAAGCATTTTATCTTATAGCAATTTCTGTTGTTTCTCTTTTACTTGCTGTGAGGTACATTGTTTTTCTGATGTCAGCTTTTATTTTATGCAGTGCTCTGTTGCAACGAGTCATATAACTATGTAATCTGTCACCTTTTTTGTGTGCTAATGAATGTTGTTAGTGATTAAATACCAAATCTTTGATCTTGGTTTTTTGGGAATTTTTTGTAAAATTTGCTAGGAACTACTCAAGGAATATGTGGTGACTTGAGTCTTCACAGATAGTCCACATCTTTGCTTTCTTAGACAGTTTTGCTTTAATGCACTAATTAAATTTGATATTGGGTAACATAACTTATATAAATTATGTAAAGTTAGTGATGTACAAGGAAGACTTAGTGGGTTATGCATTCTCATAGAACTCTTAGGAAGTTCAACTTCCACTGCATCTTTTAGGTATTAAAACCAGTATCAGAACGTCATATATTTTAAGTCCTGTGTGGGTAAATCATGTCACTAAAAGCTTAAGGATAGTTCAAGATGAAGTTCTTATTTCTGGATGGGAAGGCACTTGAACATCTGAATTGAAAAGCACAAATGTCAGATTCAGTATGTCCAAGACAGTAGTATTTACATTACTCTCTGAAACATGCCAGCACTGTGTTCTTATTTATCTTTGTGGACTTTGTTCTTGGGTCTGGCACGTTTCTTGAGTATTGTATCAAAGACAAACCTTTTTGCTCAGTAAAAACCCCAAGAAAAACCTGAAGTGGGTTAGAATAATTAGTGACCCTCTATGTATTAGAGGTAGAGACCCTGTGACTATTGACAAGGATTTTCCTGCAGTCACTGTCAGGTGAAATACAGCATGAGATTATTTGCTTAGCCTAAATTGGGAATTAAATTAGCTTCAAGCTGCATTTCCTCAGCTAACTGTATGTGATAGACAACTCTCTCAAGGATAGAATGCAGATGTTCCAAAAAAAGATGGTAGGAGGGATAGAGATCTGATAACGTCCCCCTTGCTGACTGATGTCCTTAATGGGAGCTGGGAGTTTGTTCCTTCTGAGCACCGTGAGGCTCCCTAAATCACAGCACAACTGTTGCAAGTGGGCTGCTCACCCCCTCAAATGTAGGTCTTTGCTGAAATATTAATGCATCTAATTATCTATCAGAATGTCTCCAAATAAAACCTGTTTGAATCCAACTGTGAAATAGAAGGTGCATTAAAGATGTAATGTAGTTATTTTTAAGTAGTGCCAAGTAGCTCCTTAATGAGAATGAGAACATTTGCATAATGCTTGGAAGAAATCAAGGTTGACAATACCCTGCAATCAGTGGGGAAATGAGTTACCTGTTCTGTGAGTGAGAAGCAGGGTCTGCACTTGTTTCCTAGAAGAAAATTAAATCATACAGTGTGGAGAAGAGGAAGAAACTGGGCACCACTATTTAAATAAAGTGTGTCTTAAACATTGTTTCTGTCCCTGGCTACTAATTTTACCATATTTCTCTGTGTGCCCAAAATTTTTGTGTGATATCAGAAAGACTAATGCAGAACAAGTATTACAGAAGCAACTGTATTTAGGCAGAGCTTGACACCCCTGCATGTATTTCAGAGATAATTCATAAAATAACTTATTAAATCATAAATATCTAGAAAAAAACAACTTCTTCTGATTGTATATGTACAATGTGTATTGATCATCCCTTTTAAAGTGGTTTTCTCAATCCTTTTAATTTCATAGGTAAGGTTATTTTAGGAATACTTTCCAGGTATTTTAAAATACATGCGAGCTAATACAGCATAGAAGTCCTATCAATCTTTATAGTATTTTGCATAATCTGCCGCAATTTTGGCAAAGAAATGGGTACATTTAGACTTTTCATTTTTAATCACTGGTTCTTTGTGGTGCTTTTAGAATTGCAAATGTGAACAATGTAAGATTGCACAGCTACAACGCTGGCTACCATGGATTGTGGAGACTGTGGAACACCCCACAACTGCAAAGAAGCCTTTTTCCTGTGAATTGATTTTTTTAATTTATTTTTTTTTTCCTGCTGTGATTCCAGTCATGGACAAAGTTACTATAGTAACTATTTGAGATGTATTACAACATGCTCTATTTAATCAACCAGTTGTCCAGAATAATTAATGCTGAAAGGTAATTAAGGTCTGGTTCTGTTGTTCTGTCTAGTGAAAAGCATGAACCATAGCTTTTTATTCTTGATTTTATGATATCCAAAGGTTCTGAAACCTAAATTGTTGCATTGTGTCTCCAATATTACTACAATATTCAAACCAGAGTGATTCCTGTCTTCTTGGGCCTCAGGATACAAGACAGAATTTGGAGTTTATGTAAGATTGGAAGAATTAAACTGAAATGAGGGTAGGAAATGGTGTGAACAGTCTTGCTGCTGTACTTTAAACCTGAAAGGTTAAAGGTAACCAAAACAGGTTTCAAAGAGGGCTTAGGAATACAGAACGTAAGCAAAGGAGACTGGGAGCCTTGGATAGCTTAGGACATGAGGTAGGTTCAGTAATGTTCATATGAAATACAGGAGCTGGACAAGTGTCAGAAACAGCTCATCTCTTCTGTACAGTGAGCATCAGAAGTAAGTGTGGAGAGTGGAATGGATTGAAAACAGCAAAGCAAGTATATCTGTTTCTTACATAAAAACACCCTATTTTATATAAACCAGGGACAGGATAAAAGAGCAGCTCCATAGTAAGTGAGTGCTTTTCTTATACTGAACAGCTTGTGAAGTTTCCTATCAGTGACTGCCTTGAGTCCTTCTCAAAGGGTTTTATCTCTGAAATTTAGGTAAGATTTCTTCCTCCATAAGAAGGTTCCCTTTTAGTGAAGTGAAGGAACTTCAAAGATTTAAGTCATCTCTTCAAGTGGTATTTAGGCTATGCATGATAACCATTTGTTTAGAAATTAATTTTGCCTTGGTTGTATTTATTCCGTACTCACTTACTGTGCTGTGGTAAAGAAAGATATTACATACTTTTGAACTGTTGGATAAGCCTTGCTTCCTAGGAGCATATTCTCAGAATTCTCTTACTTTTTCTCCTTTGTCTCAGTCCTTGGTCCCCCAGCTCTCCTAGAGAGAGCTAGAAAGTGGTGCTGAAGATAAAATGCATCTACTTAGGCACTGTGGGGCACCCGAAGCATTTGTGTCCTGCAGCTGGCTGGAAGGATTTCTTAACACTGTATTGTCACTGGGTACCTTGCCTTGACCCTATCAGTGCCCAGCCAGAATGCATTCTGCATGCAAGTTCACCGTCTTCCACTTTAATGTGAATGGGGACAGGAATGTTACTGTCGTGTATCCCTTGGGACATGGTGTCTTTCGCTGGGATAAAGATGATGTATTTCATTCTGTATTGGACTGTGTATTTAACTAATTTTAGAAAACTCAACAAAATTTTAAATTCCGGTTTTTTGAAAGAAACGTGGTTTCCTGGTGGTTGCTGGCCAGTTAAAATTCATGCTTCCTTCTGGTAATTACCTTTTAATGCAGTTCTGCAGAGCATTTTCTTATGAAGTCTTCACATACATATACTTTAACATTCCAGGTTTTTGCGAGTGAAAAATTCTGTGTGCTGTATGTAGCACACTCAGCAGTTGAATTATGTTGCTATAAAAGCCTTGCTTGTTCATAGCCCTTAGTTACCAGAACTTAAATATAAAACTTTGTGATTAGTAACTTCTCTGTATGCTGCTGTTGAATCCTGTGCTCTGTGGTTATGGCTGAAAGTCATGCAGATTACTGGAGTGCTCATGAAGTTAACTGTGTTTCTAGCCCTGATGTCAGAGCATTTCTGCAGATGGATAACCCAAAACACCAGTCAGATCCATCTGAAGATGAAGATGAAAGGAGCAGTCGGAAGGTAATAAAACAGAAGTCTTTTAAATTTTAGCTACTTAAGGGCAATCTTAGGTATATTATTTTCTGAAAATTACTGGTAGGTTTTGCAATAAATACCCTCCCTACATTTTTAAATGACTCAGTTCCACTGTGGCCTGTAAACTGTTTTTCTGTTGGATGTGAACTGCACAGAAGGGTAGAAGTGATTGCAGGCTTTGTCTTGCGTCTTCCCCACTTGCTATATGGGTTAAAGAAACACAACTTTAGTTATAGCTTAGCTGTCATAGTTTTTACCGTCTCTTCAAAGGCTCTTGCTAAGAACATCTGGCAAGGAGCAGGGGAGATTGAATGTTTAATTGTCTTTTTGTTTGCTTGTGCGTTCTTCTTTTTTTGAAGAGGGGGAGAAAGAGAATTCTCTCAGGGGAGAAAATGCGGTATTTCTAAAAGTCACTCAGGAGCAAGGATGGATTTGATTTCATTTCGCATATAACACTGTGTGAGGTCTGAAGCTTTTGTCACAAAAGCACTATATGGCTGGATGTATTCTCTGAAAATTAGTTTACAGCCTCCAGAAACAGTGCTATTTAAAAAAAGCAGTATTTCTAGGAAGGCAGAAGTGCCATATTTAAGCTTGTTTTCTCAATGACTTGCTATTTGGTCTACAGATGTGATCTTAGTACTTCTCTTCTTATTCAGCCCCTGTTAAAAATGTAAGAGTTGTTTTGGTTTGCATGTGATTCAGAGCAGATTTGGTGTCTTCTGAAAGATTAATTTTCACAGACACTGGTTTAAAATACCATTTTCCTCCTCCTTTGAAAGGTATTTTAAGTAATGTGGAATGATCTTAGCCTTCTGTGGAAAATTACTAATGTGTCATGCCAGAACAAATTCCAAAATAGGAGGAGAGCTAACGCATAGTCGCCTGGACCCCATACTTTCTGGTAGAAAATTTCATCTTCTAGTTACTATAAATGATGAAGCCAAACAAAAAGGAACAAAAACAAGCCTTAAAAAAAAGTATTCTATACAGTAGCTTTTCAAAAACTGTATGGTACCATTGCCTCTTACTAATGAGTAGTAGCATCTGCTGCTGTCAGGCCATTCACTGCTCCTGTTGGAGTTCTGGTTCTGTGCTGCCTTCCAGCCTGGCCCCAGGTAACTTGTGTATGAGTGGAGTTTATACTTCTCTGGTAAAGTCTAGAACCACAATGAGGGTACAAATACTGCTTTTTTTAAATCAAAAACAAAATGGAGAAAATTACCTAAATGACAGCTGCTTCCTCTGCTCCCTGTAGTTCACAAATTCTGCCTGGGTGTGTACTGGTAAGATTCATGGCATTCCAGGAATTAGGTTATTTAACCTTTAATGTCAGGATAGAAAAGGTTGCTACTGTTTTTCTTGGGGCGGATGAATGTTCACTATTGTGTTTTTAAAAGCACTGTGTCTTTCATTAATGATTATACAAACAGTGTGCATTTAAAATTTTTTTTATTGGTAAGAACTTGGAAAATTCAGAATAAAAGGCAGAAAAAAGTATTCATAAAGCAAATGCAGAAAGTGTGAAGTTCTGAATATGGAATAATTTGTTTGTTGAAACACTCTTAAATGTTTGTTTCTGATTTTGTCTTCTGTGTCTGGACACAATTATTTTATGACTTTCATCCTTGAATGGTGTGTGTGCAGAAATAACTTATAGCAAGGTAATGATGGCCAAATATTTCAACTTAAAGTTCCCAATCTGGATGTTAGATCTCTTTAAATGTCTAATGTAACAAGTGTAAAAGTACGGATTGAGCAAATCAGCAGAATATTTTGAAATTAGTATTAATTGAAATATGAGAGTATTAAAAAAAAAAAAAAAAAGTATTACAAATAAACCTCTTTGTTTCTCCCAACAGTTAAACTCTACCTCACAGAATATCAACTTGGGACCATCTGGAAATCCTCAGTAGGTTTCAATTAAATTGAATTAAAACATAATTCAATTTAATGTAAGTTTTTTTTATTTTGACTAAATTGGATTAAATTTAATTTTAAAACCTGAAAAGTTAGACTAACCTTGGGAACAGTCCCACAGCTTAAGAATGTGAAGAGTTTCTGAAAACAAGTTTGTTTTAATACATGGCAAAGGACCAGCTTGCCTTGTTGATGCTACAAACCTCGCTACTGCAATGGTATCTTGCTTCTCTGGTATCTTCTGTAGAGTTTCTCTTCTCAGTTCAGTGTGAATCTGCTTTCCTCATCTAGGAGATGACTGATATTTTGGTTTGCTTTCCTCACACATTTGTTCTGGGCTAGCAGGAGGAAGTGCTTAATAGATTGCAGTAAGAAATGAAATTCAAGAGCACTTCCCTTCAGGGGCAATAAATGGAGAGGTGTATGGTGATGTAATTGTTGTTTTGGAATTTGAAAACACGGATAATTGTTTTGCTGACAGAATTGTATTCAGGAAAGAGTAAGGGAATCCTGGGAAAAACTGAAAGGAGTGGTGATCTGGGAAGTGGAAAAACTGAGAGTGAATTAATACATACAGAGAAGAGGCAGATGTTAGGACCTCCCTCCTCGTACTGAAATTTAAAATGAGGGAAGAATGGATGGAGGGAAGAATGGATAAATTAAGAGGAAATAGATAACAAACTTGGTTCTTCCTTCATGTAAGCTTGAGAATCCATTTGGACCTCTGGAAATAAGCTCCAGGAAGAGTCATGGAGAAATGGAGACTTAGTCTAGTTTCATGTAATTTCTGTGGAGAATAAAAGATCGGTCTTGCTTCTCCTTTACATTACTAAATAAAATAAACTCGAAGGACGCAACTTGAACACTCTCCCTGGAGGAAAATGGAATTGCAAAATGAAGCGGAGTCATTGTCTCCAGGCCGGGTCTGCAGAAGCCTAAGTGTTGGGTGGAATAAAGAAAAGGAGGTGCTAACAGGCCATTGTTGTCACATTACAACTTGAGTGCTATAGTAGACTGCTGTACAACTTGTAATTTCTACCCAGGTGACCTGTCTCCTTCCTAAATATCTTCCAGTGCTAAACCTACAGACTTTGACTTCCTGAAAGTTATTGGGAAAGGCAGCTTTGGCAAGGTGAGCTTTTATTACTGTGTGTTATCCTGGTGCAAGGATGCTGGCTGGTTTCTCCTGCATAGTGACTGTTGGCTGGAGACTTAGCCAGAGGTTTTAGAAGTGGCGTCAGTCCAGGGTGGCACATAGACTGCTGCACTGGGTCCCTGTTGCTGCTGCTTTATGGCCCTGATATGTTTTTCCCTGGTGTGGCTGTTGGCTGCTTCAAAGGGAGTAACAAAAGGGAGTGTTTCCCTTTCTCATCACAAGCAATAGGGATCCTCTGTTTCCCCCAGAGAGGAAGGGAGGTACCCCTGTGCTTTTGCAGCAGCTGGAGTACGAATCATGCTTTTCCTCTTGTTGTGGACTATTTTGTGAAACCCCTGATGCTGTGGAGTAATGTGTGCAACAGCCCATCAAAAAGTAACTAAAGTATTGATATTTTACAAAGATGCCACAGAGAATCTCTCTTGAAGTCTCTGCTTTTGGACTGTTTTTCAAGTTGTTGTTTTTCATTAAATTATCTTTTAAATTTGCTCAAAAAAAAAAAAAAGCTGAAATTGGTCTTGATAGAGATTTAGTAAATGTTTAGTTTTTGTGAAAAACAAATATTATAACTCAGTCTTTCATGGTCCCACTATCATGACAGATTTTTTTTGAACTGTAAGCTCAATCGATTGGCAATTCTATTGTTGATTGATTATATTAGAAGTAAAGAAGCTCTATTGTGAAAAAATAGCATGAACACTTTCCAGTTATGCTGAAATGATGAAATCATTACTAATATAATATGAATTGCAACAATCATACTTTTTTTTAATTTATTTTTTAATTTCACAGGTTCTTCTTGCAAAACGAAAACTGGATGGAAAATACTATGCTGTCAAAGTGTTGCAGAAAAAAATTGTGCTCAATAGGAAAGAGGTTAAGAGAAATAGTTTTTCTCTACCCACCTCCCCTCTTTTTTCCCTTAATTACAAAATCATTCCCGTTTACTTATTAATCTTTTATTTCTTACAGCAAAAACATATTATGGCTGAACGTAATGTGCTTTTGAAAAATGTGAAGCATCCATTTTTGGTTGGATTACATTACTCATTTCAAACAACGGAAAAGCTTTACTTTGTCCTGGATTTTGTTAATGGAGGAGAGGTATGTGGTGGTTTTGTTTGCATTTTTGTCTGTCTATTCTGCTAACTCCAGGTGGGAGGAGCGAAATGATCCTTTACAATGGGCTGTGATCAGCATTCTCCCCATTCTGAAAATCCTATTATTATCTGCCGTGGCTACAGACTTCTGTAGTAGTACAGACTCTGTTCTTCTTATCGACAACGTTAATCCAAATTTATTCATGGTTGTCAGATACAAACAATGTATTTTACAGTTACATAAACATACCTTTATTAGAAATTAATCTTATATTGAAATTTTTCACCATGTAACACGGTCTCTTCCTTGCCATCTGCATTAGCTGAGATGCTTATATTTCAGAAGGGGAAGGAAGGAAACTGACAGCTGAATTTATTACATTGTGTCATAGTTGGGACAAGATGGGCCTTTCTCTTTTCTAATTTACTGTCATCTTATTTAGACTGTATTAGCAAACTCCTCGGTTTTTTTACTCTTGAATTTCTGGCCACAACTTTGTTTTTTATTTGTTTCAGGCAAATGAAAATACAGTTCAAAACAGCTATCAGATTTGAATTAAGTGCTTGGAAAGCTAGGATGGCTTTTTATTTTTTTTTCCCCAAACTTTGTAGGCAGGAAACAGAAAACTTCTGTTTTCTTAAAATATTTAGAAGTTGAATTTGTAGTATAGTTTAATCTGTATGTTAGTGATTTAATCTTTGGCTAGATTTTTGTATCTGCTCAAATTATTTGAAGCCAGACAACTCTCTGTAGTTGCAAGAATTTGTGAAATCAACTTGGAATATACATCTCCCAAAGTGGTCTGCATCTAGGTTATTTCAGGATACAATTCCATAAGTAGTTATACAAAACTCTGAATAGAAGCATTAACAGAAGTGAAAAATTACTTATTTGACACAAGGTTATATTCTAATAGGAGGTAATCTTGCATGATTTAGTCTTGCCAACTTCTATTCACTGCTTAGTGATTTACTCTACTTCCTTTTGACTAGTTCAGGCTTTAGGGGAATGTTTTTGATCTGAACTACAAAGGAGAGGAAGAGAGCAAAGCAACGACTAAGTCATGCAGCAATACCAATTTTACTTAATTTCATGGGTTTTTTTAAGACATGGACAACAAAATAAGTTGTTTTTTTACTGTTAAAATTACCTGTTATGAACCTAATTCTGTTTTTTTGTCTGTGTAATGTTCTTATTTACTCTTTGCATATTTGCAGCTGTTCTTTCACTTACAAAGAGAACGTTCCTTTCCTGAGCACAGAGCCAGATTTTATGCTGCTGAAATAGCCAGTGCACTGGGCTACTTACACTCCATAAATATAGTGTACAGGTAAGTTTCTGAAATGTATCCTTCTCCCGCAGAAGTTCAAAATAGGACAAATTACCAAGTGAAAACCACTATATGAAATCATCTTATGAGAAACCTGAACATAACAATTTCATCAAAACCTGAAGCTTTCAGCTGAAGAATAATACCCCTTGCCTCCAAAGCTCTTGTGACTGCTGTTTTGAATTAATAAATTTTTTTTTTGTTTAATAGGGATTTAAAACCAGAAAACATTCTCCTAGATTCACTAGTAAGTATGCAAGATTATCTTTGGTTTTCTATGTTCTCTCACAAAATTGACACTTCTGTGTATCCACATGTTGAGCATGTTCTCTTTTTTAAAATAACCTTCTTTCTTAAACAGGGTCATGTTGTGTTGACAGACTTTGGACTTTGTAAAGAAGGGATTGCAACTTCTGATACCACTGCAACTTTCTGTGGGACCCCAGAAGTACGTTGACAATTTTTGTGAGGTTTTTTGTAGTAATTAATGGCTGTTGACTATTATTAGTATTTGTGTTAACTGGAAGATCAAATATTGTGTTTTGTACTGTTGGGAGACTTGCATCCTTTTAACAAGCTCTTCCATGAAACCAGACCAAAGACAAGCTTCCTGCACATCTATTCTTTGTTCTTTTTTACAAATATGCAATAATAAGGGTCTGCTACTTACTGCCCACATCACCATAACTCATATCTTCCTTCCTGTTTTTCCAGCCCTTTTCAAATACTGTTTCCTCCACTGTCTCCTAACTGCTGGATAGACACAGGATAGTTTGCTTGTGTAACAGGTGCTACAGATTTGTCAGTATAAGTCTACTTACCATATGCTGCCACTGATTTTTAGTAAGTTTATAGGGAATTGATATCAGTGACTCTTAAGCAAATTATTGCATATGCATGAAACTTTGAACTTGCTGACTTGAGTTATTGAACTCTGTTGTCTTTTTACTGAGAAAACTGCACCAGAAAACTTAGAATCTGGAAGTCTTGAATACCTATGAGGGATTCACTAAAATGCCAGGATTAGTAGGTTTGGTAATTTGATAAACATACTTTAAATTTCAGAAAAAAACCCTTTGAAGGCAGTGAAGGGTGAGTGAGGTGTAGTATTTAGCAGAAACATTTGAACTAAAAAGAAAAAAAATTGGTAGGTGGCAGCATGTGCCAACTTAGCCAGGTTATGATCACACTAGGAATCCATGAAGCAGAGTGGTAAATGTGAGAATGTTTGAATATTGTGGAAAATTCAAAGGACGTGGTATAGAACACTGGTAACTCTAGATCTGTTTGAGAAAACCTTTTTTCTCAAGTTTAGAGGCTTAATCTTCACACTTGGACTCGCATGAATTGCAACATAAGAGGATGCTAATGCAGTTGCTTCATATGTGTTCCTAAAAATATCAAGACCAAACAGAGCAGTTGTGTATTAGCCCTTCCAGTCCAAGATTTAAATCTAAATTTTTCATAATCTTGCTAAGAGTGTAATGGTCTTCTGTGTTTCTAAACACTCGAGTTGAATGACAGAATGTTCAACACCTCAAAAGCTTAAAGGAAGCTGTAAAGGATTAGAAAAAGCTTAAGTAGTTGATTTCAAAATACTTCAACTGTTTTTCTTCTTTTTGAAGGGTCACCTATAGACAACTGCACTTACATATATAGAAAGTTTGAGAAATACTGATGTAATTAAACTGTAGTTTCAGTCTGTGCCTTGTCAGACAATGCTATATCTATTTGTCAATTATTTTTAGAATTTGGATGCTAGAATGATAGAAGCAAGCATCCTCTTTGAGAGGTTAGAAACTGTGCTGTACATCAGGACTGAGATGATGTTGATGATACAGCCATAGTAATTTTATACTATGTGCCCATAAGGGGAATGGTCTTGAAGAGGATATCCTTGTGATGTAGTGTTAGTAAAGTCAGAGATACTGAGTAGATTTTGTGAAAGGCAGATAGAAACCGGTTATCATTGTCATTCAGTGTTTGGTGGATT
Organism: Xenops minutus; assembly: GCA_035221455.1. Classification (NCBI taxonomy): domain Eukaryota; kingdom Metazoa; phylum Chordata; class Aves; order Passeriformes; family Furnariidae; genus Xenops; species Xenops minutus. The sequence goes on from JAWWEE010000074.1 coordinate 116,524,949, forward strand.
GGATGTTCATCACAAATCAGTCAAGTGATACTTATTTGACAGAAATTTCTAACTTGGCAACTCGCAACTCATGCCCTCATCAGAATTTACAATGAAACTTAATATAGGTCATACAGTTTCTCAGTAGTGATAGATTTGAGGCAGAATTAATATCTTATTATTTTATTTTTATGTATGGATGGGGAGCATACAGGCTTAGGATGGTGGAATAAGTATGGCTAGTTACCCAGCTTGCTGAGAGATGTTCCGTCTGCAACAGTGCAGCAACCTATCTGAAATGTAAAACAAGTTTCATAATAAAAGTGGCAAAGTAGTTTGAAAAAATAATAGTGTGTAGGAAGTATTGTTTCAGTTTGGAAAACTGCTGTTCTACTTGGTAAACGACCAGATGATGATGAAGTTATTTGCCGGGCTTGTTGAAGGAGATAAACGCTTCACAGTCTTGCAATTGTTATGAAGCAGCTTTTCCTGAAGGTGTTTACTGTGATGTGACTAAAACCTAGGTTTTATTCATGCTAGCCTAATGCTCCAAAATACTTTATATTTTTTATTTTAGTATCTTGCACCAGAAGTCATTAAAAAGCAGCCCTATGACAACACAGTAGACTGGTGGTGCCTTGGTGCAGTTCTTTATGAAATGCTTTACGGGCTGGTATGTACCTGATACATGGTGGGTAGGAGTTGATTTCCTCCTCTCTCCCCCTTTATTTGAAGTAACCCCTGAGTGTTGTTAAAGATGCTAACTTTTTGCATAATATTGAAATACTCCACTTAAATGGATAAACAGATTGCCTTATACTTAACATAGCACATGTTTTTCTCTTTTGGATTTTACATTACCTCTTGGTGTCCAGCAGTTCACCAAAAAGCAAAATTGTAGACATCAGCTCCATTGAAGACAAATAGTCATCACTTTCAGGGAATGTAAGAGTAAATTGAATCAATAGTGATAATACCCAATGCAAAAACTTGTAAGTAAAATCTTGTCAAATACTGGAATAAATATAATTAAAAGAATTTTTTTTACTTAGGTCTCCCGTGTTTTTTCCTAGCTTTTGATGCAGCATTAGAAAAAAAAAATCCTGCTGTGCTTTTTCTAGTCATATGTAATTACTCCAGTAACAATCTGTTCTTTGAGTTTTCTTCAGTTTTATCTCCTCCCATAGGACCTTAGAGAGGGAGATAGATTTGGTTTTGCTCTCTTGTGTTCTTTTCAGCAAGTTCAGTGGGAATTTTGAAGCTGGGTAGCATCTATGGCTATTTACGAATGTGAGAACATGTTAGCAGGAGAGGAAGTGGGTGGGTGGGAAGTTATCAAGTGTAAAGTTCTGGCAATGGTGATGACTAAATTAGAAGTTAGCAGTGTGTAAGAAGTAGATTTCTCCACTGGTAGCAGCTTGCATATCTTACAGAATCATTTACTGATCATACACACAAAACAATGTTGCATGTGGTTTCAAATTCATGTAGAATTTGTATTTTTTAGCCTCCTTTTTACTGCCGTGACGTTGCTGAGATGTACGATAATATTCTTCATAAACCCCTGGTTTTGCGCCCAGGAATCAGTCTCACAGCCTGGTCTATCTTGGAAGAACTTTTGGAGAAAGATCGGCAAAGCAGACTTGGAGCGAGGGAAGATTTTGTAAGTAATGTCCTAATTTATCATGCCCTAAAGGGCCATCACCAAATTCACATCCACAGCACAGGATTACTTGTTGGAGATGGAGATTGCACTGCTGTGTCTCTCTTTCTTCCTCCTTTTTATTTTTTCATTGAAGACACCAGTGGAGTCAATCCCTGAAAGATTTTGGGGATAAGAGAAAGATGATTGTTGTAGGATATTTTGAGCTTGGTTGCTGCTGTACCTGCAAGCACAGGAAACACAGTTGCTGGTGTAGTAGACACTAAGGTGTAGGTTTCACTGTTCATAGTGAAACTCGGAAATAATCAAAAGAAAAGGCTGTAATTTGGTAATATTAAGTAATGACTTGGAAACCAGCCTTCAGATAAAGAGGAACGCTCTTTTTTTAGCCTTAAAATCATGGGAAACATTTTCCCAATGTAACAACAAAAACTTTGTTTGCAAGAGTTGATGTGAGAAAGTGTAAGCGTCTTCAGAACTGTGTTATAAGGAATCATGTAGAAGGATGTACGTCATTCAGTAATGGTGAGATCTTTGTAGTCTTTTGTTTGCAGTCTTAATGTTTAGATATTCTGTTGACCCTGTAACTGAGCATTTAGACTATGTCACTGTACTTTTTTGTGGAGTGGAGCAAGATGAAATGATGGTAGCATTTAGCAGAGCTGTTTGCTGCTCCATAACTAGTAAGTATATTGCAGGGTTGTTGAAGCAGCTGCTTCTCACACAGTGATATGATCTGCAAAAACTAACAAAACTTTAAGGCAGGAACAGATACCAAAAGAAAACATCCTTGCTGTATGATAGATTTCAAGGTCATTGTTTTATGGCTTAAATAAAAGGAAACCAGTTTACAGAGGCAGGGTGAAAAGTTTTAATTGCTCTTTTCACCAACTACAGTTTTTATTGGAAAGTAAACTACGAGTAAACAGATTGATAAAGGACTTGCTTATGGGCATGTAGTCTGAAGTAGTAGTTACTGCAATGCACAAGATGGATTCCCAAAATATCTCAAATCTCTATTCCTTATTACAGCTTGAAATTCAAAAGCACCCGTTCTTTGAATCTCTCAGCTGGACTGATCTTCTTCAGAAGAAGATTCCACCACCTTTTAATCCTAATGTGGTAGGTGCCTGGTGCTGGTTTAGTTCATACATGGCAAGCTTTTGCCTTTGAGTGCTCATCTCTTTGCAACAAATGTTTGTTTCAGAATGGTGAAGAATGGGATTCCCCTGCCCAGTACTGGCTGGCTTTTTGAGCAGTTGCATTTTTGAGCAATGGCACTGTCTTCTTTTAAATTAACATTTGGTTTGACAGATCCCTGTTTCTTCAAAGCCAGTCCTGTCAATTTTTGTGGGGTCTGAAAACCAAAAAAGTACAGATAACTTATTTGAAGACTTCGCAAAGGACTGATTTCCTGCTTTTTTAATAGTTTTTAAATCTTAGTTTCAGATTTTCTTTATCCTCCCATCAGTTGAAACTGGGCCAACCTGTGACTACTTGTCCAAAAACTCAGGGCAAGGGGGAACGGAGAGTGGGAAGGAAATCCTTCCTGCAGTCACATCAGAGGATCACTTTTTGTTGAGCCTATGTCTGTTTGGTGAAGAAGCATTAGCTGTATTTTTGCTTCTCTCTGTTACTAAGTATTACAATGCTTGAGTTCTTAGGTGTTCACTGGGAAGCTGATTTATCATAGCAACACCACTGGTAGAATTTAGCATTTTAAAATACTATTGATGAAAAAGGGAGAAAAAGAACGTGCTGTGATTAGGATTTTTTTTTTTTTTTTGACGGGTTTTGGTGTTGGGGCTTTTTTGGGGGGGGCAGGGAGGGGTGTTAGTGCATCTCCCTAACAACCATTTAAGAAAGAGACATTTGTGTATTCTTTCAGATTTATCGGATCGTAAAGATGTGTAAAGTTTGGTCCAAACTCCAGCCTAAAAGAAAAAAGCAGCCTTTTAGTAGTTATATTCAGGGATGCTGCAGTATGCTTTCTTAAATTTCCTGTACTTAAATAGGAAAGAATGATATAGAGTAGAGAGCCTTGAGAATTAAATTTGGAATCTAAAGGACAAGAACAAGTTTAAAACACTGTATTAATATGACAACTAACAGATCATTCTGTTTCCTAGGTTGGACCAGACGATATTGGGAATTTTGATGCAGTGTTCACAGAAGAAATGGTCCCATATTCAGTTTGTGTTTCTTCTGATTACAACATCGTTAATGCCAGTGTCCTAGAGGCAGATGATGCATTTGTTGGATTTTCTTATGCACCACCTTCCGAAGATATGTTTTCCTAGGAAGTTAGAGGCAAAGAATGTTTTGGAAGTCTTGGAGTGGACTGAAATGTTAGGGTTATGGACACATTCCAAAATAGCGTAACTAGTGCCTCATTTTGTATGTAGGTTTGAAACCTATGAACAGACTTTCTCTGCTGTATAGGAGGAATTTGGGCATTTTGGATGGCTTTCTTTGGGATTTGAACTGTTTGTTCCTGCTGCAGAAAATATTTTTTAAAACCTTTAAAAAACATTCTCTACATATTTTTTAAGCAAAAACACTGACTGTTCTCCTCAATCCCTTCAAGTTTACATTCATACCTATCTAATTTGGCTGGCACAAACAGCAGCAAGTTTAGTAAATTTATAAATGCTTTTGTACTTATTTACAGTGACTTTGTGCTTGAATTGTAACTATGCAAATTGTCTTTTGTATATCCTGTTTTAAAAAAGGTAAATGTCTTCCCTGTTATCAGTTTGAAATATGTGTTAATACCTGTCAGCACTTAAATGAGGGGTTAATATAATTTAAGGACCAAGACTCTTAAAGGACTTCTGCAGAATGAAAACATGGTCATGTAAAACTGGATTGTTGCTCTTGCGCTTGCTGAAGTACCCATTGACTCAACTGGATTATCCGAGGTATGGGGAATTAACTCAAAGCAAGGATGGAACAAATTAACTGGATTGATTTGATAATATTACTTACTAAGTGTTCTACTTTTCTTTAATTCCTGAGCTAAATATGTTTATATTTCAACTACATTAAAAATATTTTTGGTTAAAACTGCTTCTCCAAAGATATAATATGCAATAATCACCATTACTTTAAGAGGCTCTCTTGCTTTGACATTTTTGGGTGTGGGTGGTGGTGGGGGGGATCATGCCAAATATTAGGGATGTTTCTCATGGATTTGTAGTTTAAAACACTAATGTGTTTCAAATTGATTGTATTTCAACATTCATAGCTACTTATCTGTGTTCCAGTTTGCACCATTTTTAAATCTTCACTTGATGTTGGGGGGGAAGGGGGAATGTAAATTACACTGATAATTTTATAAATGTGAAAACTGTTGTGTTTCTCATAACATACAGATGTACTGACAAACATAATTCTGAACAATTTCTGTTTAAGGAAATTTTTTTAAAACAATGCAAAAATTGACTGCAATTACAGTGTATAAAGGCCTATCATGGTAGTTTATTATATATATTACTTGTAAATAACTTATTTTTGTCTGTTACTTCAAAAATGTTCTGGTTTTTTTCATAAATACATTCAGTTAAATGCCTTGAGAGTAGTCTGATAAGATACTGATGTATCATAATGTTATATAAATTTCAGTATCTAAATCATCTTGTTTTTGACAAAATCAGCAGATAAGAGAAATACTCTTTATATTGTATAAAGATCAGATAAAAATTGAGAACTTAGGAGAAAAGAGTGTGTGAAATCATAGTTCTTTTGAAATAAATGTGTCAACAGTGAAACATTAGATAAGTGGAAACTAAAACAGGATTCCTTGCTTATCTCAAGGAGTATCTCCCATAGCACAGTCTCCTGCATGGTGGTGAAGTGATGCTGAGCAGTTGCTATGTGAGGTTTTGGAAGGAGTGACTGGGTTAAAGAAGTAAGAATTCACACTGGCATGGAAGGAAGGATGGAAGAAAGGAAGGAAGGAAATAAATAACTAGCACTTGTGGGAGCAGAATGGTGGCTTGGTGGTACTGATTTTCCATAGTTCTCATGTGCAAGGATTGGAAATAGTGACGTGCCTGTTCAGGGCAACCAACAACTACATGAATGGTGTTCTTGGAGTTACAATCATTTGGAAGCAACAGCCTTGGTGGTTGGTTGGGGGTTTGGGTTTGTTTTGGTTTCTTTGTTTGTTTGTTTTTTTTTTGTTTGGTTGGTTGGGTTTTTTGGGGTTTTTTTGGGGAGGGGAGGGTGTTTGGGGTCTTTTTCTAACACACATCTTTCTGGTGGACTGGAAAGCAGAAATTGATGGTATGAAAGGAAGTACCCATTCTCATACTGACTTTTTACTCTGTGTGCTTCTGAAATTATTGTGGCTACTGTAACTACCTTCTCTTTATGGAAAGGAGGTACACTACTGTAGAGAGATGGGAAGGAGAGGGGATACTTCAGAAATTGCTGTGGGAGATAGCACCCTTTTTAATTTTCGTCTTGTACTTCCAAGATACCCATACCTGGCTGCCTGACTGGGCTAGGGTTTTGGTTTTTTCTTTTTGGTCACGTATTTGGGGGTTCTTTCCTTTTATTTCTTAAGAAAAAAACCAGTATGACAGTGGTAGTTGAAGTTATTTCTGGGAGAGCAGCTTAGTAATTGCTTATTAAGCTTTTTCTTTTAGTGGACTTTGCCTTCTTGGTGAAGTGTGAATGTGTTATGCACATCACTTGCAATACTTAAGTTCTTTGAATCAGGACTTCTAAAGGTTAAGAGACTCCCTTCTGTACCTAGTGCTCTAGTTCTCCATCTCCACATCCCATAAGGGTGGTTCCCAGAGTAAGACGGCTGGGTTGGGAGTGTTCATAGCCCCTTCTCTCAGGGCTGAGCTAGAAGGTGACATCTGAAGCACTTGGTAAAGCCTAGAGAGCAGACTGAACCTGCACAGGAACCACCTTTGGTACCCCCTTCCTCTTTTGGCAGGTAAGCAGTAACGGGAGGTGGTTTGCCTTTCTGTGGCTGATGCAGGGGGTTGCCTGTCTGTGGTGCAAGGGGGTTGTTGTCCCTTCCAGCGAGAGCACCGAACCCGCAGAGGAGCAGGCCTTGCTGCGGCGGGGGCTCAGGGATGGCGGGGTGGGAGAGGCCCTGGTGGGAGTGAGTGCGCCGAGGGGGCGACAGTGGGAGCCGAAACACCGCAGGAATGGGCTCGGAAGTGCTGTCTCGGGAGTGGGCTTGTGGGTGCCTGGGTGGCGTGCCGAAGGCAAGCAGTGAAATATGCGATATGCATTAATGGAAGGGAAGGGTTGGGGTTCAGGACTCTGTGCGCTCTCGGTGCATGACCCTTGCCCAGTGCCCTGCCTGGCCCGTGTGCCCCTGGGGCAGGCACCCCTGGTGGCTTCTGTGGGGCTGGGGTCGCCTTCCCTGAGCCCCTGGGCTGTCCACAGCCGGCAGGGCCCGATCCCAAAGGGCTGGGGGCCGAGGGAGTGGCACCGGGAGCCCCGTCCCTGAGGGAGCGGCGTGAGGGCCCGGTGCCCCCGGGGCCCACTGCCCGTGCCCTCTGCTGCCGCTCCAGCAGCGTGCTGAGGAAGCAGGTGGCGCAGGAAGCCGAGGGACACTCTGGCGGAGCAGTGTGTGAGGAAAGGGTGGTCGTGGCGGGATCCTGAGGGCGGACGGGACGGGGTGGGTGTCGGTGCCAAGCAGGGCGAGCCGGCTGTGGTGGACACGGCCAGCCTGGTCGGGGCACGAGTCAGGGGATATACGTGTGAATGTGTCCCTAATCCCTTCTTGATGCAGATCTGTGCGGCAGTAATCCGAAAGAAACTGGGGGGGAAAATACAATCCCTGTTACAAATGGTCTTTAACTTGTGCTTATAACTTGTTGCTTCAGGCACTAAACACACCCCAGCCCACAGCTACAGCTCTCAGGCCACAGGGTTTATGTTTAGGCCACAGGGATGTTGTGCTCGAATCCAGTTCCTCTTCTCCTGGGATGTCCATCTCTTTGTCTCCTGAAGCCACTTCTGTGAACTCCTACAGGGGATCTTCCACACACTATGATGATTCCTCATCAGCTCAGTAACCCTGTGTCCTATCCTTTACCAGGGAGCTAAATCTTCCTGTTGAAGACTGCAGTGGCATTTCATACTGGTCATCTACAGAGAGCACAAAGGACACTTTGCAGAAGAAAATCAGTAAGACAGTAAACCAGATGCATATATATAAAATACCACATTCAGGCCTCAGTAACTCTAAATTCTGCAAAACAGTGCTCTGTGGTATGAGACTCTGCTCTTAAAACCAAGTAGGGATGTGGGTAAATACACAATGAAAGCAGCACTGAAAAGCATGGTCAGCCTCCAAAATAAAATTATAGTTGAAAAAGTCTTGTGTATGGGAATTGAAATTGATCTTCTGTGTACATGGAGGGAAATAAGTGTTTGCAAGATCAGCACCTTAAGTGGGTGCTACAGGAGGTAAGAGCAGAATAGGAAAGTCAGATTTTAAAGAAAAGATGTTTCTCAGTTTCATACTTTTAACACCTATGACAGGTTTCTCAAAAAAGGGAGAGAAAATTTGAAGTTGTACTTTTGACAGGCTGATTATACCTATAAAATATACAAGGGAGATTAAATTAAAAGCAAGCTTTAATTTCATGGGTTAGGTAATTAGAGAGGAATAATTCACAAAGAAAAACAAAATTAGACCATTCTTCAAAAATTTACTCAGGAATGGAGTACGCTTCAGCCATTGGAAAGAACTTTCCATTGAATTTTCAAAATTCTTAAAGAATTGCATAGTTTGAAAAAAAATAACTATTTTAATTTTGTGTGGATTTGCTAATAGATACCCATAGCAGTAGTATTGCATGGCCTGTTTTAACATTCTTTCACAGTCTACACCCACAGTTTGAGAAAGAGTGCAAAGATCTTGGAAGATGGATCCTGAAACACAGAAAATGAGGGAAGTTGCCCTTGTTTACCTTGACAGAAGTGGTGGTCTTCAGAAATTTGTGCATGACTGCAAAAAATATAATGGTATTACTCGCTTAATACATAGTCTTTTAAATGGATACATAATGTTGGTACATAAATCTGTTATTCTGATTTAAGATACTTTTTCTTCATACAGACTCAAAACAAAGTTATGCTGTTTATCGTTTCATTATTTCAATAAATCCTTCTGACATTGCTGAATTGGATGCAACTCTTGGAAACTATATTCTCCATAATCCCCTACAAGCTGCACAGATTTTTCAGTCAGTAAGTGTATATTTGTAGATGAGTAGACAGAAGTATGGATTCTATATTTTAAAAAGATTTTCCTTTCTAAAATGAAGTTATTTTTTCTGTCATAGGTATGCTTCATAGCTATTAAGACACTATCATTAATTGAACAATTGCAGACAGAGGCCCAGGTGAGTCTGCATTGTTTTTCTCCATTTAGATCTTAAATCTTTGAAGTAAAATGAAGTATCAACAAATATTTTTGTATTAAGTTTTCATTTTCCCTTTGGCTGTAGGATTATTTGTAATTAAAAATAGCTGGAAGTCTCACCCAGCCATATTGCAAGAATTTGGAGATAATTAATATGAAACTTAATTACTCTTCATGCATTCCTGCATTTTTAATAGTTATGTGTCATGTGTGTTTGTCCATGGAAAGTAAAACAGTTTTAAATAAAAATATATTTTTATGATATTAATGCAACTGTATCTTTTGCCAGATCAGTATACTGCTGAAACCAACACATTTGCCACCTTTACCAAGTTATGTTCTGAGTCTTTCTGCATATCCCTTTAATTACACATCTCAAAGATTTTATATGTCTGAAGGGATAGTGATTACAATGGGAACCGTAACAAAATACACACAAGGAGCAAGATTCCTTTGTACTGAGGAAACCTGTCCTTTCTCTGAAGGTAGTAAAAAAAAAAAAAAGTAAATCAGTACTATTTCAAAAGCTTTTTAATAAATTTGCTAACAAGAGATTAAAAACCTAACGTAAAAAAGGTATTTTCCTATATAGTTCTATTATGCATATTTTTGTATTAAGCACAGCAGGATTTTTATTAATTGAAAGCAGTGGACCTTTCTCAGCATTATTAAATGATTCGGGAGCATACCTATGCCAGCAATCCCTCTTCCTAATGCTGAAGATAGTTTATATGGGAAAAGATATGTTGCCAAAATATTTCCAAGTAAAAAAGCTAAACGAGTAAAATACCTTTTCACTTGGAAACTCTGCTTCTGATTACATAAAAATACCATAGAACAATATGCTTAAGTGGCTGGCAAGAGCCTCTAGCATAGAACAAGTCTGGTTTAACGAGTAGCTGACTTCTGTGGAACTACTTCTTTGAATAATATTGTTAAACTGCTTGTACCATTGCGGGGTGAGGGCTTAAGTGTTTTTAAGGCTGTTTTGTTTGCCTCCTGTAAGAGAGACTGTTCAGTTATAAAAGAGATGCTAAATCCCAAAGTCTGGAGACAGCAGAATAAATCATACAAATATCTTTATGAGGGCACGTACCTCCAATAATGACTATCCATATTCCATGTCATTCCCACGCCAGGCAGAAGCCACAGTGGCTCACTCTCAGAAAGCCTGGCCAAGCTGTTTCCCTTGGGAACGTGCAGTAGGAAATTCTGCCATCTCGTGGTCAACCCACAAAAAATTATACGCATCCTTTTAGTGGAAGCGCTGTATATGAAGGGAAGCTCATCTGAAGAAACACATGATAAATTTGGAATTTCACTGTTCAGAATTTTAATCACTTCTGTCCTTGATGAGAAATTCAAAACTAAAGCTACGCCCTCGAAATGTTTGATAAATTATTGTTTCTTTTTTAGGGTTTAGGTACATCAGAGTGCATTGTCCTGGAGCTACAGAGTCTGCCACAGTGAGGACTGATTTTGTGTGTAGCTTGTGTTCTTCACCACTGCAAGAAGACATGAAATTTAGAGTACTTGGTGGTAGGATCTATGTAATCCTATTTTCAATCTGGTACTTTCCTATTTCTGTTACACAATAAGTAAACAAAACAGTTAAGTGGAAAAGCTCTAAAATAAACCAGTCATTTTAAAAACATGTTTAAGAGAACTAACTCTTTTCTTTGCCTTTGTTTTGCAAGATAAACAAATAGTTGAAATGATTGATGTTAAAGTTCTGAATGCTTTGAAAGGATATTCCAATGATAAATCACATTTTAGGATTCAGGCATTTACAGTTTTCTTGAGAGGTAAGCTGAATTTTGGAGTTTTCTCAGAAGTGTTTTAGAATTGAACTGTAATAATCCCTCACATTTTACTTGTAGCTCCATTTCTCTGGATAAAATGGTGGAAGTTAGTTTATATTGCAGCTATTTATGTATTCCCTCCTCAATTTTATTAAAATTAGCTAGGTGTGCACAGGTGATTTCAGAGTGCACATAGTAAACTCTTGTGCTCACTTTAAAGTCTCCTGTCCAGCCCAACAGTGTCACATTCTAACTGTTGCTTGTTTTTTCTTCCTTTCTACTTCCTCTGGTCATGCTGTATTACATGCATTTTTAACATCCTTCCTCAGTCTAGCTCCTTTCCACATTTCATCAGGATTTTTTGCTTCTACTACTGCTGTGTAACTACTACTAAAAAACAATCTGAGTGAGATACCATGAGTTGCACACGTTAAATTTCCACTGGCTTCAGTGATCAGTGAAGCTAGGCAGTGTCTCACAGGTTGCTTCATATTTGGTTGGACCTAATTTCCAAAAAATAAATGGATTTTTTTTTAAAAGATGCACAGAAATACTAAGGTTCACAAAGCTATTTGTGTATCTTTTTCAAATCTGTGTAACCTGTATCTCCTCTTTATGGTGTTTGGGTTTTTTTTACTCTGACATTTTATGGAACAGTACTGATAACGGTGTTGGCAGAAGTTTCTGAGTAGAAACATATACTCACAAACTACTGTCCATTTTCTTTTTGATGTAGAACTAAAAGTATCATCCATTTTCTTTATTGGGAATCTATTTTTCCTCACCCAGTGTGCCTTCCTTACCTTTTGCATTAATCCATTAGAATTCTATGCTTCATTTTACTCTAGTCCCTTATGGTCAATCTGGCATCCAGCTGTTGTTTTCTGCTGATGTTAAGACATAAAATCAAATGTTCAGAATATTAGGAAGTTTTCTGGCCACATTTTAAAAACTTAGCTGCAAGTCCATTTCCCTCCCTCCCCCATTTTTTTTTTGTATTTCTAGATGAACTGGCCAATAAAATGACAATAGGAAACCATTACAGGATTATAGGAATTCCAGCTTGTGTACAAAATGGCTTACAAGCTACTGCATGTATAGAAGTAAATAGTGTACAGCTCTGTAAGACAAATGGTAAGAAAGTTCCATTAAAAGCTGACTGAAAAAAGTTGAAAAACCTAGAACAAATCCTGAGAACTGGTGAAATTTTCTATTCCTGAGGTCCAGATTACAAAACCACTCAGGGACTTTCCTCTTGCAGTCTGAAATGTTTACTTGAAATTATTTATGAGTATTTGCTTTTGCCCACTTTGCGTGCATTGGGAAACTACCTAATTACTTACTGCAGTTCTTCAACTTCTCTTTCCAACTTCTCCTGTCCATTGGAAAGTACTTTGAAATCATATCAAATGAACCTGATATTTCAGTTTGTTATTCCTTTCCTAGTCCACCAATTTTAGCAGATTGTATCTGCAACCCTTTTAGTAGTACAATTAAGTGTCAGATGTTTACATTCTGAATTTGTGCTTAATACAGAAACATAAACATATTCATTAAGCTTTGTATCAAGACTAGAATCAAGTAGTGATTTGGTCTAATATACCTGCATATGTCTCTCTTAAGTGTTTGTTCTCATTTGTACTTTGTTTCCATTAGGTCCTCCTTTTGTCAGTGACAATTTTAAGTATCTGCTCTCATTGACTTCAAGTTCATGCTGGAGGTTTACTGCCGTCCTGGCCAACATCTTTGCCTCTCAAGTTGTTCCACCAGGCACTTACAATACTCTTAAACTTGCAATATTGCTGAGTCTAGTACAGACGTGTGAAAAAGAAAATGCAGATTATCTGGATCTCCTGATTGTGACAAGTGACACACTAGTAATTGATAGGTAAAGAAATTCCTTATTATTCACATAAACCAGAATTTAAAATTAACATTTTTAAAGATAATAGGATTGGTCTTAGATGAACAGCTAGAAATTATATATTAAAAGAAATATACACGGCTCCAACTTAGTAAAAATACCCATTTTTTTCACTGGGACATTTTTATTTCTTTCAAGTGATAAATCTAGATCAGAACTTCACTCATAATAAACTCCCTTAACACTCTCATCATGATAGCAGTAAGAATTTAGCACTAGCACTGTTTACTAGAGCTCAAACAAAACATTCCTTTAAAACCAAAACTGAAGACTGTCTCAGAAGCTGGTGATAATAAAAACAAAGGGCTCAACTTGTCAAATCTTGTGTCACTTGAAGCCTTTTCATCACCAGTTCCCAGCCATCAGCATTTTCAGTTAATAAGCACTGTGTAAATCATTTTTATCTCTTTTTCATACTGACAAGGTATCAGAGGTCATGTACATCTGTATACGTAGACCATAAATCCAGTTATTGTTGCCTTTAACTAAACATTTTCCTGTATTTATCCATTTTATGTATTTACCTTAGTACAGCTATAAGCTGTTAACACAATTTTATATACACTGCAAAAAAGTACAACATGCTCAGCTTTAAAGTTACATTATCTTAAACAAAACTGCTTTCTCCTTCTTGAGCTCAAAAGAGGGTTTAACTTTTATTTTTGAAAGTGGAATGAATTTTATTTTTCATCTGAAAGTTCTTCAACAAATTCGTCAACACTTTATTTTTGGGGAAAAAAACTTTGACCATTACAAAATTTAGCTGTAGAAATTAGTTCAAATTTAAATAACATGGGCTCCAAGATTTTTTTTCCCGCAGAGTTAGAGTAAGATTTCATAGGAGAAACAGGAGCTCAGAGTGTTTTAAGAATCGAAACATCTGGATAATATTAAAACAGTTGCACACTGTAAATCTTGATCAATATTGTAATTTGTACTGTCTTGCATGTGCACAGTATTTTATTGTCAGCAGCCATCATATTTCTATTGGTGTGATTCCCTATTTGCTAATATTCACTGATTTTACTTAACAATTTTCTCCATATGTTAACAGTAGAATAAACCATGCTCTGACATCTTAAAGTCATTAGGAACCTCTGATTGTGGAACCAGACAGACAATTTGCAACCTCTCTGCCAAGACACATAGTACAGGGGATGAAAAAGATATTCTATACTTTGTTTCTTCAAAAGAATTGGGAGGGGGGGAAGGGGTGTAAGCCAAGAAGGCAGAGCTTACAAGTTCCAGCCTTTTCATTTTTCCCAGATGGCCAGGATTACTAATCCTCTAACTTTTTAAACCACTGAAAAAGTATCTCTAAAATGGAAAGAGGAGTTAACAATATGGGGTTGAATTATGAGACTTCTTGGACTTCCTAGAAATTACATTGCAAACTATTATTTGCCTCATGTTCAATCCATAATAGTCCTGTTGGCAGCTGTTGGAGAGAAGGCTTGGAGCTCTACCTTTGCATTCAAAGTTAAACATTTAGTTTTGACACCAGTTTCATGCTCAGGGTGTTTTTGTTGTTTCTAAGTGAGTCTTAATACTTTACAATGGTATTTACATATATTAAGTATGGTATTGTTTCAGGGTTTTTTCCAAAGTGAACAATAATTTAACAATTTATGACTGACATAATTCTTTGATCCTACAGGCTTCTGAATTACAGCTTATGCCTTCTGCCTCGTGGCATACGACACCCACCTTCTAGTGAAATTTTTCCTTCTGTGTCCAAAGATAAACATGGAACTGGAAGTGCCAGTATTCAAGTTTGCAGCACTGTGCTGGCCAAGGGTGGCATCTGTTACATAGGAGACTTGTGTTCATATAAAAAGGATAAACTTGAACTTCTACAGTCCGGTAATCTCTCACCTCCTAACAGGCGAGGGGACAGAACTAAACAAACATGCAAATTCACAGCTAGGTTTGTTCCCCATCTTATGGCCCTCAAACGCTGCAAAAATCTGTAAGGTATTTTTAATGAGTCTCTGTAAGAAACAAGGACAAAAAAGTCAAGGTCCTGTAAACTTGTATTTGCTACACTACAGCAATCTGTTTATCATGACAATTCAATGAAACGAGGGCAGCAAAGATGGTGAAGGGCCTTGAGGGGAAGCCAGATAAGGAGCACCGGAGAGCACTTGGTCTGTTCAGCCTGGAAGAGACTAGGGGAGACCTCATGGCAATCTACACCTTCCTTGTGAGGGAAAGAGGAAGGGTAGACACTGATCTCTTCTCTGTGGTGACCGGTGACAGGACCTGAGGGAATGGCCTGAAGGTGTGTCAGGGGAGGTTTAGGTTGGATATTAGAAATGGGTTCTCCACCCAAAGGGTGGTTGGGTGCTGATGTGAAATCATAATAATGACTGGCTTCAGAGTCTGTGTGGTACTAGAATTTATAGTTAAGCTAAATCGATCATGTAACTGATGAGTTTTGTCTTATCCTAGTGCTAGAGAGCAGAACAACAACAGTATTCATTCCTGGGAAGAAGTATGGAGAAGAAGCTGACCAACAAGTTACTATTTCAGTTCAGACCAATTTTTGGTCTTTTGTAGATGTGGATTCTTCCTCCAAGAAACATATGCAAAAGGATAACTTTTTAATTGGACAGATGGTAAATCATGTGCCTTGTTATGACAGGCACTGTACTATAGCTGCCATTTCTGTTTATCACTATTTTAACTTTTAAAACAAACTTGTGTTTCCCAAAAAGTCACAATTTAAGTGACTTTAAATCAAGTATCTTCTAAAATGAGGTAGCATTCCCAAAAGTAGGGATCATTGAAACAAAATTTTACTAAGTGTTATAGGTAATTCATTAGTTAATCTTGCAGTATAAATGGATATTGAATATTTCACATGGGAAACACTGCAATGTTTCTACAAGTTAAAAGCCCAAAATAAAGTAATTGTTTTCTTTTTCTGGGTCTTCTCATTAGGACATGAGTTTGATTCCAGCTAACCTTGTAGATGGTTTTGGGCTCTTGATATACAATGAGTTTCCTTCCTGTCAACTATCTTCTCCTCTTGTACACCATATCTTGAAAAAAGCCATTAATCCTGAAGCCATGCTGTACAAAGTCTCACAGCAGTTCAGAACACAGGATTATGAGGAGGTAACAGATTATACACAATAATTTAAAAATGCATTATATTAGGAAGTATACTGGTTTTGGCATCAGAAGGTTCTCTCTGCACGGTCTGATTACTTATTTTTTATATTTACTTTCTGTCCTTTCTCCCTCACATACTCCCACTAGCACGAATAGGATCATCAAAGAAGCAGCTTCAGTTCTTTAAAAGGGTCAGCATAATAAATTCATTTTGATCATGTTTCTGGAAAACATAGTAAGTTAATGTTCAAATGAGAACAGATCTTCTACACCTACTTTTGACCAGAAAAGTTTACAATCAGGAGTACAAGTTAATGTTCCATACTAAATAAACTGTCAGTATCTCTAGTATAGTTAGTAGATGATTCCCTGACTGTTCAAGGCCAGGTTGGATGGGGCTCTGTGCAACCAGGTCTATTTAAAGGTGTCCCTGCCCATGGCAAAGGAGTTGGAACCAGATGATATTTAAGGTCCCTTGTGACCCAAACCATTCTATGACTGTTTACTATTAAAGATCTATCCTTATTTTCCTTAGTATTTTCATACTATGCTTTTTCAGCATAGCCAAATGGTGACAACTGTCTTTATTTTCCATCAATTGTTTTTAAAATACTGTCAAGCCTGTATTACTATGCCCCTGGTATGTTAAAAGGTGTGGAAAAAATGTCAATTCTTTTTTTACAGTTAAATATTTAAAATGTATACCCTCTCTCTAGTTTATTTTGTTTGCTAAGAATCTTCATGTGGAACTGAGTTCAGAAGCAGAAAACCTCATTCAGGGCTACTATCTTGCAAGTCGCAGGGTGAGAAGAGATTCCATTCATGGATCAACATTATCAGCATCTGCACTAAAAATTCTGTAAGTCCTACTTTTCACAGTAAGGGAAACATCTATGTTCAAAGAGAAATTGTGCTAATCTGGTCAAATCTTGTTTAATAAAAACCCAGATAAGACTCCTACATTTTTAAAAGTTCAAGCATAAAGAATCTTATTTATGGTTTATGAATGCCATTTATTTTATACAGTGATACTGCCAAAAGAAACCCCAGTTCAAAGAAGTTTTCCAAGCAAAAAATAAACCAACAGTGATTTACAAAACAAGTGTCATTATTAAAGCTAGCTAGAGAAACAAAAATGGGATTTAAATATCCACAGCTTTGTTATGGGAGCAAACAAAGTATTAACAATAGATAATATGCCAAGTTTTACTGTTTTCAGAGCACAAGAAGTTAATACATAATATGTATTTTGTCAGTGGGAAGTTTAACTGCACAGCTGAAACATGAAAACACTTCTGTTACCTTTGGACTTATACAAGTGCTTGAAACAGCGCAATATACACTGCATTCACTTCTGCAGTATTTTTTATCTGAAATGTTTATATTGCTCTCTTAGGATTTCACTGGCTAAGGCTCATACCAAGCTAAGTTTAAGACAGACAGTACTTGAGGAAGATGCATTGATTGCCATCTTGTTACTTGAGTCATCTCTTACCCTAAAACACGGTAAATGTTGCAGCTCAGTCTTTAGTCTATTCATGTTTGGTAGTTTGAAAAAAACCTTTGTGTCTATTGATTGCAGTAATAGTTCATTTCAAGTCCAAATCCAGAGTTTTCACTGTTGAAGACTATTGGCAAAGTCTGTCAGTTGGCTTCCCTGATGAGCCTCAATGCTCTACACAATTAGGCCACAGGCTAGGACCAAGTCTGTCCTTCATGCTGGCTTTTTTGAGGCATTGCTCCTCTAACACTGGTCCAGGTTAAACTAAGGAGAGACTTCTCTCCTTGGGGAAGCTGAAAACAAGGGGTGGGGGTGGGGGAGTGTGTTTGTTTATCAACCATCACAGTCACATTTGTTCACACACAGATTTGGAAACAAGGTAAGAATTATGATCCAACACTTAAAAATGGTGACACAGAAGATTGCATTACTACGTAATCTGTCACAGGTTTTTTCCCCCTCAAAATGCTGGCAAAAATGTATCAAGTCTTTCAGCCTAAATCTTGATTTCTTCTTTGCACAGGCACATCTGCATTATGCGTAGCACCAAATTCTGTATTTCCATTTGACCTCAGTGATGAAAATGCCCTGCAACAGAGAGATATTTACCTCATGCAGTGTCACCACCAGCTGCTGAAGTTTATTTCTGCATACGGCCCAGGAATTCACATTAACACTAATGAAGAATAAAATCTCCATTGTGGAGTAAAGCCCAAAGCTTTGGCTTTTTGAGAGACTATTTTAGTGAGTTAGAAATACAAAACCAGTAGACAGTTCAGTGCTATTTTCATAAGGAATAAAGCATAGGTGAGGGGAGTGGAATTGCAAGTTTTCTGCCAGTGTTCTTTGAAAGCAGGAGGGATGTCTTGATCCTGAGAGGCCATGGCTCCAGAATATAGCCACAATCAGAAATTCTCTTCCTGGCTACCACTGTTCATTCACAGTTAAATTAAGAGTAAGTAGGATTTTCAGTTAGACTACAACAAAAATTTAAATCCCAAGTTCAGAAACTAATGTTGCATTTCAACTACATGAACTCTCTGCAGTTTTTCTTGTTGCTTCTTGTCAAATGTATCACCCAGAGCATTATGTAGTTTTAAGTACATTAAAACTCTTCTTTTTCTAGTTTAAGCCAACCTTAATTACTCATGCTGTATAAATTCTCAACTGTATAAACGTATTACCGTATTGCTTCATGTTCTGTGTCTTTTTTTACATTACAGCAACATAGTAATAGATAAGGATGCCAATGTGCTCCTGGAGTCAAAAAACCAACCAACCAAACCCACTAAAATCTAGTTTCCACATGATTTTATATAGACTGCAAGGGATAATAGAATGCTACAGGAGATTTTTGAAAAATAATGTTATTAGACAACCTGGTAGGCAGGAACTCAGTGAGTTCAACTCTACCTCACTGCAAAAACAAGTGGGAAGAATGGTGTGGTAGAATATGAGATGTCTGAGATAAAATATACTTCCCCAACTAAAGCCTTTCCTGTATTTCATCTTCCTACTAAGGAAGGACTAGCCATAATCCTCAGCAAGTTTTACATCCAAGAGATACAAGTTAAATAGAACAGCAGCAGCAAAATTGTACAGACTGCCTGTAAGCCAGGATGCCTCCAGCAGGATCACAGTGGTACTGCTCCCACACCCTGAACAGTCACTGAAAACAGAAATCCATGATTTTATTCATACCTACTAACATGGTAAACACTCATTTTGACAAACTAACACAAGTCCTCCTACATGTTCTAACCCTTGCTTTATTCTTGTTTGATTCATTTATTTGATACACTCAAATATGCATACTAATAGTGCCCACAGTGATGCTCTCACCTGAACTTCATTCCAGGACTGTTCAGAAGTTTCCAGTGAACAGCTGCTTCCCTGCCATATTATTGAATCAAGGGGTATTTCTTAGGAGCAGGAAGGGCCATGGAAGTATTTCCAGGTGCATTAGAACTCCACATTCCAAGCTGCTGTTTTCAAGCTAAGAAGGATGATAATTAAAAAAAAAGTTAGTTTTCCGTACCCTTAATCAATCTGATACACAGTCATTACCTTCACTTCCATTACCTGGCATTTCAGACTCAAAAATACACATCAAAAACCATTCAGATGGGTAAACGGCAAAGGTTCTCATCATTATGCCAGCAAAATAATAGACTGCAATAGAATTCCTTTATAAAGCACTAGTTTTGAGAATCCATACCCTTAAGAAAAAAATTTCCTGCTGAAAGAGCACAAATTTTATTCTTACCTCTCCCCAGTCTCTCCCATGATCTCTTAAGCAAAAACTGGAAGACTAGTGCACTCTGCTGTTGGCTCTGTGTACATACACAAGGCTGGAAGACAGTGGGGGTGGACATCTGATGTCACAGAACCTTTAAAAGAATAAATAAAATCAAATGATGGAAGCAAATCAAACTGTAAAAATCCTATAATTAGCTGGCACATCAGATACAGTACTGCTCATCACAACGTTCAGTTGGGTAAACGGCAAAAGGTCTTCATCATTGTGCCAGCAGGTTCCTCCCTGTGGGTAAGACTGGTGTTGCTTTTTCCATGTATCAAATACAAGGGAATTGATTACCTATGTCTCAAGGCTTGTGCTTCTGTAAACTGAAGCTGACCCTGGGTTACAACTGCTAAGCACTGAACAGATTCAGTATAGCCAGGAACAAGGGAAAAAAGCTCTCTTTGGGCACAAAAATGCAGGTTATTACATTCAAGCCCCAAGTATCCTTCTAGAGGTAAAGTTCATTACCATATTCACTTTGCCCTCTGGAATGTATTCCAAGACTGACACAGGTGGTGCCAGGAGTGGTCATATGAACACATTGTTGTTCACTTCAGTCTCTCACTTCCAACTAGCATCTCTTATTTTTTCAAATCAGAACTTGTTTCTCTCCCCAGATAAAAATGAGATTCTCTGATACGATTACAAAACTCTCTTGATCCCTTCAGGATTATTGCATTGCACCTATTTTGTTCTGGGGAGCAAGTTTTAGGAGATTTTTTTATCTGTCTTAATACTTTTTGTCAGAATTTGAACATCTTAACCCTAGATGCAATCGTATTCCTCCGTGTTCCATCTCTAAGAGATTTTGCAAGCCATTAAACAGCTTCAGAACTCTAGATCTAGAGGCTTCTCTCAACATCTTTTAAGTACAGTAAGAAATATTTACTTCGGTAGCTCCAGAATTCACGTGACATCTTTCTGCTTGCAAGGCAACAGCGTGGCCCAATCCGGATTTAAGATTCCCAAAGCCAGTAACAAACTCATCTTGAACTTCACTTGCTGCCTAAAATGATGAAAAGAAGGAGATGCTTGATTCATAGAACTTTACTGCCCAGCCGGTAGCAGAACACTTCCTTGGGGGACAGTAAGCCAATCAAACAAAGACCAGCCTCATGCTCTCTTTATAAAAATAACCTGGGGAGAAAACTACAGAGCACATCAGCCGAGATCAAGGTTAAGCAGAGGCATGACCATTCTCCTAAAGCTCCAGTGTGAGGAGTGACTGATTGCAGGGCAAATGCACTGCTCCTAATGAAGAGCCATGGTTGGGGAGAGCAGCGCCCTGGCAGGTGACAGCCTTTAACCCCAGTTCACGTGCCACACTCTGGGGAACTCACTGATGGTTTTTTTACCACCAGTTGAACTGAGGTCAGCACATACACTGCAGCCCTGGCAGAAGAACATTACCCCAGCGGCTGCTGAGACCCCTGGGACCCCGTCCCTGCCACAATCCACCACTTTGCATCTGTGCCTACAACCCAGAAAGGGCACAGTCAGGGTCACCATACAACACTTGCCAAATTCCCTAAAGGAAAAAGAAGGTAATTTATCTTTAGAATTAGGACATGCATTTGCTAATCAAAGTGATCTGTCAGCAAATCCAAGTGCTTTCAGATGTCAAATCTGTCATTCCTTTTAAGACTTGATGAGCCAAGAGATAGTTTAAAGTGACCACCACGGCTTTCACTAATTAGGTGCATCCCAGTCTCACATGCCACACACACTTCCCTGGGAAGCCTGTGTGGCTGGAGTGTCAGCCCGAGCCGAGCCACCCCAGCACCCGAGGCACAGGCACGGCCACCACAGCCTGACAATCCCTCCTCTTTCCAGCCATAGCTTTGACTGCTTAGAAATCGCCAGCAAACCATCCCGCTATTCTTAAGGTTCCAGCTACTGCTCCGGCCTGCCAGGACGGGGTTTCTCCCATTAAACAGTCGGGGGCATTTCCATTTCGTCTGTCAAGGCCAGGAATGGCTCTGCGGCTCAGGCGGGCCTGCGGCTGGGCTGGAGCTCCTGCCGGGAGGGATCACGGACACGGAATGCTGGCAGCGGGCTGGGACAGCCCTCAGGGACCATCCAGTCCCAAAATTACCATCCAGCCCTACCACAGCTGGCAGCGGGCTGGGACAGGCCTCAGGGCCCACGCAGCCCCACCCAAGGCAGGGACCCCACCAGGCCGCTCCCGGCCTCATCCACCCCGGTTCTGAACACCGGCACGGTCGAGCACCCACCCACTCGACCCACGGTCGAGCCTCCCCGTTTCCAGCGCCTCACCACGCCACAGCAAAGCATTTCCCCCCCCGTATCTAAGCCAGATTTCTCCTCCTTTCACCTGTACCCTGTTTTACCCGCGCTGGCCAGGCCCGGCGCAGCCCCCGCGCCCGCCGGCATCGCGGGATCCCCCGCCGCATCCCTCCGTCCGTCCATCCATCCATCCATCCACATACCGGCCCACCCCGCGGGCCCCTACCGGGGCTGGGCCGCGCTCCGGGCCTGGCGGAGCACACGGAAAGGGCGATCCCTCTGGCCGGGTCCCCATAAATAGGCCGCGGGGCGGGGCGGGGCGGGCGCGGTCCGGCTGCGCGCGCGGGCAGCGGGGACGGGGGCCGGGAGGGGACACGGGAGAGGAGCCGCGCTGTTCCCTGCGGGGAGGGGCGGCGGGGCGGGACCCCCGCGCCGGGTCCCCGGCATTGGTTATTGCTGCGGCCGTGCGTGTTCCCGGCGCTGAGGGCCGGGCTCTCCCGTCCGAGGGTGCGAGGGTGTGCGGTGTCCCGAGGGAAGCGCGCCCATAGAGCCAGGCGTGGCTTAAAGGAGCGCGTCCGGCGGCTCTGGGGAGGAAATGAATGGTAGACAGGAGCTTCCCCGCCGGTGGAAGGGCGTGGGGTGACTTACCTGGTTTGCTGGTCATGGAAGGAAAGGCACAAACATTCTGGTGGAGAATAATCCTTCTGGGGGAGGGGAAAAATCCCAACTCATAAACACGGGGGGTCTGCATATTCTCAGTGGCTTTTAATGAGTCTGTGAAAGGCTGGTAAAGTCTTAGGGATGCGGCCACAATTTCTGCAAACATTGTGGGTACAAAGTGTGAGCTGCTGGCATTCTCTGGCTGTCTTCTGAGCACTGTAAACACTCCTTTGTAAACACTGCAGGGGTGGTGGAAAGCTCCAGATCTCACCATGCTTTTTAATGGAACTTGTTCTGGCTACTATGTTTGCTTCCCTCTTTTTCCTAAATGTCATTTTAAAATCTAAATGGAAGTCTTCAAAAAGAAGGCAGCATCTATAAATTCAGAGTATTATCATGTACAATGAGAAACTGACACAGATCTTGCAACTCAGTGATAAGAGTCAGAGTGGAGATGTATTCTCTCTGCCACCCATTCATAACTTTCCATGTTTTTGACCCTTACTACTATCCATTTTCCAAGCATAAAGAATCGCAGGTCAGAAAATACTGAATCCAACCTTTAACTGATCACCACCATGTCAGCTAGACCATGGCACTAAGTGACACGTCCCGTCCTTTCTTGAACACCTCCGGGAACAATGACTTCACCACCTCCCTGGGCAGCCCGTTCCAATGCTTAACAACCCCTTCTGTAAAGAAACTCTTCCTGATGTCCGACCTGCACCTCTGCTTCATGGATAAGCAGTCAGAATCTTTCAGTTAAATTTAAAGGAAGAAGCCTTTAAAACCAGGGAGCTGTCTTTTTTCTTTTTTCCTCAGATTCTGTCCCTTTCAGGGGTATTATTAAGAGCCTGTGAAGTAACAGCACCTCTGGGCTAGGTAAGACCATGCAGTGGATGAAAAGCAGCATCCCGCTCTGTTATCCCCAGGCCATTCTTTTTGCCTTTCTTCTCCTGGCCTGATGCATTTCTTTACTTCTCAGTGACATACAAAACTGGTCTGAATTCTCTGTGCTTCTGAAGTACAATCTGTGTCTCACACCCTCATCCTGTGCAGTGAAGTACTCCTGGAACCCCTTGCTGTCCTGTCACATCTTAATTCAGTAACTCCCTTTGTCACTCTCCACATGTCCCTGTTAGTGACTCCAATTACAAACAGCTGTCCCAGTAACAAGAGGTTGTGCTAACCCACTTCTTACTACTATGCAAAGTACATGCAGTTCTTGAAAGTCAGACATTTATCTATGAGTAGATTCTTGCGTATGCAAAACTGTCCCTTTGTACTTAATTTGTTCATAAAATGCTGTTGTTCTGGCTATGTAATCATCTTCTAATAAACCACTTACAATTGTAAATAATATGCCTAAAACAAATACATATATTAAATGTGTTTAAAATATTTCAAGCGTGTTTACTATTCAAAAGAACGATCTCATTATCTCATTAAAAGCTCAGAATGCTACAGGGGGTGCTGGAGAGCTCCAGATTTTACCATACTTTTTTATGAAAGTTGTTCTGGCTAGTATTTTTGTTTTCTTAAATGTCACTTTTAAATTTAAACTGTGAGGCCCTCAGAAAGAAGACAGCACCTATAAATGCAGAATATTACTATTAGAAACTATCAGTCCTGTACAGTGAGAAACTGATACAGATTTTGCAACTGACAAAGTACGTAACATTCATTGAATAACATTTAATAGAACGTTTACCTCAGCAATAACAAACCATATGAGAAGTACAGTGTTTTACAGAACGGTTACATCAGATGACATTTGTGCACTTAGTTTCAATTTTCTTTGCCTGAATAGAGAAGATGTTTAAGTGAACAAGTGTGCTATGAACAAGCCAATGCTTTGGGCTCATTTGCTTCATCACATGAACCCACTGAAAGCCACAATAAATGAGCCTTGGTATTGTGAGCAGACACAGAGCTGTGCCAAGGTGACAAACACACATTAAACCCCATAACATGCAGCACAGTCCTACAGATGGGTACAAGCAGTGCCCAACATACAGCTGCCACACGCAGGAGGGACAGGTGTCATCACACTTGAGGTGAACATGCATCCACATTTCCAGCAATAGCTACAACATACATGTAGGGCTGTCTGAGGGGTGAAGCCTGAACTTGATGGCTGCGGTCAGGGGGATTTCTGCCATCGGCTTTAAGCCGTGGAGAAAGTGCATGTGGGATTGCAGCTGCTAATTTTAGACTTGCCCTTTGCCCTTCACCCAAGCCTGTGTTGCTCTGTACTTGGCCAGTACCATTGCTCCCTCCCTCCTCTTTCCCATAGCACTTGCCCCAGAGGAGACAAGGATACCTGCTCTGTGGGCAGCCCTGCCTTTGTGGCTGCTGCTTTTGTTGGTGCTGGCTGCAGTCACCACCTCCCAGTCCCCGCATTCAGATCCCAGCAGTGTCCTCTGATAGAAACCACTGATGCATCACATTAACTTGATGAGGTATTAATTACATTTAAGAATCAATTCCTTCTCCTCTACAAACAGTATTTCAGGAATTATAGTTTGTCTGTAGATACTATTTTTTAACTTAAATATATATATATAAGGTGTAATAAATAACAATTTTTTTAAAAAGCAAGAAGGAAGATTAGATTTGTGAAGTTGTTGATGTCTCCCCATGGTTTGCGCTGTCTCCTTGTGCCGAGTGAGTCAGAAACTGTCCTGTGGCTCCAATGTACAACCTGGAACGCATGGGCCACTTCTGCAAGAGAGGAGACAGGCACAGTGCTGAGATACCCGGGAGCTTTGCACTCTGAGGGCAGTTCTCAGCAAAGCTTTAAGCTGATAGAATCACAGTATGAGAAAATAGGAAACTGTTGCTATCCCCAGATGCTTCTTATTTTGTCATTTGTTGGAAGATATTACGAGCTTGGTAAGGAGGTCTCAGACTGGGTATTTGATAATTAATCATGAGGCACAGCTCCCAACCCTGCCATGACCCAGCAGACAGGAGCAGGCTGTGCTGGTCGGTCATCTTAGCACAGGTTGTGTTGAGGATGTTCTCTTAGTAGAACAAAACAAAGCAATCCTTTTTAAGGCACCATGGATCCTACAGGGATGCACCTGCATCTGCAGGGATTGCAGCCCACTGGGAACACCCATCTGTGCCCGCCCCCATAACACTGACCACCACACAGGGGCCGCTAAAAACTGTGTGTTAAAGGGAATTTAATGTAATTGCTCCTTGCTAGCACTGACAGCTGCTTGTTCTTGTCAGTTCCAACGATTTCAGGTGAGAAAATTCATCTTTCCACTCACTGATTTTTGCAATCATCAGTTATCCTGATGTTAAATACTTATTTCTTAGCCCCAGCAAATTAGTTACTGCAAACAGCCCTGCAGCTGTGGCTAGGAGAAGCTTTATACTGCATTTACATCTCAGCTCTTTTATTTAAAGACTAAAGCAGCAGCATATTCTCACTTGGAAAGACCTTACAATTTCTTCAGTAATTTTGTTTCAAGTGTGATGTTATGAGTTTGTCACCAATGAAACACCTGAGTTTAAAGTCATTAATCATATTTTGTGTACACACAACTGTACTTGGATATTTTACTTTTCTCTCTATTTACATTTACTGTGCGTGATATATCAATGCACACGTTGTCTCATATCCTGTACTTTGAGGTTTTTGAAGGACATTCTAGGATTTGTTTGTGACACTTTCATCCAGTGCCAACTAAAAAATTAATTTACTACCAAGAATATTAGAAATATTGGTTAGGCTGATAGAATCCCAAAACTAAATGCAAGTAAATGATATATTAAAAAAATTACAAAAAATAATTGCTGAAGTGGTGAATCCAGTATTGCTCTATTCCAGTAACCTAGGAAATGTGCATCTGGATCATTTACCTGCTATAATAACTAATTAAGGGTATATTTTCTGCCAGTAGTAGTTGGCAGCTGATAAAAAGTACCCTAGGAGACCTGTGTCCTTTCACTCTGACCAAGGGAACTAACAGAAGCTATTTTGAACTTATTTTGAAATAAGTAACAGTATTTTTTTACTGAAATTATAGCCATCTTCTAATTGATATAGAGGCTTTGCTTTCTTAATGAGCCTGCTAATCATTTAAATGGCCCCAGAAGCCTGTGTTCACATCATGCTTTTTACAGCAACCAACACTGAACAAGGAACTCTTTGTGAATTAGGCACTTTATAGAAATCAGAGATTACTTCACAAATTAATCTTAATTAAATCATTCTGAATTCAGACTCTTAAAAAAAAAAAAAAAAGGAAAGAAAACACCCCAGTGCTCTAAGTCACTCCCTGCGACTGGAGCCAAAGAAAATATCCCATGGTATTTGAGCCCCATCAGTCAGTGAGCAGTGCATTTGGAAAGAGTTTCCAGCCCCAGGCCCTCTCCAAGAGCAGTTCCCTTTTCTCATTCCTCCTGTATCACTGTGATTTTTTCGATGAAGGAAAGAGCATATACCAACTAGACAAAATAAATGCTTCATAAGAGTACTTCTGTGGAAGGAATTAACACAGGTCTGGTAATTAATGCCACCTTCCATCCTGTGACTATCTTGGCAGGAGAAGCTGAGCAGGCCCAGCCATAGCTGGGGTCACTGCTGTGGGACAGTGATCACCTTGCCACGTACACACCCTATCAGCAGGACCCAGTGGGTCTGGTGGGAAATCACCAAGGTTTCCATCTGGGGACCAAGGAGGTGCCAGTACTTCTCTGGTGCTGCCCTCCACCTTCAATTCTAAGGGACTAACTCTCACTAGGTTTGGACCTACACCGTGGTGCAAAGTCCCTGATGCTGGAGGGACAAAGCTCCAAGATATTTCTATCAGGCCTCCAACACCTAGGCACAATGGTTAGTCTATGCAGGATTTTCATGTATTACCTCTAGCAAGATCCATGAGTTTGAAACCTTTGGTTTCATCTACATATCTAAGGCCAGCATACTTCTTCACTGACAGAAGGTGGTATCTGCTGCTCAGCTCTCCTACCTTCACAGGGTGGAGGTATCCATCCCCTCGGAGGGTGCCCAGGCCCTCTCCCGGTGGCTCTTCCTCATCCTGCAGGCTGCGAGTGAGGTGTGCGATGTAGGTGGTGGCCAGGAGGAGCACGTCCAGCTTGGAGAGCTTGGTGTCAGGTGGCACGGAGGGCAGAGTCTTCTGCAGCTCGAGGAAGGCATGGCGCAGGGTCTGGACCCGGCTGCGCTCCCGGGCGGCGTTGGCAGCGGCGGGTCTGCCAGGAGGTGCCCCAGCACGCTGCCCACCCACCAAGGGCGGGCAGGAATTGCCACCAGCAGCAGGAGGCAACAGGGCATCAGGCTCTGCACCTGGGCTGGAGATCTCCTCGCTGCTCTCAGCTAAGTGTCCACAGTCCATTGGTGACTTCCCTGGCAGGGAGGGTCCTGCAAGCAACAAGAGCATCTCTAAAGGCAGCTGCTGCACCGAGCGAAGCCAGCGCTCTCTGACTACAAAGATGATCAAAGATGCAAGCGCTGCCTGTGCCACGAAAAGCCGGGATGCAGCTGTGCGAGCTGCTTTTCTACTCACTGCTTACAAATTTGTTTTCACACACAGGTACAGAAACAGAAGTTGAACTCATTAACAATTGAGATTTAATTTTTTTTTTGGACAGTATTACACTGAGCAAATTTTTTGCATTACTCATAGCCCAGAGATGACTTCTGAGAAAACCCAATGGGCACCACTAAACAGCACTGAGACAGGGGTTTCAATTTACAAACAACTAAAAATTAGGCTAAATGCAATTTTTAAAGCATATTTTTTGAATGGTTTGGAATGTGGGACTGTTTATATATTTTCTATTTAGCTGCAATCATTCTATCAACAGTCTCATAGGTGATCAGTGCTCCATGGATTACAGAAAGAAAAATACCATTTTCAGATGCAGCAGTAAGTGGAGCCACAGAGCAGAGACTCAGCTTTTGAAAGGCAAAACTTGTTCCATAATTTTAAAGGATCAGGAGCTGACTTTTCCTATTCTCCCACCTCAATGTTACTAAAACAATTTCTGTGCTTTTCCTCTACCATCCAGATTTTCAGACTTCAAAAGAATCTTGTAACCTTTATTATGGCTATTGGGGGACCTTTTGAAACCAGTGACAAAAAACTTTTGAGCAAAGCTGAAAATAATGTCCATAAGGTCTTTTTCCCAGTTTTCAGGAAAGCCAGTCAGTCAGCTCTGCCTGTAATACAACTCACAGTCCGTTAATTAATTCAGTTCCTCAATCAATATTCCCCAAAGTGCAGCACTTCTTAGATGACATAATACCTGATCCTGTTGTCCTCAGTCAAGCAGCCCTCCTGGCAGTCCCAGATTCCAGATTTCACACGTTAGGATTCTCTGTTTCTGTGACAGCCTGGCTAGCCAAGGGCAAGGACAAGTTATTAAATCTTTTAATTTCAAAAAAGAACTGTCATATTTTAAAAAAATAAATAAAATTGATGCATACAAATTATTGAAGATCTAAATTTACAAGAATTAGGTCTTTATTTTGCAAAGCATTTCAAGCACACACACTGAAGTTAAAGGTTTTTAACAAAGACAAGGAAAGGTTTCTAAACAATCCTTTTTGCAATATTCTAATTTGATAGTATTTAAAAGAGACTGATATTGTTTCAGGTGTTCTGTTGTGATTTACTGGCTGTTAATCTGGTTCACAGTGCTTTATCATGTAATGTTCTCTTCAATATCAGTGCATGTTAGATTGAAATTATTTGTGAAATATTCTGTGTGCCCTGTAGCTGTAAATCAAAGGAAAAAAAAAATATCACTATTCTTTTTCATTGTGGTATTTATGATCAATATAAAATAAAGCTCACATTAAGAACTACATGGGCTGGTCTTGAGCGAGGCCTGTAAAATGGTCCCTAAATTGGCTATTGCCTCTAGTTTAAAATACAAAAAAATAATATGTGCTTGGATGCATTTTAGTTTAAAAAAATCATCATTGCAGAGATGACATCAAGACAATGATTAAGGCAATCACAAAAACTGGCAGAAGTTTATGAGCAGGATTTTTCATCTGCCATCCCATTGAAATCCGATTGATACAACAAGGAAGTCTTTCCCGATGACTGGAAAAGTCTGGATCACTCAAAGATACAGAGAGATAGGGTTAGTGTAAATACCTGCTTCTCTAATGAAATACAGGCTGGTTTATACACAGTTTTGATTTTGCTGTGTTGATGTATAACCAGATTTAGAACTGGAAGGACTAAATAGTAATGCACATACCTAAAAGCCTCATCGCCTTGGGTGCCTGTTGGAGTTTCTGTTTTAGGAGCTTCACACCTCCATCAGATGAAATCCTAGGCCTACAGGGGAGAAAATATACAAAATTTCAGTTGTGGAAATGAGAGATTTCACTCTAAATTAAATTTGTCCACTGTCAGAATTCCCATCAAGTACAAACAAAATGCCCTGGGAAAATCAGCTACACAGAAACACAGGATCTGCTGTAGGTATGTAAATATTTGCAGTCAAACCCGTGTGATTCCTGCACCAGGATCCCTTCTGTTGCTCACTGGGACTGGGCAGCGGGACTCTTCTCCCCGCTGCGATCAGGATACTCGCTCCGGGTGCTGCACTCACTGCAAACCCAGGAGTCACCCAAACCTCATGGTCCAAAAAATGCTGCTGAAAACTAAAGTAAATAAAACGCCTCCGGGCACTTCAGAATTTTACAAGAAATAGGGTTTTTTATTTTTAAATAATAGCAGTAATTTTGCAAACATGCACTTGCCGCCTGGTGTGCAGAGAGAACTGGAAATGGGGCTGTGAAAGTAAGTTAAAGCACTTACATTGTTTCTAAAGCATTTCTAGTGCAGTATTTTGAATTCGGGTAGCTGCGTTTGTCTTTTTACATGGCAACACAGAGACATAATCGGTTTAATATCGAAGTATTTTACCAAAACAACCCGCACAACACTTCTTTTAAGTTTTACATTCCACGTGAATGGAACGGCAAAAGAGGTAACTGCCCACACCGAGAAGGAAGAGACGGGAAACGCCAGAGCAGAGCGCACAAACTGAAAAGAAACAGCTGGAAACTTTAGATAAACTTTTCCGTTTTTCATTGAGGGGGAAAAAAACCCAGTGAATCTGAATTATTTCGCATCGGTTTTAAAAAGACCTTGTCCTGCGCATAACTCCGGTAACAGGTAACGAAAACCCTTTCCGCGGGGCAGGGAAATAGGAGCTTGCCCGTCGAAGTGCGAGGGCAGCCCGGGGTGATCCCCGCGGTGGCTGCTGCGACCCCGTCCCGTGTCCCAGCGGGCGAACCCGACTCGGTGCGACGCGGTGCCCGGCCCGGGGGTGAACTTACCCTTCCCGCCCGGTGCGGATGGGACAGCCCGGTCCGGCACAGCCCGCTCCCGTCCCGTCCGGTCCCGCGGCGCCCCTTATAAGCTGTGTCGGCGGAGGATGCTGCGGGGCCGGGTCGCACCTGGCCGGGCTCCCCCCGCCAGCCCGGGGAGCAGCGCCCGCCCCTCGCCGTGCGGCTGGGTCATCAATCACGGAGCTGTCGGGGGCGGCAGCGCCCCGCTCTCCCCTCGGCCCCCGCCCTCCCCCGGACCGGCCCCGGGACCGTGCGGGTCCCGCCGCCGCTCGCTCCGGCCGTCCGCGCTGTTTTTCTTAGGATAAAGTGACGGCTTTGCTGGAGGAGAGAAATTCAATCGCTGGGCTGGGAGCGCGGGAGATGCCCTGTTAAAAGCAAGCCCTTTCTCTGCGCTCCGCCGCCGCTTCTGCGGCTCGCCGAGGTTCCCGGGGCCGAGAGGGTTCCCCGGGCGAGACCCGAGGAGGGAGCGGACCTGGCTGCCCGGGCACCGCTCGGGGGGACAGACCCACACGCGTGGGTCCGGCGCGGGATGGAAACACGAACGGGATGAGGCGCGCCCGGACGGGCAGAGGGGTTATTTAACAGGGAACGGAGAGCCATTAAAAATCAGTAACGCTAATGAGAAAGGACAGTCAAAATAAATACCGGGGTATAGAATTAGCCCAGAATAACATTTCGAACGAAGCCCGATTGTGCGATAACAGAGACACAATAAATCAAGCGCCGGGAGCAGTGGAAAAACAAAGTCTGAGCTATTCGTTACTGAGTTTGCAGCCAAGAAAATTAGGGACTTAAACTTTAGCGATAATTGTAAGTCCCGGGAAGGGACGAGCCGGGTGAGAAGCTGGCGGGGTTGGCCACGCAGGGTCGCTGGACACCTGCCCTGAGCCCCCCGTGCCGTGCCGTGCCGTGCCAGCAGGACGCTCCAGCCCCAGGGCTCCGTCGCGGGGATGAGCAGGGGCTGCCGCGGGTGGGACCCCTGCCCTGCCCGGCCCCACCGCCCCGCCGGCCTTTCTGCCCTCGGGCTGGCATCCATAGCCCCGCGGAGCCGCCTCCGCCGGGCGAAGAGCGGCATGGCGAGGGATGCTACTGGGCTTTCTTAAAGGTTATGAATTTAAGTACTAAATTCTAAATTAAACTGAACGAAAACTGAAACTGCGGCAACGTTTACCTTTGCCTGGCACTGGCAGCCCTTCATCCATTAGGAGCTACTCTTACAAAAACTGCTCTGCTCTGTCGGTACATACGAGACCACGATGATGGACTTCAGGTGCACCACAGACCATCCTTTGGCCTCCCGGGTCCCAAAAGAATGAAGGCTGTCGTTCCCTGGAGGGCGGCGGAGGCATCTCCAAGCAGACGCGCCGAGCCACATTTCGGCCCCAAGGTTTCCAGGGGGGCCTCCAGCCCAAATGAGCATTGCTGAGCCCTCTCTGTAGCCAGACACCTCTCTGCTCAGCCAGCCTCTGGGGCTCAAGCAAGCAGTTCTTGAACACATCCTTAAAATTATACTGAAAACATCCTCACTGACACTGGTGTGATGTGACTCCCTTCTGGATTCTCTCCCAGGGAAGATTTGCCTTCCAGCCCCAGTTCCACTGGGGCTTCTCTGGTCATTCTGTATGTGCCAAACTGACTGGGTCCAGCACACAAGACTGGGATACCCCAGACGAATCCTTCTGGGAGGTGTCCTCAGTTTGCCTGCCCTAGAAGTGCCTTCTCACTAGGCTATGGGACACTCAGCCATGTCACTGATAGAGAACTTAACCACACATGTCCCAACTACCCAAGACTTCCCAGCTACCCTAAATTAGCAGATCATGAGTGCTGTGCTCTTCTCCACTCTGATATAATTAATTTCACAATATTACATATTTTTTTGGCTTTCCCACTGAACACACACTGTTCTGCCTCAGTGCAGGAAATCCAGTGGAAGGAGTTGAAAGAGAAGTGGTGATGGGATTCCCATTACCATCTTTTTGAAAACGCCAAAACCAGCTTGCTGCAGAGTGTGGTTAGGGAGGTGGTATGGTAAGATTTGTGGTCCCAGTTTGGAGACACCACCCTGGCTAACCTTGTTACCAAAAAAGAGGTGCATTAGATGTATTTTAAAAAATCCCAAAGAGATAGAAGGCAGAAATAGTTGTTCTTTGCTCCATCAAGACTATCTCCCACCAGATGACTCCTTCTCCATTATAACCACAAAGATATCCAGTGATTTTCTTTTATCAACCCACTATTTAAGTCTAAAACTATAACAAGTTGCTGCAGCTGTTTCTTCTTCTTCTTTTCCCCAGACAAATGACTGAGAATTACTTTCCTGCCTTACCTTCCACAGTACATTTCAAATCTGAGAAATGCCAGAGTCACAGAAGAGCCAGATTTCCAGTGTGATTTAGGTAAGAAAAAGTTCTACCAGAGACAGAGTGATGTTTTTCCAGGTACACTCTGCTCCCTTCATGTCAAATTATTCTCTCGTTTTATGGCTACAATTCAGCATGAACATTTAGGGTATTTCTTTCCAATTTGTTCATTTTCTCCCATTCCCATTTTTGGATAAGGATCAAGTGTGTTTGCCTGCTGGTTATTGGTGCCTGCTGGACTAGTAGAAATTTCACTCATCCAAGTAAAACCGTTTCCACATGAAGACACACGGGGACTGTATCTGGTCAGGTCACACAGATTCCAGCTCTACCCCAGGAGCAAATAAAAGGCAGGACACAGCCACAGGAGAATAAAAATAGGTTGAAATTCAGAACTTTTGCTTCCTGGGGAAATCTCAGTATGTCATAATGGGAATGTATTCCAAAGCCAAACAAGTATTTTGAAATTTTCCAATTCTATACTTTTTGACCTTTGTTTCAAATGCCCTGTTGATAGTGTATTGAAGAACCATAGCATGTTCTGTATATGTGTTAAACACATGATATTAGTGTAGCAATATACTTGCATTTTCTCAGTAATAATTGCTTTCAAAATACATATTTTATAAAATAAGTATCAAAAGGGCTCCATTCTAGTGTATGTGTATGTAAATGTTAGAGCATCGTATCAAGGTTTTTTTAAAGACTTAAGAGTTACTGAGATCCCACCATAATTCCATTTCATACCCACACATATTTAAGGAAATGCTTCTAAACTATTCCCTTGCAGATGTTCAGTTTGGAAGGGTCCCTGTTAGCTCGGCTGTTCTCACTCCAAGAAAAGAGGAAGGAAAACCAGGGTGAAGGATGAGAACCCCAAGAGGTCTGGCTTCCAGTTTTCCCTTTGCTAGCAGCCATGTGAGAAGCACAGTATTGTAGCTGGTGCAAGTGAGCAGTGGCAGCTGAGCAGGCTTTGCTGGAGCTGGAAAAGTGTGAGTATTTATGCATCAAGTGACAGCGTAGATGATTGCACTCAAGCGGAATTGCAGACTTCAGACACAGGGGTTTAGGGAAGGCTAAAGAACAGACCTGAAGATATATGTATGCAGCTGGGATATAGCCAAACTATTATGGAATATAAAAAGTAAGAAGGAGAGTAGATCCGGAGTGAGAGCAAGACCCACTTTGCTGTTTCACCAGAGGCAGACTTTGATGTTTGCTTTAGCTGGATGTCAGTAGCTTGGCTGTGGGATTCTCTGTGTGAAACCCCATAGCAATTAGAAATTAATTCAGGTCTTCAAAATTTTATTTAACATACAAAAAAGTAAAATCTTTAATCCAGAAATACTCAGAATCTATGAAAAATAAGCCATGATTTAGATGGCTTACATGCTTCAGATGGTATAACCCACATTGAGAAATACTAACAATCCATTAAACAGTTTTTAATGGATGTGTGTAAGGCAGAGGGAAATGTAAGATGGAAAGATAACTCCATGCCACAGAGATCAGGAGGAAACTTCCTAATGCATTGAGTCAGTAATCAAGCAGCTGCCACTTTGAACATTCTCACCAAAAGTATTGACATTCTTCTCTGGGAATTGCTTAAACAAGAGCCATCTTTTTTAATGTATGCTCTTCTGTCTTTCTCGACCTGCTCAGTTAGCACTAATTTCAGTGGTGGACTAAAAACAACAGCTTCACATCAGAGCTTTATTTAGTCTTTTGAGTTTTCTGATGGCAAATGACTCACTAGCTTTACATGCTGGTCTTGGCTGGGGTAGAGTTCATTTCTTCACAGTGGCTGGTATGGGTCTACATTTTGGATTTGTGCTGAACACAAGGTTGTGATCTTTTTGTTCTTGCAGAGCTGAGCTTACACAGAGCTAAGGCCTTTACTGTTCTTTGTACTGCCATGCTGGTGCAGAGACTGGGGGTGCATGCGAGGTTGGGACAGCTGACCCAAATTTACCACAGGGATATTCCACATCATATGACATCATGCTTGGTACATGAAGCAGGGGGGAGAAGGAGGAAGGGGGGGATGCTTGAACATTTGGCATTTGTCTTCTCAAGTAACCACAGCATGTGATGGGATCCTGTGTTTCCTGGGGTGGCTGAACACCTACCTGCCCATGAGAAGTAATGAATGAGTTCCTTGGTTTGCTTTCCTTGCAGGTGCAGTTTTTGATTTCCCTATTGAACTGTCTTTATCTCAACCCATGAGTTTCCTAGCTTTTACCCTTCTGATTCTCTCCCCGATCCTACTGGTGCAGGAGTGAGTGAGCAGCTGTGTGGGGCTTAGTTGTTGGCTGAAGTTAAACCACAACACTTAATAGAAGCACGTAGCACCTCAGGGTGCTTCCAGTACCACTCACTTACTGCCTCAGCTTTGGAAATCTGGCTCTGTCTAACGATGATAAAAATCTTATTTTTCAAGGGGAAAAATGCATGCAGAAGTTACATTTATTTGAATAAACTCTATCAAATTATCTTTATAACCAATAACAAAATATACAAAACATTGCATGCAAAAACACAGATCCTGATCTCCTTATTCAGGAAAAATTCCCTTCTTATTTCACGGAGGGTCTAAAGTGTAAGATGCTGAGCTGACAGTCATACAGAGAAACAGCATTAGGAAAGGTTTCTTTCCAGGGGTAATTTATAAACTGGGCTTTCCTTTCCTTAACTGTAGGTTTGGAATTTTCCTGTATCAGAAGTCTTGAGCATTCATTTAGTTACTCAAACTAGTGCAAAGAAGCCAAACTCAAGTTTCAGTTTTAAGTCTCAGTTACTTAAAACAGAATTTTAAGTTAATGTGTAACACTCCCAATCCAAAAATTAATCAGCACAGACATCATTAATCTTCTTGTGTCTTTTCTCCTAATTGTTTCACATTATTCACCAGCACTTGGAAAAACCCAAATGATGGAAATTATTTTTTAGGACTACAGATCTTCTCAAAAATTGTGTGCTAATAGTTGCTTTCTGCTTGAAACAAATGGTATGAGGTTCAAAAAGGCCAAGTGCTGGGTCCTACACCTGGTTAACAACAACCCCATACAGCGCTACAGTCTGGGGATAGAGTGGCTGGGAAGTTGTCCAGCAGAAAAACACCTGGGGGTGCTGGTCAACAGCTGGCTGATCATGAGTCAGCAGTGTGCCCAGGTGGCCAAGACGGCCAGTGGCATCCAGGCTTGGATCAGCAACAGTGATCCTGACAGCAGGACCAAGGCAATGATGATCCCCCTGTCTTCGGCACTGGTTGAGTTTGTTCCTCAAATCCTGTGTCCAGTTCTGGGCCCCTCACTACAAGAAGGACACTGAGGTGCTGGAACATATCCAGAGAAAGGCAATGGAGCTGGGAAGTGTCTGGAGCACAAGTCTTAAGAAGCGAGGCTGAGGGAGCTGGAGTTGCTTAGTGTGGTGGTTTAGTTTTCTTGGTTTTGGTTTAGGCCTTCCTTGGTAACAATGTCATAACTAAGGAAGTATTCCAC
>JAWWEE010000074.1:116561864-116606834 GCA_035221455.1 Xenops minutus
TCCCCCCTTTTCCCTTTTGGGGTTGTTTTGGGATTTGTTCTGTAGACTCATAGTGTTTGATTGTATATAATTGTAATGTATGTGAATATATATATATAGATACTTTTAACACAATTGTCTTTTTGGTACTTTTTTCCCTTCTTTCTCGGGGGTAGGGGGGAATCCATGTGGCCAGCAGTTGGGCTTGGCAGAGTGCCGACTCAAACCTCCACACTTAGTCTTGAGAAAAGGAGGCTCAGGGGACACCTTATCACCCTTCACAACTACCTGAAAGGTTGGAGACAGGTGGGTGTTGGTCTTTTCTCTGGAGTAACAAGTGAAAGGATAAGAGGAAATGGCCTCAAGTTGCACCAGAGGAGGTTTGGAGTTGGTGTTAAGGAAAAATTTCTTCATTGAAAGGGTGGCCTGTTGGAATAGGCTGTCCAGGAAAGTGGTGGAATCACCATCCATGGAATTGTCAAAAACATCTGTAGACATGGTGCTTGGGGACATGGTTTAGTGGTGAACACAGTAGTGTTAGGTTAATGGTTGCATTTAATTGTAGAGGTCTTTTCCAACCTTAATGATTCTATGACTCTACTACGCACGTGCTTCTGCACAATTGCTGAGTATCATATATAGGAAAAAACAGCTACTAGCTAAGATACTGGCTAAAACCAGCTCATTTCTTGAGGAAGTTTAAGAGCTAGCCTCTCACATGCTGATGTTTCTACGCGCTTTTGATACAAAGTATTGCTTCTAAATAAACAAGCAATCCCCTTATTTTTCTGAATGTTCTTAGAAGGCAGTGTTAAGTTCAACATAGTTTTGTCTGAGTTTGAGATTAAAAAGACACAAAGAACAAATCCAGCGAGACACCAGTACCTTTCTTTGTAAGCTTTGAGGGGAAAAAAAAGCCAGTAATGGCCAAATCTTCACATCTTGTAACTTCTGGCTTTTAGAATTCAATTTACTTCTGCCTTCACTTTAGATGCCTCCTCAACCTACATTAGAGAGATCAGAGAAGACATGTCACAACCACACAAAAGCCCTATTGCTCCTGTCATCATTATCTCTTCATGGGACCACTCAACATCTCTAGAAAATTTGTAAGCAGTGTCACCAAAAGCTTCTGATGAAAAAAAAAAAAAAGGCTTTCACCTATTGCAAGGTTATGGGCTGATGCAGCAAAAACTCTTCTGTTGCTTTTTTTCCAGTGCCAAACCTGGGGCCAGGCTATTCTGAACAGACATAATTTGACCATTTGGGGTATTGTACATTCCTTTTGCACAAAATTAACTGACTTTTTCCACAGACAAAAATTATTATAGTTAACTTTTGTTTTTCACATAAATTTGTATCAAATACTGATAATTTTCAAGTTCCATAAGAAACAAAATCTTAGAATTAATCAAAGCAATTTCTCATATAAATGAAATCAGATAGGACTCAGTCTTTTATTCCAAAACATTTTTCTACAAGCTAAGTGTAACTGATTATACCCAATGTTACTGGACATGCAATTAGTGATTACTATGGCAGTCTAATATATTAACTTTCCATGAAAGGAAGAGCTTATTTCTTCAAATCTCTTTCTGAATTAAAGTATTAGTCTATTACATGGGTCATTTCACAACTGGCTTGGATTTATCTTGGTTTTGATGCAGCAATTAATTCTGTTCAGATTAAGGGAACAGAAAGATGTAGACAGTCATTCCTGTAGTCTCTGGTTACAATGTTATTAATTTGAAGAGGTAAGGTTCAAATACAGCTTTTTCATTAGTGAACTCGTAGAATTCTTCAAGGCCCTTTGACTTCAAATAAAATCTTACTGCAAAAGTACTGTTTCCAGTTACAATATGTAACAATAATCATTTTGTGTGAATAAGCAGGTTAACATATTAATCGATTCCCCCCAGAGCTCTGTTAGTCAGAATAGCTACTTTGCACACTACACCAAGATAAAAAATTAAGAAAAACAGAAAAGAGCCTTTCAGATCCACTTATTTTTACTAGTTGCACTGTGAATACAATCACATATTAATCACTATTCCGTATTAACAGATCACGTATCTGAATCCTGAAAAATCAATGGGCACATCTTGAACAGTGACAATTTTCAGGCTATTTTTTCCCCCTTTCTGCTCCTATCTCAGAACTTTTCAATTGTATGGCTTTCAGAGCTGTATCACAGGCAGTCCTGTGCTTTATACCTGCATATATAAAGAAATAATACAGCATTAAATTAACTTACACCTTGCACTGGTTTTAATGTGATATTTAAGAAAAATTATTTTTTCATTGGTTATGGATCTAAAGTTCAAATGTGAACTTTAGATCAGTAAGTCAAACACTGTGTACACAGTGATCACAAAACTTATGTGTCTATCCATATATTCTGATTATGGTCAGAGCAGTACCAAGGGGAGGTGTTCAGACACTGATACCTTTTTTTTCCCTTTTTATACTTCTAACACACCAACAGTATCGTGGAAGGGCTAAAAACATCAGAATCTTTACTGGCAAGGCCTGGTCTCACACCTCCTGGGTCCTAGAAAACAGTTTGTGGTGGAGAGAAATACTACCAACCATAGATGATGATTGATTTAGGAACCACTAAGGCAAATATGACATATCCAAGTCTTTGCAACTGGATGGAATGCATCCCAAGGAGCTTGAAGTTAACGTAAGGACTTATGGCTGCTACTAAGGACATAGTAATTGGAATGCTGTCCTCCAAAATGTAGCAGCTCCCCTTGCTAGATGAGGGCACAATGACTGTGTTTTCACCTCAGGTTTGTTAAA
This sequence comes from Xenops minutus, assembly GCA_035221455.1. Lineage (NCBI taxonomy): Eukaryota > Metazoa > Chordata > Aves > Passeriformes > Furnariidae > Xenops > Xenops minutus. The sequence continues at coordinate 116,564,649 of JAWWEE010000074.1, forward strand.
GCAGCTGCTTTCAACTTTTAAGATAGGGGAGTGTGCCTACGTGAAGTGTGGAAGAAAAGAGGAAGGCAAATATTGAAAGTGTTTCTATTATTGCAATAGGTTATGTTAGTGGAACTGACTTCAACCGAGTTATACTGTAATTATTATAGAAGTTATTTATATATCCCTATGCAAGCTGCAGTCTTTATTTTAACCTTAAATTACTTTTTAAGCCTCCCACACAGGTACGTATTTTAAAAACCTGAAAACACAGCATTATTTCTTTACTTTGTTTATTTGCTTCATGTATGTGTTTTATAAAAGTTATTTTTATAATTTTGTAAATTAGTCACACAATAAAAAATGTGCAATACTAATGCAGACCAAAAACATTATGAAGTTTTTAGGATTTATCTCAACAGTAGTCTAAAAGTACTGACAACAAAGATCTAAGGATAGGAAAAGAAGAAACACTGCATACCGAACGTTTCATTTATCTAATTAACTCTTAGGGTGAACATACAACATCTGAAAAACAGATATGCAAAGATTTGAGTTTGCTTCTTGTTTAACATCCTAAAATAGTATTTAATTCCTGATAAAATTTTGATGGAGCCAGTTACAAGATACAACTCACTCTAAGAGTAATCCTCTCTCTTTCTGCATTCTATTTGAAAGGTTACTGACCTACACTTGGACTTGATGATCTTAAGGCCCTTTTCCAACCTAAACGATTCTAACCATTCATATATTGTATGTAGAAGGCTTTAAACAGTCTTGGTTTCAATGTTCTTGAAAGCATATGACAGCCTGCAGACCCAGACGTGCCTCGTTAATTTTTTGACCTACTGGCTGACAAGTCGTACATGCCATTTGGTCTTCTAAAGGTCTAGGAAATATCCCATATCTCCTGGAAAAGAGAGCAGACTATGCCAAGCAAACGTGTTCCTGCCAGATTGCCAGTCAAGAATGTGTCTATCCAATATCTGGTCAGCCAGACATGTAGGAATACACGTGTCTAGTTGGCAATCTGCTCACCAGGAGATGTGCGCTCACGCTCTGTAATTTGAAAACATTTATTCTTTTCAAGGGCACAAGGGATCTATCAATGCATATGTTCTGTTAATATGGTTTAGATTTTTTCCCTTCTCACTTTTGGGCACAGCCAGCAGCACAGAGACCTGGAGTGGAGAAGCACGGGCATGGCCAAACAGGGATGACTTTTTTCACTGCCTTTAGGACGCTAAATGATGTTGCAGTGTTGAGTACCACAGATTTGGCATATATTAGAACTACTCCTTCTTAGTTGGTTTTTTTCAATTACCACTATGGAAAGAAGTTTATCATCTTGCATATCTGTGATGATAGTTTGCAAATTTGTATTTTTCCTTCTAAACAGAATATGAATGATCATGGGCAGAATCATCCAGCACCGCATTCATCAAGGCTATAAACATGGATACAAAAAAATTCCATGAAGATACACATTACCACAACGTTAATTATGGTCCTGCAAAAGCACTTCACAAGTAGTGCATATACTCCAGCAAAAAAAAAAAAGTAACTAACCACTACATTGGTTGAATTGCCTGCTGACACCTTACATGAGTCACAGTAACCAGAAACTGTTAATACTTGACCTTAACCAAATGGCTCTGCTTCAGCAACACTATTTAATTTCAGAAATTCACTTTATCTCTTCATTCTTAGACTTTATCAAGCATTGCAGTGACTCCTTTCATATCGTATGTCATGGCTGAATAATTCAATGACAAGTAAATTCCTTACATTACTCTTCCCCACTTCATCACTAAATGCTGATTGATACCTTCTAGACCTCACTAAGGAGATGTTTACACTTTTCCTTCAACACCAAGGCAAAGCAGTGAGATGGGCTCTAGCTGCTGGAAAAGGCACTCCATGTCCACTCAAAACATGCTCTGCGTTCTGCCAAAGCAGTCCAGCTGGTACCTCCAAATATTTAATACACCTAACCTGGAATATATTTGGAGTGCTTGTAAGGCTATTTATCAGTTAAAATGAGCTGCAGGGTCTGCAGCTAAAATTGCATGGGTTTGTATCTTAACTCTGTATTTCTCCTTTTCCTGAAGCCAAGGCTGAGGATATTTTTTATTTTTGAATTTTCATGTTTGTTGAAATTGATATTCAGTAAGACAACCAAGATTTAGGTCACCTGAAGGTAATATATTTCCCCACTGCCCTCTAAAATGAGAGAACTATGTTCTGAAATGTGAAATAAGTATATAATTGTAAAGCTTATGTTTTGAGTATACATCATTAACATCTGTCAGCCCTCCCCAGAAATATAATAGGCCTTAATAATTCTATTCATTATAATGCTAATTAGATTCATATAAACAAAAGCCCAGTATACATGCAGAACATGTACATTCATACCTGTTATCAAACATACATTATCCTGTGTATATTTCAGACCACACAAATCACTGCACCTCAAGGCATGTATAAATATTTAACTAATTAAACACATGGTTGATAAAAGAAGAGCTAAGAAGAGGGAGAACTAACAATGCTCACTGCAAGTTCCTTTCATTTGGACTAGAACTTGAACTGTGCAGGATGTGTATGGTGGCAGCAGAGTGGTTTATGATTAGTTGACACAATCCAATGTCCTCATTACATGCTGACTCTATAGTTTAGATATTACCATACTGCTAATCACATAACACACACAGGAGAGACGAAAGGTGGCTTTCCTACCACATTTTGAGTTGCTATGAATACCTACCACAATATTTAATTCCATGAGTAAGGAAATGTGGGCAGAAACTGCTGGTTATAGATTAAGTTTACAACATCAAAATTTCAACAACTTCGCTACTCAGGGAAAATTAATAATGGTGTATCCCACTGGAAGGTATTAAGTATCTTTAAAATAGTTAAGTGATTTGTTTTCTTTTAATTACTTCCTGCCAATATCCATAATTTTCTCTAAATGTTCAAAAAAACCTTAAAATCTAATATAAAATTGCTATTGTTTTTGTATCATCAAAACAGAAAGATTAATGACATATTTCAGTAATCTAGTAATAACTGGCTTTTTTCATTGTTCAAGCTGTATGCAATCCTCAGTGGACCTAAAACGTAGGTTAAAAAGGTATTTAATGCCTGTTTTTCAGTTGCCAAGGTCAAACATCACCTAGCATGTATAGGGAAAGAAGAAACATCTGTTGGAATAATTTATTTGACTAACACAGAGGATAGGATTAAAATTCACTTATTTCTTTGGTCTGATACTGAATTTCAATTAAACAATACAGGTATTTGTTCAGTTTGACAAAATTTCCTTCCTTTACACGTGGGCACATTTTTGTACATCCCTAATTACTGAATCTGGCAAGGGAATACTGTGATTTGCCATTTTTTCATATCTGCATACACTCTGATATTGAATATTTCTGTATTTTGAGGGTACTTTTTTCCCCTCCCAAAAAACATTCTAAAGAATTCACAAACCTTTAACTAACTCCCAAGACTCTTTGATTTCCATGAAATTCCTCTAGTAACAAGCTTAGAATGCATCTCAGGATCAGTGATTACACATGAAATTGTAAGGTACAGCAACCTTCAGCATCTAAGACAAAAGTCTCACAAGTTTTTTGAAAATACTAAATGCATGTCATCTGACTGTAGTTTCTTCTAACCTTTCCGTGAATCAGACTAATAGTCTTAAAAAAAAAGTCTTCTAGAGTAACAGTTTAAAAAAATCACTTGAATTGTTTAATTTGCAAATGTAAATTAATACAAATATTAGACATTTTATTCCAATCAAGTATGGAAGATGCAGTCTTTGCCTTTTTAGGGTCAAAATGGATTTCAACAGGGCCAGGATAGTTCTCCAGCTTTTTAAGCTGGATTAACTTTTGTCAAGCAAAGGAGCTCAACAACTGGACAGCTTTTTAACACTGTAAAGCAGAATCAGAATGATTTATCTCAGAGGGGATAGCAGAAGGTCTTACACTGAAGCAAAGATGCTGTACACACATGCTCCATCCTTTTTTAGGACTAAGTGGAATGATAAATGAAAAGCACAGTTTTACTCAGGCTGGCCCAAAAGACAGGATGCTGCTAAAGATGACATGCAACATAACAGAACATTGAACATGTGGATAAACTTATCTTACAATGGAATTAAAAAACCCCACAAACATGTTTGTATGGCATGAGTATTAGCCTGTGCCCCTTTAAATTTCACAGGCTGCGATGTATAGAATGCTATTAATGTCTTAAACATTGTCAAAATCATAGAAAGACTTTTGTCAAATTGGAAGGAAGCAACTGTGTGCAACCACCAAAGCACCCCGCTCCCAATGCCTCTTGATTGGAATTTGGACTGTGACCAGGAACTCGAGATAGGACTATTGTTTAATCATCTCAGGTCTGAGAAGAGCTCAACAAGGCTCAGGGAAGAATGCCTCTGTGTTAAGAATCAGCCCTAGCTGAACAAAGTGTGTGATCGGGGTCATAAACCATCAAAGACCCCCAAAATGCCCCCCTGCCTCATTCTTGAGGCCTTCCACCACTCTACATCATCCAAGTGAGCTAACAAATCCAGAGTGTGTCACAAGAGACTGCAAAGTTTCCCCTCCACCCACCCCCAGGGAAGTGCCTGGCATCTCCTGAACATGTATTAATCCAATTGATTCTATGTTTTGTGGGACCCTCACCACAAAGAACACCAAAAGAAATGGACCAAAAAGATGTCGCCGGGTTACACAGAGTGGTGATACATTTTCTATTTTAATTTCTCTCTGTCACTTTCTTTCTTCTCCACCCCCTTCTTTTCCTATTTCTTTCTTTCTCTGCCTCACATTTACCATTAAATAAAACCCATACTATTGACTTTGGCATATGGTCTTGTTTGTACCTTAATTCAGGGAGAGGCATTTCTAATCATCTTAATAACTGCATCATAACACAAGCCTGGACAATTCACTGAACAATTAACAGTGTTGTGCTATAGTAGTACTAATAGTAGTACTATTTTGTGATAACTAGTGCATTGTTCCTGCAGTTCTTGTTTTTAAACTGCACCACTGCTCTGTGCTATCTGCAGCAAGAAAAAAATTCAAGAATGGGCACATATATGACAAGTTCAGTTTCCTTTGAGGTCAGAGTATCTCCATTGTTGTGTGATTCATGTGAAGAACAAAAATTATTCTTTGAAAGAAAGCAGCATTGTGATTTGTAATTCTTCCCTCCTTATTAAGAGAAAGGCAGTTGTTTTTAATCAGAAAAAATATTCAGAAGAACAAAACTAATGGAATGGAAAGCAGTAAATTGTGAAGACTAAAATAGCATTAAATGTTGCTCAGTTAAATTGTCAAACATACTAAAAAATTCTAACTTGAGTGTAAAATAGAACACTACATTTAGTAATTTAGTTACAAAAGAATACCTGTGTAATTTGCATTTATTTGTTTAGCTACAGCATTGCATAAATTATGATTTTTTTTTTTTGTTGGCTATTTCAGCTGATAAATAATAAAACAGGTTAAAATAGCATTAAAAATCTGGAAGGAGCAATATTAGATCCCAAATACTGAACTAAACTATTACTAAAGGTGAAACTGCAAACCCCTGTGAGCAGATTTTATTCCCACCACCAGCTGCATTAGAGTTCACAAGGCTATGACTAAAGAATACATATCATAAATTCTAAATTGTTTAAATTAATCTAATGTCTAAATGTCTGTAAGACACACACATCAGTTTTTCTTTCTTGATTGTCTTCATGTTCTTGAGCTGATGCTACAGGAAAATGCTAATCAAATATATAATACACTGACACATGTCTGCTAGAAATAAGCTGTAATGATGAAGAGTGATTGTTTCTCCTTCTGGATATTACTGCATGCACAGGTTCATGCTTCACCAATGGTGCTGACACCTTAACTGCACTTCCAAGAGTTAACTGTGGTATTATTTTACCTTTGTGGAAAATTATTATAATCAAATGCATATGACAGAAACTAGTAGCACTAAAGTTACTCCTATTAGCTAATTTATGGATTTATAACACGAAACCAAAATCTATTATCCTGTCTTTCAAAAAAATAAAGACAATAAATATAACATGGTCAAACAAATTATTTCAGATTAAATTCTACCTTCCTGTATTCATTTTCCAACTGATCAGAAAGAGCTGTACAAGCAATAACCAACAGAACTAGAAGGAATATGTCTGAGGAACCCACCTGAGCTTGCATCTGAATTTTTCTTTCATGGATTCTTGGCAGAGGTTTTCTTTCAATTTTGTGCTTCTGAGACAAAACTAAAAAATTTGGGTTTTCTTTCACAGAGTGACGGTGGTGAAAGGGAAGAGTAGGATGAGGTGTTTCAGAGACAGCTGCAGAAAAGAGAATTAAAAAAAGGATTAATTCAATATCCCAACTCAAATCATATCGACTTAATATTCAGTATGTATAGGTATCATAGGTTCCAATATATCTTGTTATAGAAAACAGTGTAATACGCCTTAAGGTAAAATACCTTGAATTTGATAATTGAGAATGGAAAACTTAGTATGGTGTTATGGAAGGTGCTGCAAACACTGATGAAGGTGAATATTAAAGCAGGTATTTCCATTCATGTAGAGTTATTTTTTACAGGGAGTAAATTAAATTACATAGCATCTCCTTATATCAGTAGTTATTCAAAAGACCATTGCAGAAACATTGCCGTTCACATTTGGCTTCCAAACACTGAGCAGGCTACAGTTATTTTGAGGCTGGGGCTGACAGGCAGAGTGTTTTCACTTCATGTCTTCAAAAATAACATATTAGTTTATCTTCTGAAAGCAACAATGTAACTGCCACCAATTTTATTTTTAATTATGATCATGCAAACCATTTTGAGTAATTTGAAGTCTAATGTGTGTTTCCAAACCCTGCATCATGGCAGGACATGCTGTTAAGTCCTTTATGCTTTAACCTGCATTCCATTCTGTAACAACCACTACCACCCTACCATTTTTTAAAAAAACCCCATCTTTTATTTCAGGTTTTGCTTCAGTTTCGAAACTAAGTTGTTTTCCCGCTTAAAGAAAATATTGCGTTTAAGCCCCAAAAAGGGTTTAAGGCTTTTTAACCTGCCAGACATTTTTTTTATTTTCCAAGTGTAAAACTTGGACTTCTACTAGTCATGTATCTTGTGAAGGCCTTTACAAGGACTGGCAATTTACACAGATAACATAAGTATTAACAAATAGGTTTTTAAAGTCTGATGTTTTCCATGCATATTTGCTTTAGAACGCCCAACACTTTCTTTAGATATGGAAAGCAAACATAAGTATTTACACACTCAAAATGTAGTATCTCCTCCCTTCCATAATTCTGGGAGATTGAGGTGAAAGGAAAAAACCCACCACATGAATCAGTGCTAAAATTAAATTTCATATTGGAAAAGTTCCATTTCTACTCCTGTATTCTGGACTCAGCACCGGTAGAAGTCTCAGTATATTTATTGTAAGGTGCTATTTTATTATTTCTATAATATTGTAAATAAGCATGAAATAATTGATTAGTTTGCTTACAAAATTGTACATGGGCTGCATGGTCATCTGTCATTCTCTCAATGCTTTTTTTCCGGGCAGTTTTGGAGGCTTTCCAATTCATTAAGAACTGTCTTTCCATTTCTTTAATTTCTTTCCCATCAAGGGATTCTGTCAAAGAGAAGAGAACATTTTCTGTGATACAAAGTTAACTAAAGAGTTCTACAAAACTGTATGTGATATGTACTGGTTCTATATTTGCTCTCTTCAAATATTTTTTTTTCTTTTTAGTATTTTGGTAAAGAAAAAAATAATACAGATAATAATTCATATTCAAGTGGCAAGAGTGAGTTAACGTGTCTAATTACAAAAGAAAGCATCTATTATTTTTGTAACTTTCAAGGGAAATACATATATATATTTCACATTTGGTTAATGTGCAACACCTTATAAAAGGTTCTGAAGAAAAGCTATGCTCTTAGACAAGATATAGATAGATGTAGAAATTCAGACTGAGACAGAAACTACATGTCTTAGCAATTAAGGAGTCCTACTGATCATGAAGACAGAGACACAGATTTGGCTCTCTAAGGTTAACTTTACTCACTTAGGCGTTAAAAAGCTTATGTTCTGTGTTTCATTGGTTGCACCTGCATTTTTGAGTTAGACCAAATGAAATACCTCAGGTGGCCACAAATTTTGTTTGCATTAGAACCATCCTAAGGCACTGTTATTTTCATAGTTGCAGATAAGCTTTTGCTTTTTCTTAATGGTCAATATTTTGTACTCTTAGAAAAATCAAGTTCTGCAATTAAAACTTTACAGATAACTGCCACCTTTATCCAAAAAAGTAAAAAATTAGCAGACTTTTTTTACTTATTTCCACAGTATGAATATTTAGAAATAGCAGAATAAGTTTCTTCCTTTTATGCTAAAATTATATCAAAATAATTATAGTGTAAACTGGACATAAAAGGTTAAGATTAACAACTACATTCATAACATAAATGTAAATTGGTTTTAAGTTTAAGGACAAAAGTTACATAAGAAATTCTAACACAGTAAGGTAGGATCTGTACAACTGGCACGGTACAACTAAAACACCTAAGCAACTACTACAGATTGATAGGGGAGTAGATTAAAATTATCTTTGAAAATCAGTTTCACAACATCTGGAATATGAACACAAAAAAAGTCTTATTGTCTTGTAACAATCTCACCAATCTTCTATTATCAAAAAAATTACGACTACTACTAATAGCAAAAGCCAAACAACATGGTTTGTGAAGTTGATCACAAAAGCAGTTTTAGCTTTGTACATAAATTAAAAATTTATCACTTGACATAAATATCTATAGCAGTAACTGTGTTTACATACATAGTGCAACTCAAGAACAATTAATGTATCAGCTATTTTCTAAAAGAGTGGGGGTTATGGGTGGTCTACTGATTTAATCTTTTACCTAAAGTTTGTGACTGTACTACAATGTTGTCCCTGTACTTTGGTTTTTGGCAGATGGGGTTTCCTGTAAGATCCATTCTACGTAGCTTAGTCCATTTATTTAATACAACTTTCAAATCCTGCAAGTGATACAACAACAAAATGTGATTATTCTTCCCCCTTCAGAGTAAAATTCAATAGTAACATGACCCGTTCAGCCAGGCCCAAATCCTGCACACACAGAAATTACTTCAATATTCATATGTATTAATGTGCACGTTAGGAATGCACATTTTCAAAAAGAGTGGTGCACAGCATCCCCTGAATATATCATAATTGCACAGAAGAAATGGCGATGCAGTTGGAAGACACTGCATTTTTAAGGATACAGTTATGCCAGCTACAGAAAATTTCCACTTCAATCCCACTTACAGGCACATAAAGCTGAGGAATTAACAACCAAAAAATCTGTATTATATGTAATGCCTGTTAATGTATCCCCATGGTCTCAAAGAGTTGTTGGAGTATCAGTTTGTGGAAGAATAAATACCTTATACAGATGAAGAACAGGCTGAAAAAAAAAAAAAGGCTAAAAATTGTGCAATCCATAGTAGTCTGCCTCTCATATATACGTAGAACCGTATTTTATAGGAGAAACAGTAAGCCTCTCCTAAATAACTGTGGGTGGTCAGTTATAGCATTGGCCTAAACAGTGAAAATTGTGAAATACACCTTTCTCCATCTGGGTTTCTGTCTAGTTACCCAAGGGCAGTATGACCTAGATGAAACTACTCTGCCTTTTAAATACAATAAATTCAAGTTAAAAGCATGCAAAGTTCAGCAGATTGGTCTTTTCTACTCAGATATCTTACTTTCTGAAATATTTTCTTTCCAAAATTTCATTTAACTGTCATTCTTGATAGGCTTTCCTTATATGTGTGAAAAGCTTAAGGCAGAATTCAAAACAATCTATACAACTACACGAGGAGAGAGAATTTATGTTCTACTGCTTAATAATTTGGAAAAACCTACTAATCATGCTATGGCAGATTCTAAACTGCGAAGCGTGTAGAATTTTGTAGCTTGATGCCAATAATGAACTATCTAACAATGTAGGTATCTCTTAGCTCCTTCAGATTTAGAAAATTGCCAGGGTAACACAAGCAGGAAGAATTCTGCTTTTGCAGGCTCTTCTCCCTCAGTGGAAAATCCCCCCTGGAATGTTCTATGGTGATGATGGTGATATCATCCATTGTAATTCATTGATAATTTCTTTGCAGAAAAACAGCGCAAAAGTCTGATTCTGTGAGGATCAAGACTGATAAAACAGTCCACATGAAGAAACATTAATAATTCTCATAATGCTGCACAGCAAAGCTTAATTAGCAAATATCAGAATAGCAACGTGATAACCCCCATAGTTTAGGTGCTAACAATCACAAACAGTTTAAGGGAAAAATACTTTAGACTTATTAAATAGAAAAATCATTTAGCAAGTGTATTTATTTATTCTTACCTGAGCCTTCAGACATTATCATTGAAAAGTGTAATGTGTTCTAGATTTCATTAGAAATAATCTTTTCAAGTAATAGTTTTGCAACACAAGTTGTCTATTATTGAAATAAAATGTATAAAGTTTAACTATGATGAATGTATACAGAGTCCTGTAGATTTTTGTTAGCTGTTACTTACTTGATAAATGACCCAGAACATGCTTACTCCAGTGTATGTTTATCTAAGAGTGCACTAATCCTGTGCTGAAATATGATTACCCTTTCGATACGCTCTAGTTGTTCATTGCCTTCCTGTCTCTAATAAAGTGCTTTCACTTCCCAGCCTTTCAATAAGCTGTACTAAAGGGACCAGACACTCTTCTGGGCAGGCTCCGTTTGATAAATGATCATGTCATGCTATCACTTTGAGGTCTGCTACAAAATACTGACGAGCAAATTATATTCCAGTGGGGGAGAGGGGGAAGGGCAAGTGCCTGAGTAGGCAGCTGTAGTGCTGGCAATAACTTTCTTACCAATTAACGATAGCCATTTAAGAATTGGTATCTGACCAGTATGCTCCAGTTTTCATCGGAAACATCTAGTCCAAGTGCCCCTGCTACATCTACAGACAGCAATTTGTCAGCATTTTGATTACCTGTCATAATCTATTTGAGAAAATCTATAATTTTCTCTTGTTCCTGACTCAATTCTGAAGTGAACGAATTCATCTTTTGTGATATCCTCTTGTCATAATCAATACTGGGCAGAGGTTGAATAAATTAAAGACTTGAGAATTACAGATTTTTTTACAGGTATTTCTAGCTGTATTTTCTCTACCTATCCAAATACTTACACAAGTTATAATCTTCCCAAAACTAATGTAATCAATAAATGGCTTTTTGCAAACAGGAATAGTTGAGGGGGGGGGTAATAGATAGAGTGTTTTTAAAAAATTCCCTTAGTATTCCAATCCAAATATACTGCAGTCCAGAAGACCTTGTGATCCTGACTAAAGTGAACCAGAAGCTCAATAGGATAAATAAATCAAGTAGCAAGCAATAGAAAACAAAGAAAAACCAATTCTATTAAAATCAATTATATTCTTGATAACTGACCTAAGACATGCTTTTTGCATGTAGTAGCTAGTCATAGTTATTTTGCATGAATTCAGAAAAATTACTTGATTTTCTTCTGTCTACTGTTCAGACTGCATTATATAAACTTCAGTCATGTGAAACAAGGTCATATGCCCTAATGTCTGTTAATTATGATAATAAAGCCCTGAATTAGCCAGAACCTTAGGCAATTGAATTTACTAGTCCTAATTTTCAACTACACTGAAATCAAGATGGCATAGGTGAAAAGCCAGGGAATATGGGTTTTCATAATAAAGTGAAAAAACTGAGAGAAATGTTTAGATATAAAATAATTATACTAAATATACAAAAGCGAGAAAAGCCTACATAAGATGATTATATTTTGTGCATTTCTTAATGCCTGTCACATTTTCCTCTTTTACAAAGATTCCATGTTATTCCTGCAGCCATCTACCTCTGCCACACAGGTCAGATGTGCTGTTGACCAGCCCTGCTCAGACACGGATGGCTCCTCTATAGCTTCTCTACCCAGCAGGTGAAGCAGAGCTGGGTACAGAGTTCTCTGACACTTCCCTGTCATGCAACACTGCCACGATCTCTGATCAATGCCAGACATTCCCAGGGGTGTTCTCGATGGCAGTGATGGGAAAGCAAGAATGGGACAACAGGAGACATAGAGCTTTTGGCAAGAGAAAGAAGTATACATCAGAGTTTTGGTCACAGCGGGGCAAGAGGGAGAAGAATGGAGGCAGCTTGTGTGGGAATGAAAGAGCCTTTGCTGTGTGAAACAAGTTCACCCCACAGAACCAATGAAGTGTATAGAACTGTACACCCCCAAAATCCCTTCAGCTTTCATAGTTGTAGAATAACGTAAGCCTTGGAATCATGAAATTCAGGGTTGCAAAACATTAAAACATACTCAAAACTTCCCTCAGCTATTTTCTTTTTGAACAGTCAGTGGCTGTATGATTGTTCTCTTAATAGGTGTCTACTGTGAGCTAAAGACTCTCACACAGAGCTAAAACTGACTTTTAAAAAATACTTTGCATGCCCTAATGATTTTTTTCCAATAGTTTGATCTTTATTTATTTAAGAATTTCTAATAGTGGTAAGTAGAGCCTACTAAAATGTAATCTCAAAACATAGTAAAATTGTAGTCAGATATTCACCTGCATTACACTGTATGTTAAATACATATGATATGGGCATTAATTTTACAGGCCTGCAAACATATGACTAGAAACATCCTCTCTGTTCTATATATTTCAAAACTTGAGGATTGTTCAGAAAACACACAGGACAGTCAGTTTCAAAGTATACCAGAGCTTCTTCATCCAAGTGTAACTGATAGCACACAGCAGCATCACACTCAAATACTAACCACAAAATTTTTCAAAAGCTGCAACCATGTAACATAGAAATCTACATATCTAGTTGATCTGAGTAAATTTAACTCTGGTCTTCCTGATGATTAAATAATGAAATTTAATAATGATGAAATAATATATACACAGTTACTGAATCATGCAGTCTTTTTGTCCTCTCCTTATTCTGTTTCAGAGGACACTGGGTTTTTTCTCTGAGATATTGAACAGTCTCCAAACTGGTATCCTCATTCTTAAAATGAATCGGTTCTTGGCTAAGACAATCTTCTTTTAAGATCATCACAACTGAAGTATATTTATTTACACAAAAGAGCAAGCCAATACAAAAATCTTTGTAATACCTTTTATTTAGAAAAGGAATCCTTTTTAAAAGCCAAGCTTTTTTTTTTCTTAAAAAAAAGTTTACTGTCTGAATAAAGTTTACGGTTATTTTGATGTAACAAAAATACTCAATGTGGTTTTAATTACTCAGCAAAAGCCTACACAAATTGTATTTTGATGTTAATTCAATCACAACTGTCAGCCAGAAACACAGCGTGAAATACAAAGCATTAGTAGTTCCCTAGTAAAAAAGATGTGCACCATTCAACATCTAATACTGCAAATACTGCAATCTCCTCATTAGTAAACTGAACTGCCAAATTCTGTTAAAATTGTGTTAAAAATGTGTTAAGTGTTTTAAGAAGTAATAAGAATAGTCATTTTAATAATTACTAACCAATGAAAGTTAACTTTTCTATGGAAATAGAATGTAGAAATAATAATGAGTTAGTTTATTTTAATCAATGCTTTGTCTTGGTGATTTGGGTTACTATTAAGCAAATTCATTTTAGTATTAATAAAAATGTAAATTTTTACATCCTATATAAGTGCTTCTCCATTTTTAATCTCAGTAAGATTTCTGGATGAGAAAAGACATGGCTCGACAAATCAGAGGTTCAGTAACTACAGAAGTAAAATTTATTTTTACTCGTATTTATAAAGATGAATGTGACTAATTTCTTATCACCCATACTTAATATAACAAATATTTATTTTAATACCTTCATATGTTGAAGCCGATTGTCAACTGCTTTAAGATAAGAAAGATTTTCCAAAACTGCCAGTTCCTCTAATTCATCAATGTTGTTATTGCTGATATTCAATACAGATAAAGATTTCTGGAGAAAGAAAAGCAGAAAAAGAAATATTTTTTTGTCATGTCTGATTCAAGTTGTACATTCTTATAGCAAATTTTCTTAAAGGATGAACAAGCATATGAAGCAGAAACATGCAAATACAACTACCACATACCTCACACAGTGTTTTACATTGATTTTCCACCTTGTCCCAAGACATGATTTATTTTGATTTTGAAAGTCAAACCAAAGTAAGATTATTTCTCAGTTATTTCAGGAATTCTTAGTGAATATTGATTGCTTGTTTTTCTTTAAACATGTTCAAATGCTTTACAGAGTTCTGCAAGTGCTACTAACTCTACTTTTGAAGTACAAAACAGACATTGAAATTGACTGCATTTTATAGAATTATAGAATGGTTTGGGTTGGAAGGGACCTTAAAGATCACCTAGTCCAATCCCCCTGCATGAGCAGGGCACCTTCCACTACACCAGGCTGCCCAGGGCACCATTCAATCTGGCTTAAAACACTTCCAGCGATGGAGCATCCACAGCTTCTCTGGGCAACCTATTCCAGTGCCTCACCACCCTCATAGTAAAGAATTTCTTCCTAATATCTAATCTAGACCTGCCCTCAATCCGTTTAAGACTCTTACCCTGTGTCCTATCACTACATGCCCTTGTAAAAAGCCCCTCTCCAGCTTTTTTCTAAGCCTCTTTTAGGTACTGGAAGGCTTCTCTTCTCCAGGGCTGAAGAACACCAATACTCTCACAGCGTGTCTTCACAGGAGAGGTGCTCCAGCCCTCTGGTTTTTTTTGTTGCTCTCCTCTGGACTTGCTCCAATGGGTCCATGTCCTTCTTAGGTTGGGTGCCCCAAGACTGCATCTGAACTGCACAGAGCTAAAGCTTGTGCATCTGATACCCATCTAGTCTCATTCAACATCTGCACTACACCTGCACTTCTACTTCTTTCAGGCTTGATCCTACAAACCTCTGGGCATACATACCTCTGATCTTTAACCTTCTACGGAACAGTACTGAGTCACATAATGCACTCTGCCTTTTGTAACAAACAATAGTTACAGAAATCTTTACATTTTAGATATAACCAAAATGTGTTTCAGGTGTTTATCTGAGGACATATTAAATGTAGTTTCAAAAGGAATAATGTTTATATCTCTAGAAAATTAAAACACAACTAATCCAAAAGACACCTAATCCAGTGAGTTTAGAAATATACAAGGCATGAGACCATTAGTTGAAAAATCTCTGTTTCAGTAGTGTATACAGGAAAACTAACCCCCTTCCAAAATTTGACCAAGATCTATATTGCAGACAGAAATTACCAGTATCACCCTGATACACACGGTTCAGAAACAATCTCCTCAATTAGCCTGTGGTACACAGAGAGCTAAGGGCCTCAAGCTTTTGGCTCTTTCATCTCTGACAGCATTAAGAGCCAGAAACAGATTAAAGATGAAGTAAAAAATGATGTCTTAAAAAGGGCCCGTTCAGAGGATAAAACAGAATGTTCAGAGGATAAAATCAAATTTAGCCTCCACAAAGATGTTACATGGTCAAGACTGCAAAGTGTTTCTTAGAAGACAAAACCCAACCAAAAGGCCTAAAATAAAAGCCATGAAGAATAAAATGCAAGTGACTCTAGGCCAGAATATTGAAAAACATGGATGGCTTTATTATAAGTTATTATCTTGGGAAGATTATTGCTACATAATCTCCTTCTTTGATAATTTCTCCAATATAGAAGGAACAAAGTACAAGTGCTCTCATAGTAATGGCTCATTTCTATTAAAGAAAAGCTACAATGCGTGTCTAGGATTACTTAATCTCAAAAGAGAAAAAAATTAGAGCTAGGTCAAATGTTTCTGATATACATGTGAACAAAAGAACTCACTTTTTAGTGAGTTTTTCATCTTCCCAAAAAGGCTCATCAATCTCTGACTAAACTTTGGAAGATACAGCAAGAGGAATTTTTTTTAATATAGAACCATATTCATTAGCAAATAAAGCCTATTTTTTAACCTCTTCAACTATACATTTTAAGTTTTCTGAGCAATTAACATATTGAAAGACAACTTCAAAAGCTGACTTTCCTGAAATCATGGCACAACACAAGATAGAAAAACTGGAGAGCTAAAACTGAATGCTTTTGTGTTGTTTTTATTATCCAGAAAAAAAGCTGTTTGTGCCTTTTTTTCCATTACATTCTCTAGAGAAATACAAAAGGCAGTAAATAAACTAGTATAACAATCAAACTAATTCACTACAAACTAAATAGACTAAGAGTGATAAATTCCTAGCCCTCGTTTCAGTTTATCCACAGTCTATTGGTATAAGGCATCTACATTACTTTCTTACTTTCTCTATTTTCATTTTCATCCTACATAATAAACGAAATGAAGTAGAATCTGCTGGACAACTAGCTTTTATGAGAATTGGGGTGGGAGCTCCTTGTTAGAACTTGAAAGAATATCACCAATGGGCAGAAAAGGAAAACACAGAGTGATCGAGTCCGTATCAGTTCTTCTAAAAATACTGATCTATTGATTCATGGCTCATTGAAATTCTCAAAATGTACTTACTGCCAGGGACCTAAGAGATACTGGATCAAACAGAAGCTTTTCACCAAGAGGGAGATGTTGACTTTCAATATGTAGCTCCCTTATTTCTCCTATTTTATCCAAACCTTCTACTACAGTGATGTAGTTGCCTCCCAAATACCTGAAGAATAGAACACAAAACAAATTTAATATCCTTTGAAAGTAAGAGCAAAGAGAACACATAAATATATTAACAAAAATACTTTTAAAGTATTACTGAATAATACTTGGAAATTATAATAGAAAAAGTAAAGAACCTAGCATACAGATAGAACATACAGTTAACTGATCCAAAGGGGGTTTTAGCAGTTTTATCTACAGCTATTATTATTTTGACTGAAAAAATCAAGTAATTTAATCGCAACTATGTATGTTAAGATGATACATCATGACTTACAATCACAGAACACTTAATCAAAAAAATAATAAACAGTTACTTTTTATTTGAAAAGCAAAATTCAAGAGCTGACAGGACCTTAACAACTATATATTTTTTTAATTTCTTAGTGCAATAACTGCTCTTATTACTAGTAAAAGAAACACATTATTTTCAACTTACAGTTTTTCAAGTTTTTTCAGTGACGAGAGATTTTCTATACTTGAAATACAATTGTTCTGAAGGTAAAGGTGTGTTATATTTGCAGCAAAGTCCAAGTTCTGGATTTGGCTGATTTGGTTATCATATAAATACAGAACTCTCAGATTTTTACAGAAAGGGAGGCCACCCTGAAATAAACAATAACAAATTAATGCTACATAACATTCACTCACTGCCTGCTTCTGGAAGCTAATGATTTTTCTTATTATTTATTTATTCATATATTTTCTTATACATTTCTTATATTTAATATTTTCTTATATTTAATGATTTTTCTTATATCTCTTCATATATTTAATATTTCTTATATTTATAAATTTTCACCTTTAACAAACAATTTTAACCACTGTTTTTCATAGAAAAACCGAGTCAGTGGCAGTAATTATCAGATTTAAGACTGAAATCTGTCATTATTATTCTGCCATACAGAAGCCGAGGACTACAGCCATCATGAATAGATTCACTACATCCTGTGTGACTTCATTCCCCTCTCTGCCTTCATCAGGTGTTTTTCAGAAAAGCACAGTTGCTAGTGTAGTTATCTCCATCAAACCTCAGTGATGTAATAGAAACCAGTTCTTGGCAAAGAAAGTTCTTGGCAAAGTTTTGATTTATATCAAAACTTTGCAGTTCAGTGTACTTTAATACACTTCTGAGCCCAAGTTTGCACTCGAGTTTCTTTGAATGTATTTCTATTAAACAACTAAAAGGTCACACCTTCTTAGGAAGGTTTCTGTAAAATTTCACTGTGGCATCTGAGGAGGCAGTCCTCATCAAACGCACTGATCCAATTAGTAACTCACTGTGGCTGTGCACATTCCCAAGAGTGGGCTGAATAAACTCATTTGCTTGCAGGGATCTGTTCACACAGACCAAGTGACTTCCTCTTGACTGAAATCACACCTTTTAAAGCCAAAATGCACCACACACAACAATGCTCGGGGTTCAGCAGTTTCAAAATGCACTCAGTATTTTGCGGGGATCTGAAGTAACTCAGGACTTACTGAAACCTGTCTAAATTTTCTATTATTCAACTCAGAGGAAGGAGGACTGGGTTGAGTTTGCAAGTTTAGCCTTTTTTAAAAAATGAATAGTTCATGGATTATTTTTTAAATGAGTAAGCCCCAGGGAGCAATTTAAACAAAACAAAACAAAAAAAATTTAAACTGTCTAATTTGAAAAAGCTATTACACCAGTCCAAATTTGTTAACCTCACTCGGGTTATATCCTGTTCCTGAACTCTCCTTTCCTTTCTTATACTTCCTCTGAAATCTAAGGAATAAATCACAGATAGATTGAAAAGATTGTGCTGCAAGTTAACAACTCTATAAAATTTGCAAGACCAGAAAAAAAACCTTGGTATTGAAAGTAAGTGTTGCATTTAATAGTACGTAAGATCATTACTACTTTCTTTAAAAGAAAATCTGATCTGAAAATTTACTAGTTCCTTACATCTTTTCCATTCCACAGTTCACATTTTTATACAGGTAACCATGAATAAACAGGAACTGTACAAAGTAATCAAAGTAGTAAACTGCTCCCATTTTTTTGTTGGTTTAGAACTGCATATTTATATAATAGTTCTGTGAAATGCTGCAAAAAATATTTCACTTTAACAATTTAGTTCATCTCAGTTGTGTAATTGTTTTCATGGATTTTCTATTTTACTTAATCACAAAAACAATGTAGTAATAACATATATTTCTGCAGTTTCAAGTAAGTAAAATACTTCAGTAAGACTTTTGCCACATAAAGTATCATGTTAATGTAAAATACATTATAGCTGTTATAAAAGTAGGCTTTGCTTTTTGCTTTGCTCCCCAACTATAACCAAGTCAGCATAACAGTAACTACAAAATATTTGAATAGGCAGGTTAAAAGGAATGAAAAATTAATCTTACAATTGTGTCTATATTTTTATCTGACAAATTCAGATGAGTTATTTTTTGCAGATACTGTCCAAAATCCTCTTCACTGCGACTCTTGTGACTGACATTTTTAGCAATTAGGTCCAGTGTTAGTCGAACCATAGTTCTGTAATAGGTCAAGCTGCTCTACTGCTGCTTCTAATAGCGTATTCCAAGTGCTCTTATGAGTAGTATCATAAAATGCCTTAAAAACAAAAAAGGAAGATGTTATACTCCTTGTATCCCAGATCTTCAACAAAGCTTATGTGTACTTCAAATCTGATGTTTCCACACTTTTCTCCCTTTTTGCTTACAGTGACACATTTATGTAGACTTTGCTGCTTACAGAAACCTACCCCTTTTTTTGCTGACAGTTTTTCAAATTTTTGGTGCATTAAATAACATTTAAAATACATTCTTATATTTAATTGGTTGCTTCAGTTTGCTTAAGAAGGTTGTACTCCAGTCTTCCTCTTTCTCATTTAGAAATAGGAGCAACAATGGTCCACACTGGAAATACTTAGAAATAAGTAGCTAGTTAGTGGAAGCTCATAACCTAAGTATTTGTTAGAAAACACAAAGCTCTCTTTTACAGGTTGTGAGAGATGATATTAAGCTATATCTGCACAGCACTTTTACCATGCACACAGCTGCATGTGCATTTGTTCTCCACAGTGAAAAACTGAGGTTTTCACACTGTAGTGGCTTTCACACCACCTTTTTTTTTTTTCTTCATATTCTGACTATGGTTCTAAGTGAGTTTATAAACCACTGAATAGAGGAGAGGGAATAAGGCAAGACACTAGTATCAAACTGGATGCATAGACAGCCTGGGGATAAAAATACCCTAAAAAATATGACTTAACAACTCAGAATAAAAAGGTTCTTTTTGGCCTGTACATAATCCAACGTACATTATATATTTTAGCCAATACATGACACCCCTACACCAGAAGAACTGAGAAGGCAAAAAACATCCCAATGCTAAACCTCATGCAGCCACACAGACCAAGGCACGGAGAACCCTCCTTGCCAGTATTACGTTTAGGAGAAACAGGAAAAGCAGAGATTGAAACTGTGAAGGTAGAAGAAACGTCCTTACTAAAAAAACCTGAAGCTCAGTAGCTCCCCTTTAGGGTTTTGCTTTTTACTTTTATTTTAAAGGTGGGAAATTAAGGAAAGCTGAAAGGACACCGTGGGGTTGCTTTTTTAACAGAGAAGTGTGTTTCTCTTAAATAAAAATACCTTTCAGAGCCCTTTCCTGGACCTCCCTCCAACCCCAGCAGTAAGAGCGGAGGGAAAGCCCGTCAGGTCTCCCTCCCTGGTTCCCCGAGCTCCTTCCTACCTACAGCCGTGCGATTTCACACCGCGCTCCGCTCCAGCCACCCGTCCCAGGCGGGAAGGCCGGCCTGGTCCGGCTCTGCCCTCAGTAACTCGGCCTGGTCCGGCTCTCCCCTCAGTAACCCGGCCGGGCCCCGCTCTCCCCTCAGTAACCCGGGCCGGGCCCGCTCTGCCCTCAGTAACCCGGGCCGGCCCCGCTCTCCCCTCAGTAACCCGGCCTGGTCCGGCTCTCCCCTCAGTAACCCGGCCTGGTCCGGCTCTCCCCTCAGTAACCGGGCCGGGCCCGCTCGCCCCTCAGTAACCAGGCCGGGCCCCGCTCTCCCCTCAGTAACCCGGGCCGGCCCCGCTCTCCCCTCAGTAACCGGGCCGGGCCCCGCTCTCCCCTCAGTAACCCGGCCCGGCCCCGCTCTCCCCTCAGGAACCGGGTCGGGCCCCGCTCTCCCCTCAGTAACCGGGCCGGGACCGGTACGGCGGGCGGACGGGCGCGAGCCGCCCTCCCTGGTTGCCACGGCAACCGCACGCCAAGGCCCTCCGCGCCCAATCAGCGCCGAGGACGGGGAGCGGGCGCGGGCCGCGCGGGGCCCCGCTGGCGGCCATGTTGGTTGGGGCACAGACGGTCCCGAGCTGGGAGGGACACACAAGGACCGTCAAAATGCAGCTCCTGGCCCTGCGCAGGACACCCAAAGAGTCACACCGTGTGCCTGAGAGCGCTGTGCAAACGCTTCTTGAGCTCCGTCAGGCCTGCTGCTGTGACCACTTCCCTGGGGAGCCTA
Source organism: Xenops minutus (assembly GCA_035221455.1). Classification (NCBI taxonomy): domain Eukaryota; kingdom Metazoa; phylum Chordata; class Aves; order Passeriformes; family Furnariidae; genus Xenops; species Xenops minutus. Next base: position 116,585,936 of record JAWWEE010000074.1, read on the forward strand.
TTCCAGTGTGCAGCCACCCTCAGGGTGAAGGAGGCTCTCTGGCCTAAAACACTCCCCTGACACAACCTCATGCCGTTCCCTCGGGCCCTGTCACTGGTCGCCTGAGCGAAGAGATCAGTGCCTGCCCCTCCTCTCCCCCTCGTAAGGAAGCAGTGGACTGCAATGAGGTCTCTCAGCCTCCTCCAGGCTAAAAAGTGACCTCAGTCGCTCCTCCTCCGGCTTCCCCTCCAGCCCCTTCACCATCCTCACAGCCGTCCTAAGCTTAATGTCTTATTTATATTGTGGTGCCCACCACTGCCCACAGTAGTGCTGCAAAATATGGGATATGTAAGAATTTTTTAAGGAAAATATGTTCTTTGATGTTTGATATTTGTATACTTTCAAGCCTAATCAAAAGAAGAGAGATTCAATCAGTGAAACAGCTAACAAGCAAGTTAAAGGATGTCTGTGTGTTACAAAAAAAAATTTCTTGTAGAATTATCTTGTTAAAGTTTAGGGCTTGACATGCTTCAATGATCTCAGAGCTAGGGGGAGCTTAACAAGACTGGACAGAAGGGATGCCCACTGATAGTTGACACAAGGAATGCAGAATTTATGAGTCACAAAGACATCTGGTAGAATTTCCAAGATAAGGAAGAAACTAATAAACCCAACTCAGCAATTGTGCTGAAATCAGTTCCAACTGGGTAAAGGGTAATTCTGGCAGGGGGAGATCTATGATCAAGAGGCCACTGACCCAAGAAACCCACTAACCCAAAAGAAGGGAAAGACTGGGCATGTGGACTAATTAGCATGAGAAGTGCAAGTATCATTGACCAATAGATGACAGAACACTAATTAATAAGAGAACTATGTAACTTGTAGTCTAATTCCTTTGTTTGATAAACTGCATAAATAGTAAAAAGATTTGATCGTGTGATTTGTGAAATTCAGCTGGGCATCTAGACTTGGGCAGCTGAAATAATGTCTCTCTCAAATGTGTAATTATTGGCTTGTTTCACAGCAGGTGATGAACCAAATTTCTGTGGACAACAGCACTCAAGGTGAACTCATCCCAGTGCAGAGCAGAGGGGACAATCACCCTTGACCAGCTGGCGATGCTTTGCCTGATGCCCCCCCGGACATGGTTGGCCCTCCTGGCTGCCAGGGCACTGCTGACTCATATTCAACTTGCCATCAACCAGAACCCCCAGGTTCCATGGTGCTGCTCTCCAGCCTCTTGTTCCCCAGTCTGTAGGAGCATCCAGGGTTGCCCCATCCCAGGTGCAGAATCCGGCACTTGCCCTTGTTAAATTTCACACTGTTCGTGATTGTCCAGTCCTCTTTCTGCGGGGCCTCTCTGCCTCAAGGAGGAAGTCAACAGCTCCTCCCAGTTTTGTACTGTCTTGCAAACTTGTTCCCCTGGTTGTGTGCCTGCCTGTGCCCATGGCCAAGGCAGAGGACTGCCTGTTGCTTCTTGCCCTGTGGTCATGGGCCTGGCTGTACTTGAGGCAGAAGAGCATTGCTGTGCCACAGGCTGGGGGCACAGGCTCTGCTCTGCAGAGAGGGCAGCCCATCACTGTGCTGGGGTCTGTCAGGCCACCTGAGCAGTCTGTAGGCAAGGAATTCCAATGGAAGGTGTGCCTGCCAATGGCAGGGCAGGTTGAAAATAGTTGATCTTTAAGGTCCCTTAAAAGAAATCATTCTAGGATTCCATATTTCCAGGATTCTATGAATTCCCCAGAAGAAAACTTTGAAACCTGCTAGTGCAAATGAGCTTTGAACAACTTCCCCCTCCCCTGGCTACAAAGAGCTCATTGTCTTAGTGTCTTAATAATGCTATGTGTTTTTAAATTTTGTGTACCAGCAAGTTTTACATCTGGTGTTGCCCCTTCTTCCTGCATGCCGGACCTTTTTGTGTGAGCATGAATTGCTGGCAAAACCAAAATCATGTGGTTCATTTTCCTCATGCTTGAATTGGAAGGGTTAATAGTTTCATAAATTGAGAGGATACTGTATTTAGCAGCAAAGTTTTAAAAGAAAAAAGCATGTTAGCAAAAGTTTAATAAATTTTTCCTATGATGAAACATTATAACATATTGTGGTTCGTTCAGTATTGGTTTTATTTTTTTAATCAATTATATCACAATATTTAGTGCCTTTAAAAACCCAGTTAATTAATTGCTAATGACATGAAAAGTGGGAGAAGTGGCTGGTACACCAGTGGGTCATTCTGCCATCCAGAGAGACCTCAACAGGCAAGTATGTTCCACTTTGACCTGTGTTAGAAATGCAGACAGGATATAGAGTGACACCTTTCCAACCTAAAGTTTGCTGTTTCCATCTCTGGGATGATTTGAAAGACCCTAAGATGCCCTTAGTTTTGTGAATCCAAAGTGAGCACACCTGGGAGATGCTTGTTCTGGGTAATGATTCTGTAAAAAGGTATGTTAATGTTCTGGAAGTTAAATTTGGACTTGGTTTGTGCTCCCTCACAGCTGTAGATTTTGCAGGTGTCTAGGACTGTCAGTCATTCGACTGCAAGGTAGAAAAAAGCTATGAAAAGTTTCAGAGGGAGCAGTTATTCATTAAGATTTGAAATAGGATTCTGTGGTCTGGTGGCAAAGAATATTAAACAAACATTTGTGTACTCTCCAGGATGGAAGTAATTTGGTGGAGTACAAAAGTCCTTGTTGCAAAGAAGCTTTTGGAAATACCTGTGTAAAATCATTGATGGCTATATTTCTTACAGGTCCAGAGTGGAACATTGAACTGAAATTTACCTCTAACACCTCAAGAGCTTCTCTTGAATAAGCACTACCATACATTTTATATAGAATGATTTGTGCATATATTGGATAGGTGTGTGTTGTATAATGGATAAGACAAACCTTTAGAGGATACACCTCTAATTGTCCATCATTAAATTCAAACTTAACAATTTCTGACGAACTGTATCAGGGTTATGTCTCAAACAATTAATTCAGTCTGACTTTTTCCCAGGCATCTCTTGGCTTCCTCTATTGTGTTATTGTGTTATTGTTGCTTTTTTGTGTTACTTACCTGCAGGTTATCATTGACCACAATGTCTTTTTCACAAAACTGAAAACACTCACACATCACTGTGCTTTCCCTATTTTCTATGCACAGTACAGTGTTTCTACATTTATTTAGCAGCAATACTGAGCAAACCTCTGCAAAGGTTTGCTCTAAGTTCAGAACAGGAGAACAGCCTACATGTCATATTTTTCTCCTTCTGCAAGGTTGAGTCACATCCTTAGATCTCATTTTAGAAAGCTAACAAACTGTGTTAGAAGAAAAAAAAGTCTTTGATGGAGAAGCATTGCATTCAAGAGAACATACAGCACTGACAGAGACCACAGTTCAATTCTTTGGCTTGTTTTCTGCAGCAAGATAGACAAGAAGACTACATAGCTTTCTTTCCTCTTAGAAGCAAAATCTGATGCTCTTCACAGTCAGACAACTTTGTCAAGGAATTTCAGAGATTAATGAAAGGCTTTAATATTTATGAGTAAATTAATGCAAACAAATTTCCTAATATTATTTTAAAAAGCACAAAACCCCAATAACCAAAACTATGGAAGAAAACAAACAGTTCAACTACCTTTAAAGACAATGCCCTTCTGCAGAGCAAGTTCAGTCTAAAATTAAGATCAGTATTTGTTTCCTTTGGTCCTTCTAGCACTTGAAACAAAAGTCTTTATCCTACTAAGCTATGATTGCCAGCAGAAGAAACAATTCTTATTTCTTTGGTTCTCCTAACATGAACACCACTGGGTTCACGTGGGTAGGTTGTCTGGTTAAAACTACTATAACCCCACAAGTTGTTAAGTTTCTCGAGTCTGTTTTGTGCAGCCCAACCAGTGCACAGGCTGGGGCAAGAAAAACCCTTAAATTAATTGGGGCTTTAGATAGTTGTTTCTAGTTACATAACATACTACTGCAGTTCATTTCATCACATTGAAATGGATGGACCCCTTCAAATCATCTCTGTTACACACTTGCACAATCAGAACAATTAAGCAATTGAGATAAAAGCACCTCAAAGACCATGAAGTAAGATACCGTATCTGCAGTTTTTTAGAGCCTGGAAGTAAAAGTGAAATTAATGTGAGGACAAACATTTTATCTTTATAGTGTTTATAATTTTTTAAAAATGAAGATTGTATCTTACCTCCAGCAGAGATGACAATGTTGATTTGGGAAATGCAAGATCCTCTCTTCAAATATAAGTGGTAAGAAATAAGTCAAAACACATAGTTTTCTCCATAGAGAAAATAATAGCTTGCCAAATATTGTGATGAAGTTTGACAGATGAACCAAGAATAGAAAGTGAAAAGCATTACCTGCTGCTATTACTCAGAAACAGTCAGAAAATGTACTGGCATCTCAGCATTATTTTTACAGTCTAATACTGTATAAAGATCTGAGTACTCACACGGTCATTCTTTGTTCTTAAATAGGTGTAATATGTTATTTACAAGCTATTTGTCCCCAATGGATGATTTATGTAAATATTTGTGTTAAACCATTTTTGCCACTGTTGGGGTTTTATCTAGTTGTCATAAAAAGAATTTCTATAAGGGAAAAGGAAGAACTTCTACTAAAACTTGCTATAATGAGGAGCTAGTTTGGAGTTTTTATCACCATATAGAATACATACAGCTTGTTTAAGTTGGAAAAATATCTGCCATTTTGATACCTTTATGTTTCTCTAGTTAGATCTCCAGCTTTGTAGAACTCAGACTGAAAATGCCTCCTTTAGAAACACATTTAAAATATAAGCTCAATTCTAACCTCAAATTATGTGAATGCAACTTGTCTTCAACTGGAGAAGAAAGTTCAGATGGTTGTAATTACTGAAGATTGCTTGTCATTAGATGCAGGCACATAAATTAATTTCCTTTTATAATAAAGTAATGCCACTGCAGTTATACATAAGCCCCAAGGTAACTGGGGCTAAAGCAAACAGAAATTCACACAGGAAATGATGGACAAATTTACATAGGAGTTGAATACATATTTCAGTTGAAAATGAAGAGTTCTGAAAACAATATATTTATAATCCCCTCAAAGGGTTCAGCCATTTCCTGTATGTTATGACCTAAACAGACAAACTATGCAAAACAGAGTAAACATTCTTTGCTAACAGCATTAAGAATTATTTAAGGTGGTAACGTCTGACAAACTAGAGATGTAGTGATGACCTTTAGTGAATAAGACCAGTAATACTTACATATCCTTTTTCATCTGTATTTTTAAAAGGCTAATGATCAATCTTACTACTTCATAGAGAGAAACAGACACTAGCTCTGACAAAAATGCCTTGCTAAAGTTTATGCACTCCTGCTTTGTGAAAAGCCAGGAGGAAAACCCCAGTCTCCTGAGATGCAGTCCTGTGACCTATCTGCTGGACCATGCTACTTCCCAGAATATTGTAGTTTTCAGAAAGCCTTCATAATTAAAACCAAACCAAACGTCACAGCAAATATTTCATATGTTAGAAGTTTCATCTGAGGGTCAAAATTAACTTTTTTAAATTACATATTTCCTTGTGGATATTACTCTGAGGCTCTGAAAAGTAAAACTACATTTCATAAAAATACACCCCGAGGAACAAGATATTTCATTAATTCCTTAAAGGTTTAGAATAATTGTTTTTAACTCCAGAAAAATCTTTCAACTAACTGGATACTCAGTGATGTCAGTTCTTCAAGACTTGACAAAGGAAAAAAGTTCTATGTGCATGCAATTAATCTTATATTTTATCACCCCATATTTTAATAATTTTCATCACTTTGGGACTTGCACCCTAAAATGACACTAGCTCAACTCTGTAGTATTTAAGTTTTGTCTTGTTTTTTTTTTTTAGTTTTTAAAGTATTTGTTTTTATAATTTTCTCTTAACCTAGTTTATGGTTTCATATACGAATGTTTTATATTGGGATTTCAATAAATACCTTAAACACAATAGAATTGTTAGGTTTGGAAAGACATTTAAGATCATGAATTTCAACTGTTACCCTTGCACTGTCAAATCCATGACTAAACCATATCCCTAAGTGCCATGTCTACATGTCTTTTAAATATCTCCAGGGACAGTGACTAAATCACTTTCCTGGGAAGCCTGGTCTAGTGCTTAACCCTTTCAGTGAAGACATTTTTCCTAATATCAAATCCAAATCTCTCCTGCTGCAACTTGAGGCCATTTCCTCTTATCCTTTCTCTTGTTACATGGGAGAAGAGACTGAGCCTCACCTGTTTACAACTTCTTTTCAGGCAATTGTAGAGAGTGATAAAGTCCCCCCTGAGCCTCCTTTTCTCCAGGCTAAACAACTCCAGCTCCCTCACTTGTTCATTATACTCATGCTCCAGGCCCTTCACCAGCTCTGCTGCCCTCCTCTGGACATGCTCCAGCACCTCAATGTCTTGTAGTGAGGGGCCCAAAATTGGACACAGGATTTGAGGAACAGCCTCACCACTGCCAAATATACAAGATGATCACTGCCCTGGTCCTGCTGGACACACTATTGCTGATCCAAGCCTGGATGCCACTGGCCGTCTTGGCCACCTGGGCACACTGCTGGCTCATGATCAGCCAGCTGTTGATCAGCACCCCCAGGTGTTTTTCTGCTGAACAACTTCCCAGCCACTCTGTCCCCAGCCTGTAGCGCTGTATGGGGTTATTGTGACCCAGGGTAGGACCAAGCACTTCACTTTTTTTAACCTCATACTACTGGCCTCAGCCCACGGTTCCAGCCTGTCCCGATCCCTCTGTAGACCCTTCCCGCCCTCCAGCAGATCAATGCTCCCACCTAACCTGGTGTCATCTGCAAACTGACTGAGAATCCATTTGTATGCACTTTAGTATGTACTGCATTACTTCAGCTGTCAGTCACTTGATATGTAGCACTCATTTGCACTAACTAATTTCTAAACAAAAAGGGAATGCAAATAGGGAAGAACAAATTGATGTATTTGTTGATACTCAGCATGTATTGTTCTCAAGAATACTCTTATTCCTAATATTTTTGAAGTCTCAAAACTGTTTGGTAGAACTAAGGCATACTCTCTATCCACTAATGATTCTCCAGCGTTCAGGATACACTTGTGTGTGTGCAGATATGGAGGACTCCTTTGTGATAACCATCTTTCATGCATGGAATTTTGGTCTCAGAATTTGGAACAACACTGGCATTAAAATGTTGATCAAAGACAACGGCACTGTTATTGCAGTTCCCAGAAAATTAATAACTTTGAATATTCAAACAGCACAGCTTTCTTCTCCTGACTCCCCACCACCACTGTCATACTGAAAGAAGAATGAAACTGTTCTCCTATCAAACTGTACATCTGATAATTATCTCAGCTTTATTAACTCAGATTAAACATATTTTTCCAATACAGTTGGATATGGCTGCCTTAAAACTCTTGATGAATTTCTCCTTCAGGGTATCTGCATTTCCCTGCTGAATTACAAATTTTCATTGTATAATTTGCATCTTAGGTTAAATACAGTGGAATCCATTCGGATGAAAAGCCCCAAATGAGTAATAGCTATTAAAATTTCCAGACCAAAACAAAAACAAAACCCACATCAAGGCAGAGTTAAGGTTGAAAAGAAATATCAGTTACTTAAGTTATAAAGCATAATGGCATATTGTATAAAGCATAAATTATACCAAAAGTAAATGTTCCAACCCCCCCAAAAAACTCAGGATTAAGGACAAAAACTTAAAAGAAATCCAAGCATCTTGTATTATTAAAAGTCAGTATGAAGGCCTCCAAAACAAACATAGATTGGCCCCGGAGCAGCAGCAGCATGTTGTAAGCCAGCAATTATGATTAATGCATGTAGTATCTGTGGTCTGAAATTAGCCTAATACATATTTCAGAGATAATAATTTTTCAGTTTGTTCCTTTGAATGCAACATGTGACTTATGACAAGCAATGGAAGGTGAGCAGGAGAAAAATAATGGTATATAACCATGAGTTTCACTTCAGCACTGGTCAATACTTGATCACTTAAAAATTGAGTGTGAAGCTCTAAGCAAAATACTGTTGTACCATGCAAAAATGTTTTATTATTGTGTGAAGAAACCATTTCTGGCTGGACCAGTAAACCCAAATCAGGAAAAGCTCCATTAGATTTAATAAGTTGTTAAAAGATAAACAAACAGGATTTCAATTCTTAAAATTAAACACAGATATTAAAATCTGAGAAACAAACTTCTTATACTGCATAGCTTACCTATCTAATCTAACTGAATAGACAGAATAGTAAGAAAAAGAGTAAGAGAAGATAAATGCTTGCCAAAAACATCAAGGCCCAAAATACTCAGTTTCAAAATTCTTTTATTGCAGTTGGATAATAGAGATAAATATCTAAAACCAAAATCCAGTAAGTCACATTTATTTTTCCTTTGGAACAATTCTGCAAACTGGTTGTGTTCTATGATAAAGAACAAAAAGTTGCACTACATTTCAGAACATTTTGTTCTTTAAAACTGGTTAGACAGGTGGGAAATATTAAAGCACTACAAATTGAATGAATAATTTTCCACTCCAGCTTCATTTCCAAATTGAACAAGTCCAAGTGAAAGAAACTATAGTATTTTCTGCTTTGGAGATGCATATCAGCTGGTGATGCACTTCAAGCTATATTAATTTGATTAAAAAGTTTATCCTTAATAACCTGAGACATTAATCCATGTATAGCTTCTATGGTGGTCTTGCAGCTGAAAAACAAGCATAAATTCAATGTTGGACAAAAACTGTACAGAACTGTCATATTCTTTGAAGATATTCAGCTGTTGGAAGTTCAGGGTGCCCACAACCCCATGAATCTTAACAACTGTCCAGAAAGGAAAAGTCACACACAGCAACTTAGCCACTTTTGCCAATACCTTTTTGTTACTTAAAAAGCAAACAGACTGTCCACACATGCACCAATTCCAGGAAACTTCTCTGTCTGGCCATTTAGGATATTTTACACCAACAAGAGCAAGTGGCCTCTATGGTCACCTGAACCAAAAAATAAAATAAAAAAAAAATCCTCGAAGGAATGAATCTACCAGCTGTTGTTATCAATACCTAAAGGCTCTGCCTATTCTCTGCCGTACCTCCTTTGCCCAACCCTGGACAGTAGTGCACATGTAACCATGGCTCCTCTGAAAAACTTTAAATATTAAAGAACATAAAAAATGCTAAAGGAAGAATTTATAGAACCAATCAATTATTGGTCAAAATATGTAATATGCAAAACCTCCAAACAGCTGAGAGGATTGCTACTGCTCCACGTCTTCCCCAGTGTCTGGCTTAGGGGGATGTAGTGTCCAGCAAACAAATAAAAACAGAATATGATGAACCAAGCAAAAAGTGAGACAGCATGAAGAATAGGGACAAATTACTACCAGCTAGCTAAAGGAATCTTACGGAAAGGAAACTGACCTGGAGCACAATTTGGCTAATGCATATGTTCCCTTAGGAAATGGCTTTTAGAGATGTGTATATGTGCGGTAACAGAAGATATCATACAGCCCAGTGTAAGCACCTTTATCCCAATGCCTTACAGCATAGTTTTTCCTAAAACAGGTATGTCTAATAATCCTTTAGTAAACTTTGCAATGTTATTTCTTCAAAGTAATTTAGGTGCCACTGAATCAACTCTCCTGTGTCTGTATAAGCCTTTTACTGTCTTTTCTCTTAGGAAAGATTACTAGCTGCATCTGTAAAAGTGTTATTTGTTTTGGGAACTATGGTAGTTTTTGTTACACAGGAAAGCAGAATTCCTGACAACAACAATCCCTTCCAGTCTTACAATTTATAAACTAACTACTGATGAAGACTAAACAAAAACAGAAAAGTACCTGCAAGAAATAATATAGTAGAATGATCAGAGAAGTTATTTCTTAGAATAATTATACGCAGGTGAAAGTTATGGGAAAATAAAATGCAGTCAGTATTATGGGACACCAAAGAGGGATCAAAATCAATGCAAACTTGTCAACAACTCCATCCTTCTCAGGTCTTTAAAGCATTGCTATTCTGTTTCACTGCAGGGACTGGGAAGTATCACTTAACCTGACTGTTACGAGCTACCAACAGCCCTCACTCCATTGCAAATGCATTCTGCAACTGAAATAATCTAAATGAGTATTAACTTCAATAAAGTCACCCCCCAACTTTCCATAACAAGCAAACAAATGCACAGAAGACACAAGCACAACAGTAACTATTTAGCAATGACCATACTAATTGCAGATATTCCCCTATTGCCATTGCCTGCTGGAGAACAAAGGCTGTTCCAACACAGACTGAGTCCTCTCCCCAGTAAGGCCAAGCCTGTGTCCACCTGAGTCAGAGTGAGCAAGATGTAAATAAAGTAATTTCTGTTCACACAAGATTTCCTTTTTTTCATCTTTGTTTTTTGTTTTTACCTACCTAATAAGTCACCACTCATCCAGTATCTCAAAAATCGGTCCTTTAGTAAAGTTGACACTACAGTACACATTGCTAACATGGAGGTGTGTGGGGGGAAAGAATGCCAGTAAACTGTTTTATATGCCAGGATAAAATTATGAGGAAGAGGGCCAGCAAACCTCATCAATGAAAAGCAGAACATCTCAGATCTTGCTCAATTTTTGCAGTCTATTCCAAGGTATCCTAAGAATTGTTTTTTATTAAATGGAATTATTAACTCTCACTCAGAACACTCCTAAGATGCCTACAGCGAGTCCTGCCTTCTCCACAGATGGACCTGAGATTGCACTATCAATATATAAAATATAAAATACAGTGCAATACTTTTTGGTTTTTCAGGTCTGAAATTTGCCAAATGCAATGTTCTTGAACCACACAACTGTATGACTTGTTGGATACTATTATCCTCTATTAAAAATTTTACTTGGAAAAATTATGAGTATAACATAGTCTAAGCACACATATCACTCTTAAGACTATTGGAAGACAGATTTGAGTATTAGTGAGAAGCAACTTGTATACTTCAAAGCTCAAAAAAGAAAAAAGCTGATTACCAACAAGCATAAAAGGAACACAGAGGGAAAACACTACAACTTCTCTGAAATAATTCTGTACACCCAGCAATAATAAGTTCATTAGCTGGTAATAGCAAGTATTTGCTATCAGGCTAAATATAAAGGCCAGAGTATCTGTAATCTACTTCCTAGAAGCAAAACAAAAAAAACAAAACCCCTTCCTCATTTGTGGAAGAAGCATATATCAATTAAGGAACATAAAAAATAAGAACTGCCTTTTTTTTCAAGTGAGTAAAAGTATTACACAAATGTAAACTAAACTTACTGGACTGTTACCACTGGTTCTTAAAAATCACATTCTATACAATAATTTTATTTACTGTTTGTTTAAACCTGATTAACAGCAACAAAGAAAAAGTGCTGTTTTCTAGTAATATTAGATTTCTGCATTTGACAGAACACATTTTTTTTGTTTGCCATATTCTGATGGAATTTTATTGGGATTTTTTTGTTTAATAAACCGGAGTTGAATTTATTCCAGAAAAAAAAGACTGAAGTCTTAAACATTCAAATATAACTAACGACATTTGGAGTCTCTCATTCATATCTATAATCTAATCATTCTTATCTCTAATCTTGTCAGGTTACAATTGTAATTGGCAAAATAACACTTTTTACAGAGAAGAACAAATGGATGCATTGTCTTACCTGTCTCTTGTAGCTTTTGCAAGTTTATCTTCGGATTTCTTGTCATGAGTCTCTAAACCCAACATGAAACTGCCCCTTCCAAGCTGAGCTTCTGACTGTTCTAATTTTTCAGACAAATCAAAGACTTGGCCAGTGGTGTAGTCGGCATTCTTAGGAGAAAGAAGGAAATAAATATATTAAATTCTAAGCTATAAATTCAAGCCTTTATACACAAATTAAACAATATCTGAAAAGTGCTTTTAAGACTGTTGTACTACATATTTTAACACGTATCTGCAATTGAAGTGATACAGAACATGAGTGGCACGAGTGGTGACTGAGAGAACAGAAGCTGAACCTCTGATAAATTCTCAGGGCCTAAAGCCTGAAATGGGTACTCTTTTTTTACTTTCAACCCATTACGTAAGTTATTGGTTCTGACAAAGAGGAAAGGTCAGAAAACTGGGTTCTACAGAAAGAAGGTTTTGATGCTGAGCTGTTACACTGAAGGTCTACCTGCAGTATTTCCATCGCAACTCTGTTTTAGCAGTCCCATTGACTGTTTTTGTAAAAAGTGTTTACTTATGAAACACCATTATTTTAAGGCATACTATTCATTTCAGTGCTGTATAGAGACACAAGGTTTAAGGCAAAATTTAAGTTTATATAGAGAACCCAGTAAAATTAAATGTAAGTTAGTCCCACCTTCTACAAAGAAGATATGAGGAACATTTCAGTGTTTATGATTAGGAAAACCTCTCTTTCTTGTATACTCTGATAGATTTTTAATGTGGGATCTATATCTAACAGTGTCCTACTAAGCATTTTACAGTGAAGATTATGGCTTTTAGCACCCTTGAATGAATAAATGCACCTGACAACATACTATAGTACTTACAGTAAGCAAACTGGAAGAACTGAGAGTGTTTACCCAGTACTTGTTCCACAAAAGCTCAAGCAACTTACGATCCAAAGACGATTTGAAGTATGAGACTTCTAAAGCATAATACCTTTAAAAACAAACATGCAAACAAAATAAGCTTCCATCTACATATGTCACTTGACTATCACACCCAAAGTACATGCAACTCAAAAAATCCTGATCAATGGCAGATATTTTCAAAAATTCAAAGCACTGAACAATTAAGAGAAGTTATCCCCAGTTTCAAATCTAAGATTTTCCGTAAGTAACTCACATATAGCTTTAATACAGGTATACATAATCCCCACACATCCTGCTGTGTTCTACTGAATGAAATTGCAAGGTTTTCTTAATTATTCTCTTAACAACATCTTCTGCAGTGCAATGATGCCCTTTTCCATGCCTGGATTCTTCAATACTGTAATAACTGTTACTTACAGATGATTGCAGTTTTGCATATATCACCTCTTAACCCCTTCAGGAATATTTGATAGCAGTAAATGTTACAAATAGGCAAACAATCTTATGTTCTACCACACCTATTTTGAAACTTTAGTGGTGCTACAAAATTTGCAAGAGATGATAAAGCAGATAGAAAGCTGAGCTACGCAAAGTCATCAGTGTAGGTGAATTACAGCAACATTTAAGACCGATATTAAACTTTATTTTGATCAGCAAATTCTTGGGCAAGTCATCAATAATCCTGCTATCTCTTTGTTTTTCTGTAAAGTTATTTTGCTTGGCAGTTGTGTAGGAAGTCCCATCACTGATAACAATGCTATGAAATCTACCAACTCACCATGTTTTACTACTTCTGTGATAGTACAAATACCATTATTGCACATATGCAACAAAAAATAAGGTACTTAAGCTAGTTCTTCAAAGAGATGTGTAGCAGATTCAAAATCAGAAATCCAAGTTGTTCTAGGAAGAATGTACTTAGTAAAAACATTAAATGGAAGCAGTTTAGCATTGGGCATTGAACATAACTGAAGGAGAGAAGTTTGACTAAGATTACCCAGACTGCTACCATGAAGTGACTAGTAGTCATTGCCATTTCAGACAGGATCGTTAAGGATCTGGGGCACAAGTCTTAGGAAAAGTGGCTGAGGGAGCTGGGGTTATTTAGCCTGGAGGAGGCTCAGGGGAGACCTCATCTCTCTCTTCAGCTACCTGAAAGGAGGTTATAGAGAGGTGGGGGTTTGTCTCTTTGCCCAAGTAAGAAGCCCAGGGTGAGAGGAAATGGCCTTCAGTTGCACCAGGGGAGGTTTGGATTGGACATTAGGAAAAATTTCTTCACTGAAAAGGTTGTCAAACATTGACACAGGCTGCCCATGGAAGTGGCTGACTTACTGGAGGTGTTTAAAAGATGTGTAGACTTGGCTGTTAGGGACATGGTTTAGGAGTGAACTTGGCAGTGCTGGATTAACAGCAGGACTCGATGATCTTAAAGGTATTTTTGAACATAAATACTCTATGGTTCTAGGATCATAATTCAAGTTTTCTAAACTTAATTCTTAGTCAGACTACTCATACTACTGAGATGACACCATCACTTTAGTCTTTTGCATTATCAGAAATACAGTAAAGTGACAAGAGTCTAGTTTTAATTCCTTCTCATTGCCTAATTGCTGTTTTCTTCAAGGAAAGACTGGAAAATGCTTTCTTGGTTTGGAAAGCAGTGACTTGTACAAGAAGCCAGCTTCCCGGGATGGAGATTATAATGATACTTATTAAGCACTTCCAACTTCAGAAAAAAACCACCAAATTAACTCTTGAAAACTGACCTGCTCTAAAATAGAAAGAAATAAAACACATCCTCCTTTTCTGGTTAAAAACAGGGGGTTAGAGCCAAAGCCAGATTAGTAAGAACTCTGAAATGACAAGAACATTACAGTTCTACAAAGATTCCTGTGTAGCTCGTGTTCTGGATTTGTCCTCAAACTGGATAGAAAGCCCAATTCCAATTGTTTTAATTTTTTCATCACTTCAGAGTCAAACTTTGCATTCAACTATAAAAGCACTGAAGATCAGATACCCACGTCCCAGAAAACGTGAGAAAAACCTCTGTGCAACAGCCTATAGAGCAGGGTCAATAAGGTCTGCAAGTTCTCTGTACACAGATGCTGAAGGCAGAACTGAAACCAGGCAGTTGTTGAAAGAAGTGGTCCCATCCTTCCTTAGCTGCTTTGCAAACACTGTGTCTCCAACTGTCTCTGCTTTCCACCCCAGCTCAGCTTAACCAGCAAGGATGTGTGTGCTCCCACAAGTTAGGCCAGATCAGGGGACTGACATAGCAAAACAAATGCCTCAACAAATAAATAAATGTAGGTATGAAGTGAGGCACATCTACCTGGGGATAGAACAGCTAAAGAAAGAATGGTTAAAACTAAACTACCATTTTAATTTACAGAAAGTAAACTAGCAGGGGAGAAAAAGCAGTAATTCTTCCTGTTACTGATCTTATCCTTCAATCTGCACCACTTTCCAATGCTACCAAAGACAGAAACAATCTGAACAGGCCCAGTGATGCAGGATAACAAGCTGCACAGCACTCACCACTGCTCATAAGAGCAGATGGATTCCAGGCCTCCCAGCCCTCCTGATCAATCTACATCTGAGCCCTTCCTCCCTGCCCTAACATGGCACCACTACTAAAAGGTGTCCAGGAATCAACTGCTAAAGCTTTTGACCAGGCTCATCTTCATCTTTGCAACAGTTCTCTCTTAAAATATCTTCTGATAAATGCCAGTAACACTTCTTCACAAAACCAACACTGCTAAAGCAACAATGAACTTCAAGATTTGAAACACCCCAAGGAATTTTCTTTTCCATACTGAATCCCTAGCCTAAATACAAAAATGCTAAAGTTTCAAGTTTTTATGTTACTTACTGTTTACAATGTACACCAAAGTCTTCTATTTTATTAAGTGGAATAGTCTGGTATTCAGAAGGACCTTCATCTGGAGGTTTATAGCCCTAAAAATTCAACAAAGGGCAAAGATGACACAGTAATCATGTGACTTTTCTAAATGTGTGAACTTTTGGAAGCACTTTGCAAAAAAAAAAAAAAAAAGTACTTTATTTTTCCTAGGGAAAAAGACATTTCACATGGCAACCTGAAATTTGAAATTTTCTTGAATCTCAGATTTGCATTTGGCTTTACTAGCAGTCATTACATTTGCAGGTCCATCAAAAGCAAACTAGTGGTCAATAATTGAGTTTTTTCAACCAAGTAACATGGCAAGCTATAATTAGATCAGAGAAAAGGCAAGCTCCTTCTAAGATAATACTTGTCTGCCTATTCTTTGAAATGATTTCAATCATCTTTGAGGGGAGATTGGAGACATGAGAAGAGGGAAGAGAAATACATGCCTTGGATACACCTTGGGATACCAAAAACATCAGTTACTTACTTACCCAAGAGAATGCCACTTACAGCTACTAAGAAAAAACTGTCTGCAGTCCACTGTGAGGTTTCTCTAAAAATATGCTTCTAATGTGCATTTTCTAGATATTTTTTGGTTTTCAGGTGCAAGATTCTTCTTTCTGCTCAAAATTCTGAAAGTATTTATGAAGTGGTTTTGCCCACAGAAGAGAATATGCTGAATCACAAACTGTTCTAAGAAGATCTCTCATGTTTTTGTCAACAGGGGACCTCTCACAAACATTTTTGTTAATTACAAAATTTAATTTTTATAAAACAATTCATTTTGTTAATTGTTTTACTGGATGGCTGGCTGAAGTTCTTGATGAGTCAATAATAACTGGATACTTAAAAAATATACCTCAACTTTCTTAGATTACATAGATTACATAGCAGTTATATCTCTGCCAGAATTATACACAAGAGACTACATATGGAGATCTAGATACCCAATACCGATGTGATTTTTCTAGTTTTAAGCCTGACCATTCCATATTGTTTAATTAGCTTTTTTGGTACGTTATTTTGTGAAGATTCATAATGTTTATTTGAAAGCGACATAGATAGTTTTGAATCTTCCTTTTCTCAAATGAAAAGCAAATTACAACATTTCAAACATGCTATTAACATTTGGGTTTATGTCTAAAAAAATAAACAAGGAAGAATTACACAAATTTATTTTGATGAATGCTACCTACAACTATATCCATTAAAAAATGGATATAGCTATATGGAGCTATATAATTCTAGGACAACTCCACAATTTAGATAGTATATTTGATTTAACACTGCCAAAACTCTAGGAAAACTGAACTAAAACCAACTTTTGTAAATGTAATCAATATCCAAAGGTATGCAGTAACCAGTATATCAGCACACCTTCCTTTTGGAATGAACAATGACACACAGCACAGCAAAGCAGAGCAAACGGCAGTAATCTTTAAAACCAATCTATACTTACTTAAAGACAGATCAGTGACCACACACTAGAAAATTTTAACCATTTACCTTAGGGTATGTCCTAAATGCTCCAAGATTTACTTTTCCTGCAGATATTGTTCTTGTTGGATCAATCTGTAGAAATACATGTAACATTCATATGCATTTTATAAATTATTACAGGCATAAATTAAGTTTATAGTAATTGTATTTCAGAAATGTATTTCATGCAAATTGTATTAGTTTTGTCATAAACAGTACTTTTTCTGTTCGTATGAGACTCTAAAAAGATGGGACTATCAATAGCCTTTTGAAGGCTATTTCTCAAACTCATTTTTCTTGTTTCCAAAATACTTAAAAGAAATTGTACTTTAGAAAAATCAATTAAGCATAATAAAAATCTGCATTTTAATCTTATAACCACTAGAGGTAAGAAAAAGTACTATATGATCTGCTGCATTTTGGTGGAAAATGCAGGAAACTAATGAAGAAATCTCCTTGCTAACATACAAGCTAATGCCCTGTTTAATTTCAAAAGTAATTAAAAAATGAAGGTGAAAAAAAGAAAAAGACAGTCCCTTGAAAAGTGTCCTGAATTTAAGAAATTATAACAGGAAAACTCACATGATGAAAATATTCCTTAAGTATAATTTATCTTTTCCTTATGCAATTATTCCATCAGTTATATTCCTTCTTTCTTGCTAATTTCAGTAGTTTTTCCTTTATTTCCTTCACTAGCAATGGTTATACAAATAGTATCTAAAGATTTATTTGTGATTTCAACTGTATCTGAAGCCTAGAAGAACCTGAAGGTTCCAAGAATTTTTTCAGGTTGCTTCTTCAAAGATAGATTTTCTAGTATCTTCTACCTTGTATTGTGCCTCTGACTTAATTTAAAAGACACTTTAGATGCAAAATAATAGAACTCTGTGAACATGCTTTGCTCTATTTCAACAAGGAAGAGAACAAAACAAACAGATTTTTTTGATCTATCACACAAAGTTAAATATGGATTGCTCAATACATTTTTTGGCAAAAGTTCCAGGCAGAAC
This sequence comes from Xenops minutus, assembly GCA_035221455.1. Lineage (NCBI taxonomy): Eukaryota > Metazoa > Chordata > Aves > Passeriformes > Furnariidae > Xenops > Xenops minutus. The sequence goes on from JAWWEE010000074.1 coordinate 116,603,961, forward strand.
TTTAACTTAAGAGGAATGTACGGATTTGTAGAGAGCTACCACAGGTAGAACAACGCAGTGAAGATGGTCCAGGCAAACGATGCTACTGTTTTGGCCAGTATGTGGCCAGCAAAGCAAAATGAGTGGCACCAATTTAAAATGTGGATCTAACACTTCCATCATGCTAAATGCACACTGCTAGAATGTTAACAGACAGAAATCTAAAAGCTATCCCCCCTTCAACATGATCTGCTATGGAGTTTAATCCCCCATTCACCAGTACTTACAACCACTGCTACGAAGGGCTCCTGAAACTGCTGATTGAGCATCTGTGTACTGACGTCGATCCCCGAGAGCCAGCAGCCGTAGCCTGGGTGACTGTGATACCAGCCGATGGCGTTTTCCAGGCGTCCGACCTGCGAACACGGAAGGGAAACAGCCCGAGTTCATCTCCATTCCCAAAGAACCGCCTGCCCTCCAGCGGCCCTCCCGGCACACTGCAACGCCGCGGCAGCATAAACGGGAATTTCTTGGGTTCCTCAACTATTCCCTAGAAACCACACAATGTGTAGTATTGGCACCCTCTGCTACGGCTGCTGCCACGGCACAATACTATACAACATAAACAACAGGAGAAAAAAACCCCTATGATAGGAGAACTCTTAGGGAAACCAGGGCTGTTTTAAATACAAGCTGAACTAACTATAGATAAACCCCCTAATTTTATGCTATATACTTACCATTTTGAAATTCTATTTCTACCGAAGAACAGGATAGTATGAATGTATCTTTATCTAAAGATAGTATGAATATTAGGCAAAGACATCTCTTCAAGTTACCTGTTTTCTGCAGCAACAGTATTAGCATCACGACATTAACAGTTTACAGATAAAGCAAAGTGGATTGAATAAGTTACTTCTAAATTTTCTCACTGACAGGGATAAATTATTTAAAAAAGTCCCAGAACATTCCTACTTCTGGATTATGTTTACTCTTTGCTGATGTTATGATTCAGCCTAATGTACATCTATTTTAGTATCCCTACCTGTAAGGCTGTAAACATAAGTAAAACTGTCTAAAATAACCCAAATACTCCTCTGTTATATCCACATAGTAAGTAAGCAGCTTCTAATTTCAGCTGGTTTAGAAATCAAAGGGTCAATTTGGTCTTAAAACTATTTGAGCTTGGAGAGTTAAAGTTATTTCAACTCTTATTTGTACTGTGGGACTGCCCTGTACTGGAAGAAGCACATCATCAGGTGCTCTGATGTGCTGTGCTGGTTTCTACATCAGCCCCAGAGCAGAGTCCTATTTCTGTTACCCTTCTTCACATGAGAACTTTACTGCATAGTCAGGTTTAATATGACATGGATCTATGAATACAGAGTGACAAATACGGGAAACACACATTTGAGTCTGTTTAGCTAAAACTCCAGAAGAATAATTAAGGTGCATTGAAACTTACTTTTTCCTTCACTGGCAATTTCTTCACAAACGTGTTTCATTTTACAGAAAAGAGCAGCATGACTATGCACTAAGACTTCAGAAGAAGGTAAACATCAGATTCCTGATCTATAAATATAAGTATGCCTGATGCACACGTATTTTATGTTTAATTTTGCATATTGTTTCTAGAAATGTGTATCAGCTATTTCAGGACCACACCCCCTCCTTGTGCCACCCACAAGCCACCAGCTGCAGCCACGAAAACAATGAAAATAATTTACAAAGGAAAGAATACAGTACTTATCACAGAATCACTAGAGTTGGGAAAGACCTCCAAGATCATGGGCCCAACTTTTGATGACCTGCTGTCTGATATGGAAACGTGTATGTGCAAATGTTTACAGGGCCCTGCCGTCCCAGTTGTCACTGTCACATGTGAGCAGACGCAGGACGCTGTGGCCGGCGCTTTGTCCCCGGCGGCGGCGGGGGCAGCCTGCGGGCCGCAGGGGCTGTTCCTGCAGCCCCCGGGCGCTGTGCAGGGGCACAGACCCGCGGCCCACGCTGCTCACCTGCTTGGCGTTCTCGATGTAGGCGGCCATGTACTCGTAGGCGGCGGCCTGCGCGTTGACGCGGGTCTCGGTGCCCTCCACGGGCAGGGCGAAGCTGTCCATGATGATCATGGTCTCGCCGTCCACCTTGCCCAGCATGAGCCCCATCACCTCCAGGTTGCCGCCGGACCTGGCGTGCATCACCATCTTCAGCAGCGCCAGCGCCGAGATCTTGCAGTACTTGAAGTAGTGGTGGCTGCGGCGGCGCGGAGGCCGCGGGGAAGGCACAGCCGTCAGCCAGGCCCGGCCGGGCCCCGCCGCCCGCCCCGCTCCCGCTCCCGCTCCCGCTCCCACTCACTCCTTGGTCCAGGGCTTGGCCGCCAGGATCTCCTGCTGCTGCTTGCGGTCGTACTTGTAGATCTCGTCGATGCTCTGCGCCTCCTGCATGTTGTTGGCCAGCTCCCACGTCTTCTGCGCCATCCCGCTGCCGGAGGCGCCGCTCCCCGCCGCCGCCATCGCTCCCAAACCCGCTCCCGCTGCCAAACCCGCTGCCGCTCCCAAACCCGCTCCCAAACCCGCTCTCGCTCCCGCTCCCGGCCCCGCTCCCGGCCCCGCTCCGCCGCTCGGGCCGCCGGCGGCACCACCCGCGGCGCGGGGGTGCGCGGGGTGCGCAGCGATGGTACGGCCCGGCCCGCGCGGGAGGGCGGCGCTGCGCCCCCAGCGGCCGCGGGCGGCGCTGCAGGCGGGCCCGGCCCGCTGCCCCGGGAGCCTGTGTCAGTGTGACTGTAGTTCCTGCGGGTGTAGTGCGGGTGTCACTGCCCGTGCCAGCTCTGGGCTCCTCAGGACGAGGGGGACACGGGGCTCCGGGGGCGGGTCCAGCGCAGGGCAGCAAAGATGGTGA
>JAWWEE010000074.1:116607043-116621453 GCA_035221455.1 Xenops minutus
GGCCCAGGCTCCCCTCGGCGGTGCCGAGCATTAGGACACGAGGCGACGGGCAGAAACCGAGGCACGGGAAGCTCCACCTGCACAAGAGGAAGACCTTCCTTACTGTGCGAGTGAGCGCGCACTGGGACGGGCTGGCCAGGAGGGCCGCGGAGCCTCCCCCCGCGCCCGGCACTACCGCAGCGATGTGCCGCAGGGAGACCCTGCCGGAGCAGGCGGGCGGCACGGCCCGCACCACCCACCGCCCTTCCACGCCGGGACAGTCCGCCCCGCCGCGGGGCCCGCCCGGCAGCGGCAGCAGCAGGAGGAGGAGGCAGCCGGCCGGTCGCGCCGCCCTCCGGAGCAGGCGGGGGCGCTGCTCGGCACCGCCCGGCGGGTTCCGGGGCGGCCGAACCCGAGGGGCGCGGACGGAGCCGCGGCCGCCGCACCGGTGAGTGGGAGGGCAGCGGGGCCGGGGACCCTGCTCGGGACCCTGCCCGGCACCCCGGGCGGGCCGGGCGGCCGCACCGCGCAGAGCCCGGAGCGGGCGGGGCTCGGGGGGCTGCGGGCCGGGCCGGGTCTGGTCGGGTCGGGTCGGGTCTCAGTGCCGGGGCGGAGGTCCCGCGGGGGCGGCGGGGCCCAGCCCGGCCCGGTTTGTCCCGGCCCGGTTTGTCCCGGTTCGGCCCGTCCCTCCGTGCGGGGCGCTTGTTGTGCGGCCGTTGCCTGACAACGGCGTCCCGGGAAGGGCCGGGAAGGGGCGGGTGTGCGCGGGCGGCCGGGGATGGTGCCCGGCAGCGGGGCAGGCACGGGGGGAGCGAGCGGGCGGGGAGAGGAGACCCCCCGGCCCCCGTCCCGCTCGGGGAAATAAACCGGGCCTCCTGGGTCTGAAAGCCGTCCGAAATTGGTGTCTTTTTGGATCAAAGTACGTGCTCTGGGAAAGCAGGCAAACGCTGTGGTGGGAGGGAAGTGACTCGCGAAGTGTGTGGGTCGGTTGTTCAGAGGGTGAGTTGCCTTCTCGGCAGCGAAAAAGCCGTGTTCCTTTTAGTGAGAGTTTATTATCTGTGAGCGCCCAGAGCCTGGAATGTTTAGTGCCGTTTCAGGGCAGGGTTTGAGGGAAGGGGCGGTGGCAGGTGCGGGAAGCAGGTCTCGGGCAGCAGGAGCCTGCTGTAACCAAGCGCCATTCCCGGGGGAGGGACGCGGACAGTGCTGGCGGCTCGGAGACCTTCGGGATTGGGGCGGAACTTCGGAAAATGTTCATTAGTGACGCAATTAGCGACCACATAACCTGTGAGTACTTTTACTGAACGTGGCATGTAGCTGCTTTTTCAAAAGTTCCCTATTGCCAGCCGTGCTGCAGTTCATGCGGACGGGAATTGCTATTTTGCCAGAGCTCCTGATGGTATTTTAATATGGTAGCGCAGAAGAGATGAAATCTACTTGCACGTGCTGATTTTAAATTTTGTGCCTTGATTTCCTGAACAAATAGGAGAAGGGAAATATTAAAAAGCAATGCAGTAAACATTGCTCTAGGTAATAAAGTAGCTAGACCATACATAGCTAAATATACTGTGTAAGATACATATGCACATAGGTGTTTTGAATACCTTGAATACAGAGACATAGTTCTGGGCATAGTTCCAATAAAAATCTCGTGTTCAGACTTGACTTGTTCTTGAGTGTCTATATGCTTTCTGTTGCTTGGTATATTTGCTTAAGTTGAAGACTACTTAGCAGACTCTGATTATTCAGAATTGCTTTTGTAAAAACTTTCAGTTGAGAAGGAAAAAAAGGTTACAAAAATCTAAAATGTTCCTGAAATAAAAAATACAGAAAAAATATTATGGGACATTTTCAGACAGTAGTTGAATATATAGCAGCAGTATATTTAATGAAATTGCACTTTGTATAATAAAATGTTTTGGGAATGCAAATAATCCAGGATTTAAAGTTGCAAGAGCTAAAAGAAAGCTGATAAATTTGTGCTATCAAACATTTTTTTTTAGAAACAGTATTTACAAAATATTGTGTTTTCCAGAAAGCATGAAAAATGTGATGTTTACACCTTGAAATTTTGAGGGCATATGGTTTATCCTTGGGTTTTCAAGTGTTCACATCATATTCTGACTTTCCCTTTTATGCTATGTGCATGTTCATGGAGCAATGTCTCCAAGCTTGGTTTTGAATCTGTTACTCGGAGTAGTAATTGCAAGGGGCTAAAAATGCATAAAAGGCATTTAGGTGCATCGCTAAGTTGAATTATTTTGTGTTGGTTTGAAGTGGTGTTACAGTGTCAGGCATTTCCTCAGTGTGTTTGTGCAGTCATGTGAAGCCAGTTTGAAGTTGATGGTTCACTGTGAATTTAGCGCTGTCACCTCTGAGATAGTTCATTGCCCACCTGGGGGCTGTGGTAGCCCTCTTCTCAGATAGAAATGTGTTTTTTCCTTATTTTTATTGTGATCAGTCACGATCTCTTCACATGATACAGTAGATGATAAAATTGTTTCATATTCAGTAGGATGTTTACTTACACTCTAGTATATTTTTGGAGTTTAGCAGTGTATACATCACATTCAAATTGTCACTCTTTTGCTTAGAATAGTAAGATTTTTTTTCTTTTTAGTATAATACATTCTTTTTGCCTATCTCATAAAGTTTACACTTGTGTATTTTAAGAAGATCAACTCAAGCAGAAAGATGTTAAGACACAAAACAGCTAGATATTTCTAAGAAGGGTTTGGCTACTTTTCCTGGCTATTTAGCCGTATTGAAGGTATGCTGAATCAACAGTGCTGTAGCATTAGTTATCTTAGTGTTCTCCAAGGCCTGGAACTGCCAGCTCTCTTCACACCAATTGAATTGCCTGTGCAGTTCAACTGTAACTGTTTTGTCTTTGGTTTTTAATTTATGATATTGCTCTTTTGAGCAACGTGATAGGAGTGCAGAATGGTGGAATATTAATTGTGTTCCTGATGCTAAATAGAAAATACACTGCAAATACTCCTTTCCTTATGCCGTCTCTCAGAATAAGTTTGGTAGTACCGTTGCCGTACAGTGATTTGGAAACAGTTCTGGAGTTTATAAATGCAATTGTAAAGAGATAAAAGAAATACATATATATGTTACAGTCAGTGAGCTTTTGGAAAGGCTTCTCACAGTGCCTCCTATGTGCAGTGATTTTCCTCTTGAGGACTATGCAGCACTGGATGGGAGATGATCCCAACTTTTAAATTCTTTGGTGTGACAAGTTACTTCTGCCTTTGGGAACAGTTTTTTCATTACTCTTATGTAACCTAATAGGCTAAATAAAATTTACCAGTGCCTGGAAACTTATCCTCTTGTAGATTTCTTTTATCCTTTATAAGTGTGCAAAACTAATGAGATTAAAGATTTAGGGCAAATCAGATGGGGGTATTTATTTTTGGAATTGATTGTCCTATATTATCACTGGGAATTGTAAATAGATTGTCCTAGTTCTGCCTCCTTTAGAACAATATTATAATTTTATTATATATTATAATTTTATTATAATATTGTTCCAAAAAAAAAAAAAGAGAAGTTTAAAGGAGTACATTTTAAAGAATACATCAAAGAAATGTAGTCTTTAAGTTAGCATGCAATTACTTGACTTTATATGATACAATTTGGACATTTTTTTCTTTTCATGTTACTTCCAGTAAGCATTTATCTCAGTCTTTCTGGACATGTTATTTTTATGTTTACCTATGTGCTACCTTACTATCTTCGAGGTGGTGTTATTGTTGTTACTGTTCTTAAGTTCTTTGATCCTCTTCCTGAAACTGTTTTCTAATATAACTTTATCATTGGCTTAATGTTTACTTTATACAATCTGTGGGCTTTAGAAAGATACTGAGTTAGCCTCCAAAAAATTGCTGTATAGTCTTAGTTTAGATACTGGATGTGATGGGGTTGTTCAGGAATCTGCATAGGCAATTCTTTTGTTAAGTTGCGTGGGTAGCATTTGAATTAGTTGAGGGTCATAATTTTGTTCTCAGTTCCATGCTTCTTTTAAGCATGGAATATAACTTAGGGATTTTTTTTTTTTTTTTCTATTGTAGCAGTAGGCTTGCTGTTGCAAAACTTCTTCAGTGGAGTTGGTGAAAGCACTGAATGGAGATTAGGATGAGTAGGTTTTGTCTTTCATTTTTCCATGGCTACTTAGTGTGAAACTTTGCAGTATTTTTAGTTCTGCTAGGACTGTTCTAACAAAGAATATTCAAACTTAACTTCTGTACAGTTTTATTGACATGAATATGATTGACTTTAGTTTTTATTATGAGGTTATCCAGCTGCAGCAATGTACAATAAATTCCACAAATAAGATGCTAAAATTTCTGCTCTAAAGGGTTTTCCATTAAATAGGCAAGGTGCACAACTAATGGAAGAGAGGTAGCCAGCTGTTTCTCTGTGCATATTTTCTTATAGATGAGTGGCTTGCCTGCTTCCAAGTCAATGCTTCCTGATATCCCTGATATTATTGCAGAATTGTCACTGTTCTTACTGCCTCTGCTATTTCAGTGGTACAGGAGGTAGTGATACATTGTTGGCCCCAATTCCAAAACCACTGTGCATGTATTGTGAGTTTCTTTTTGTTTTGTTTTATTTTTCCCTTTGATTTTGTTTGTTTGTTGTTGTTTGTTTTGCTTTGTTTTTTTAAGTAATTTTAGTAATAATTTTTAAGACTTCTCATGATATTAATTTAAGCACAGAATTGATTGTATGATTTGGTCCTTGTTTTAGACTATACATTTATTTTGCACTTTCTGCACTTTTCTGTCTAAAGATTCTTTTCTCCTGTTTACTTTTGTATATTTTCTAACTTTGATTGTATGGATCACTAACAGTAAGCTTATGCTAGTCTGTAGCAAAGGGCCATTGCTAGACTTGCGGTTAAAAAAAACCCAACCTCAAAACACTGTAACTGTGTTAGAGAAAAAGATTATAGAAGTATCTTCAGTCTTATAATTTGGAGTCTTTGAATTTTCTCTCTGATGAAACATCAAGTAGTATCCTCCATGGATGGATTTCCTGAGGCAAGTGTTCTGTTGACCCAGCAAAGGTCATCGTTCCGAGGGACAAAATTGATTATTTTTTAAATATTGTCTTAAGCAATTATAATTGAGCTTTAAATTTTGGAAGTTCTAATGTAAAAGCAGTGTCTAATCTTCTACCTTCTCCTATCTTTTCCGTAACCTTAGGAATGATGGCGGATGATTTAGACAAATCTATTGAAGAGCACAAGGCCAGGTTTGCACAAGATAAGGCAGAACTTGAAAATGATCCACCTTACATGGAAATGAGGGTAAGACTATTAAAAAGTTTTCCTGAATTTAAATATTTGTGTTGCTAAGCTTGCTTTGACTGTGCTCATGTAACTGTATTTTTTTGTTGAATTTTGTATTAAAGGTTTATCTGTTTGAATTAATTTCAAACCTACGTACTTTGTATTTATGTAGGTCTTTAAAAACCTGTATGCCACCAGGCATACACAGTAAGATTTGGATTTTACAAGTGAGAAAACTCTTGTAAATGGCTATTATTGCTCCTTCCCCTCTCCCTAGGGAAGCTGCCTATCAGGGATTTGCCCTCTACCCACTGCAGAGCTTAGGTGTGGGGCTGGAAGGTATAAATATCCTCAAAATTTCTCATACAGAAACTAGGAAATATAAAAGGAAGATAACAATTAAACAAAATCTGTTCATATCATGGTTTTCCTAGGTGTAATTTTAATGTGTTAATGCAGCATTACTTTCAATCTGTCTATTCTCCAGTGTAAATAATTTTGTTACTAATGTTGTTCCTTTATGTATTATTTCCTTTACCTTGTGATGCAGTAAAGCATTTGTTCTGTTTTCAGAATAAGGAATCAGAGAAGCTTTCTGAGGCTCACAAAATGTTAATCTCTATGGCTAAAGAAAATATACCTCCAAATAGTCAACGGAACTATCCTTTAGGTATGGTGTATTTTTTTAATATGTCTTCTAAACTTAAGTAGTATTTCATTACCTTTGAGAATTTCTGGGAGGAAATTGCTGCTTTGGATCTTTAATTATAAAATGATCATTGTAATTCAAGTGCATAAAAATTTTTCTTTTTTTTTTTCTTCCAAAAATCTTGGGATTATATGGAATTTTTGTTTTGCTCTTATGCTTTTGGTTTTTAATCAGGAAAATAGGGCAAGCACTTTCTTTTTCTTCTTGTAAAGGTAGTGCCATTAAAAAAAATGCCAAGCCAACCAAACAAAAAAAGAAATCTGCCTGCCAGTCCTTGATAGGTGATGTGCCCTTTCCTGTTGTATTTGAGCGGAAAAGACTTTGAAAGTCCCTCTTTTTGTCTGGTCTTCATTGAAAAAGGATATGCTCCCTGTACTTTGTGCCAGGGAATTAAGCATGGTTTTCCTTTCAGCCTCTTAGCTTAAGTTTTCTAGTCCAACTTGGCTAAAATGCTCACAGTGAAACTAATTTTTTCCTTTCAATGGTAAGCATCTTTCAAATGTTTAGACAGTTTGAACTGCTTGTATTCCTCTGTAATTTTGTCAGTGTTGTAACTGACTATACAGGGAAAGAACAAGTACTTAGCTTTGGTTGAAATCTTAACTAAGTGAAATGGTTAGATATGTTTTGCTGTGACAATCAGTTTAATACCTGTTTTCGTTATATATTGACCTTTTTCTTCTTTTCTCTGTGTTCTTTGTGAGTTCTGGTTGAAAATGTGTGTGATAGTGTTCTTTTCCCATTTCTGTAATGTGATACCTTTCCTTTCTTGTCCTACCATCTCCTTTCTATAGGCACTACTGTTTTTTCCTTAGTTACGCTTGTGTAGCTCGCATTTGTCCCGACAGCTTTAGAGTTTTTTTGTGTCCTATTTCTTTTTGATTTCTTTTGTTTCACGTGTAGACACTTTGGGTTTGTACCTCATTAATTTTCATACTATGCCTACTGTAATTCTGATGTAAATCTGCAGCTTCCAGTGGGAGGTGGAACTTGAGCTTGTGAATCTGTAGGTCTGAACTATCTTAGCTGCAAAAATAAAACCATATTTTTTATAAGTATGTTGTATAAGTAGAACTTCCAGCCATTAGCAAGGCAAGCTCTTGAAGGCATTTAGAGGAAAACCACAAAAAAATCACTTGAAATGATAATTGAATATTCCTTGCTGCCAGAAGTCATAATGAATAAACTTGATTAGAGCACAGCACTTCAATAAGTATCTATCACACATTTTTGGCAGTTTTATTAGGATCAGCATGTTATTCCTGATGTTGATAATTCTTTGCTTAGCAGTGGAAACATGATACAGAAAATAGAGCACAATAGGTAGTATCCCACTGCCTGACAGTGACAGATCACTACTGAACAGTTAAGCTATCTTAGTATTAAAATAATTTTATCTCTTGTTGGGGAGCTCTAATAACATGTCATGGTGTGTTTGTTTTTATAAATTTCACTTAACTGTAAACACCTAAATATAGTAACTCAATGAAGTATTACAGATGAGGGACATTCAGGTGATCTTAAATGAAAAGCGACAAGGAAGTATTGCCATGTCATGGTTTAGTCCCAGCTGGCAACTAAACACCACACAGCCTCTTACTCCCCACTAGTGGGGTTGGGGGAGAGAATTGAAAGAGTAAAAGTGAAAAAACTCATGGGTTGAAATAAAAGCAGTTTAATAATTGGAAAAAAAAAAGTAATGAAAAGGAAAATAACAAAGAGAAGGAAATAAAACCCAAGAAAGACAAGTGATACAAATGAAAACAATTGTTCACCAGCAACTGACTTATGCCCAGCCAGTCATCAAGTGGGAGTGGAAGGCTTAGACAAAATTTATTAAAGAAGCCCTGCTGTTGAGTCATGAGGTGCAGATGGTATCCAGTCTTAGCCTCAGATTTTGTCAATGGTTTAAATTTAAGGAATTATAGAGGTATGATTGAACCACCTTTGTCCTGAAGGTTTTAATGATAGCAAACTGAGAATATTTATATAAAATGAATCATTTGTTACTACAAATGATCAGACAAAATGTCTTAATCAGAATTATTGACTACACAATATAAACACTAAAACTACAAGTAGTATAGTAACAGATAGGACAGTGCACTATACTGAAGCAATTATTTTAAAGCTAGGAAAAAGAAGTAATTATTAAGTAGAGATTTGCTGTAACTCACCCATACCAATGCTCATGGGGAGATCTCTTTTGTTCAGCCTTGAGGATAAGTTTTTGAAGTGAGTAGTTTTCAAATATCCACCGGATCACTACCCATAATTATTATCTCAGTGCTTCTCTGGTGGCCAAAAAAAGGTCTTCTGTAACAAAATTAACTTGAAACACTCTTTTGTTTGAATACTTCACATATTTTAGTTGAAGCACTTGATTCTCGCTCTTTTTTGGTACTGAATTTTACTGTAATCTGCAAAATTTATGAATGAATCTTTGCTCTGACCTGTTAGTGGCTTTTGATCTTTTTCTTGGTTTTCCATAACTAATTCAAAAATAATTCACATGGAAATAAAAGGCAAAAGCAAGTAGCTGAAACAAACCATTTCCTCTTCTGTATTCTAGTCTTCTTTACACTTACCGCTTTTCTAAGGGTTGAAATGGTATGTTTTTAAACAGAACTCACACTTGTGTACAGAATTAGCAAGAAAATAGCTTGCAGGTTGGAGAAGAAGCTCCTGTGCTGATTTTGATGAGTAGTTGAACTCTGCAAGCTGTTTCAGAGTGGCACATGACATCTTTAATCTGGTACTGGGTCCTTCGGTTCTGCAGGGCTGCAGGGTGACTCATGTTTGTCACTCCTTCCCTGTTACACTGTTTCACGGGCTTAGGAGGATGGTTTCAGCTAAGTCAGAATGGATCTCAAACCCAGCCTAGGTACCATGCAATAAATTGGGACTGATGTCAGAGCAAATCTTGAATATCCCTCTCTTCCCTCTTACTCCTTTCTATTATTCTACATGGATCACAAGATGTAGAAATGCTTATAGAGAAACCATATGAAATAATAAAGAAACCCCTCACCCAGCAGTTTTAATCTTTGTCTCTGGTTGTGTGGGTTTGTGGAATTCACCACTGCTCTGTGGAGAGAGGTGAAAGTGGCTGCAGTGGTGGCCTTCTCGGGGAGAGTATGCCTTACAAAGTACTTTAAAATGTATGTTGTGAGCAGCAAACAGCTTGCATAGTATTATATTTTTAATTTAGCAGCTGTTATGAGACCAGATAGTAATCTCAGAAAAGTACTAATGTGTTTTGGGTCTACTACAATTAGAAACACTGAGGTGGAAAGAAAAATGTTTATTATCAATCATCAGGTCAGATTCCTTCTACCTGTGTGGAAGCCAACATATTTTTCACATGCTTCATGCAAAACAAATAACTTGTGGTTTTCGGTTGTAAATTATGTTTTCTATTGTGTGTTAAGCACATCTTAAAATATCAGATTAATTTAGAAACTAACGTCAAAACAGATTTCTTCTGAAACATACAGTGACAAAAGAAATCTTTACTATATTTAGGTTACATTGCACTATTTGTCAAACTATTCAAATAAATTCAGTTTATTCTTTTTGTAGTGGAGAGAAAAAACACAAGGACTAGAGAAAAGCTAATATCCATATACCAATCTATTTTTTTATGTTTTCCATCCAACTACTCAGAGTTACTACTCATCTTTTAGGCTGTTTTGTAATTATTTGTTATATAATTAATTTATTTTTATTTGCTTCTGTTTAATAAAATGCAGATATAGCTCTTACAGAATGTGCTTTGAATTGATACAAAATAGTGAATGTGATATTTAATGGTGTTAAACTTTCAGGTGACTATGGCATGAGTTTACCTCTTGGAGAAGAATATGAACGAAAAAAGCATAAACTCAAAGAGGAACTTCGAGAAGATTATAGACGATATCTTTCTCAGGTAAAGCTGCGTGATTGGTTGCTTGACTCTAGTGAGTTTCTTAAAATGTTTCTCTCATTTAATTGAATGAAAATAATTGATATCTGTTAAAAATTTTTATAAGAAGGCATTCATTATGGTCAATGGCTCATTTCAAAGTCTTGGGTAAAAGTAATTTCAAAACATTACCTCTAGGAAGGGTTATATATTTTAGACTTCTACAGGTCTTGTTGCCATGAGACTATATATTACTTAGTACACTTTATTTGGAATATTTTATTTATTTGTCTTTACTTCTTCCTTAGTTTTTTGCTTAAGAATTTAAAATCTATTACTTCCTTAAGTACTTACGTATTCTGTGGTCTGGAATCAGGGTAAGAATATTCCTATAATTAGCGTGACTCCATTTGACAGCTTCTTTTCAATTTTAGGAAGAAAAAAACTTTGTTCTGCTTAACATGGTTTACTAAATGTCACAGTCAATTTAAAATTGAAATGATATCTATGAAATGTCATCATCTTGGGAATATTCTCTATTTCCTCTTCATGAGAGAAAAAATAAGGAACCAAATAATTTCTGTTCTATGAAAATGCTATTTATCAGTGTCATTAGTTTTTAAAATGAAAAAATGGATTTGTTTTAAGAAAGGAAGAATTTTTTGTGAAGTCATAAAATTTTGAATGAAAGACTCTTTTTGAATAGTATCTTCTCCCTGACTTTTAGGGTATTTCACAGGCAAAAAGAAAGGTAGGGTGCCTGCAATATAATTTTTTTTTCTTTCAAATTAGTTGCTTTTTGCTTTGTATGAAAGCTTTATGCTCCTGGAATTTAAGAAATCATTGCTTTTTTTTGCGCCTTGTGTGTTTGTGCATGCTGTAGTGATTAGTTGTGACTAACAGCATTGTTTGCTTTGTGCAAAATGATTACTTATTATTTTCCATTAGTCATATTTTAAAACACTTATTGATTTCCTTTCCCTTTGCGGTTGCTATTGTTGCTGTCTAATGCTGACTCTACAGTAGTTTTTATTTTAGTAGACATTTGCTTCCAGGCATATCAGTTACAGAGATATTAAGAGTTCAGATATTTTTTTTCTGATATGCATAGTGTATAAAGCCCGAATAAAATAGTAACCTCTTAAATATTATAGTATGTCATCACAACCAGATTCAGGGCTTTTTTCTTCCCTGTCACTATCATCAGTGGTGCTTAGGGAAGCAGTAGAGCCAGTTATTCAGCATCTAGTGGCCAGAGTGTAAGAATACAAGTATTGTGAGGAAAAATAAAACCTACGGTATTATTTTTGCAAGCTTTGTTCAATTAATTTTTAATTATTAATATCAATATACTGTCACATATCTATAATTTTAAAATTTGTTATTCATATTGAGCAACTTCAGTAAAGGATCTGGAGGTAACATGGTAGAAACACAGCCTAATGTTTTTTCTGGGGCTTTGAATAACAGAATAAATAGAATTCATGAATAATAATAGCAACAGCAGAATAAACTGTATTCTTAAATTCTGACCAAAATGATGCTTATGTAATCATTGTTTCTTGCTTAATCTTAGAAGTCCAGATTGTTTTCAAAGTTAAAATACTGTGCTAAAACATAATGTTTCACAATTATTACCAAAGTACCCCAAAAACTTCTGCTGTTTTATTCTCAACTGTACTCCAGTTTTACAAATTTAGGTTTGCAAGGGTTGTTTTTTTTTTTTTTATTCTAGTATATGTTAGTTATATTAAGCTTGTAAGGCCTGAGGAAGAGATAGGATAACAATCTCCTATTTCTTTTCCTATCTCTAATTTCTTTTTCCCACTTACAGAGAAAGTGCAACTTTTAGCAGCTCTTGCAGTGATAATTTTTTTTGTTAATAACTTGTTTAGTCTTGCTTATCAGAAAAATGCAGTTTCCTTATCAGCTTCTGATTTTTGGAAAATACATTTTTAACATCAGAGGTAATCTCTAGAGATGTTTTAAAATTGTGTGAAAATAATCGCTTAATAATGAGGATTACAATGTATTTACTTTTTCTAGTAGGGTTATCTTGGTTTTCCATACTAGACTAGTTGTCTCCATGCTTGAATGTTTGCATGGTTATTAAATCCCTTAAGTCTTCTAATATGTAGTTGTCAGATACAAGTCATAATGATGTGATTTTGTACTGGAACAGTTGGAACTCTTAGTTCTTGACATTTTTCCAAGCTTTTAAGTTAAACTGCAACATATGTAATGGAAAGAAACTGTGCTAGCGAATACCATATCCCATTTCCCTCTTGAGCCCATGCCATACCAAGAGATGATCATTTTGTTAAAGATAATCTGATTTATAAAACAGAGGTGATTGACTGAGAATGGCCTGGGGATGCTTTTAGTAAATGAGTGATGTGTGATGAAGCTGCTAGACCTGGAAGCCAAGGACCTGCTCCAGCACTGCTGTTTGGTTTGAAAGGCAACTACTTTGACTTGCTGCATGGCCCGGTTCCCAAGCTGTGACCCAGGGATCTGTATGGAGCAACAACAGAGTGCTTTTGATGGGAAGTTCTGTTCTGAAAGTTACTGATGGTCCATAAGGAATTACAAGATTTGGTGATGGGTCATTATCCTGAAAAGTTTGGGAACTGCTTGTATAGCAAACACTGTTGAGATAAGAGATGCGACTGTGCTACTGTTAGTATAGATTCCATCTGTTAAAATAAGAGTTAGACATAAGTTTTCTGCAGTTAGAAAAAGCAATTTTTCATCTTAAATAAGGTATTGTCTTGGAAAATTCCTCTTATGCTTGTACAGATGCTTGTGCTTATACTACAGAAGAACTGAGTGGTGTTTCTTTGGATAAAAATAGGAGTTTTTTAATATACAGAGACTAACTTATGTAATACTTGACACAGTGTAACAGGGAAGAAGTGACAAATGCTGTCAAACTTAGGCTTAAACCTTGACAAAGATGTTTACTTCCCGCATTCCTTGACTTCGCTTCATTTGTGTGTTTCAAGAACATCCTGCATTTTCAAAACATCTTCAGTCTTTATTTCACTAAATTGCTCAAATGAATTTCAGAAAATATAATACCTAGCAACTATTTAGTGAGTGAGATTTGGTATTTTAAAATAAATTGAATGGTTTTAAATTTTTTTTAATGTAGAAAAATTATCTGACTACTGGTGAAGTAGATCCATATACTCAGGGATTATCTCTTCCTATTGATGAGCGAAGATCTGCCAAGGTAAATATATGAAGGAAATTAAGTAAATTGAGTATAAATTGAAAATGAACCTGAATGCTTAAACTGTTGTGGAAAAAATATTTCAAGGGTTTTTTTGGTTTTTGTTTGTTTGGTTGTTTTGTTTGGTTGGTTGGTTTTTTTACACAATGAAATGTTTTTGGAGATGGTCATTAGAATGCTTTTCAGAAAAGTCAAGTCTTTGCATTTTGTTGGTTCAGTGTTTTTTGTTTTGTTTTGTGTGGGTTTGTGTGTTTGTTTTTTAAATTAATCCTAGATTACTTGTACTTAATTTTTCTTAATTAGATGTATAATTCCATAGTGATAGTGGTTTGAGGCCTCACACTTCTGATCCACACCTTCAGTGCATGTGGTGTATTCAAAATCTCTAGGGGTTGGGCTTGGGTTTTGTTCAGCAATAAATATTGGTCTTCTAAAGAACATTGTTTTTGTTAGAATTGTATATGCCTTTCTAATTTATTGCTTTTCATATTGCAGCATGGGGATTGTTTTAAAAATATTTGCTTGTAGGTGTTCCTACAGTGATATTTTTACCAGTTCCTACCAGCACTGAAGGAAGTGTGGTTTCTGCTGTGGATGCTTTGATGTCTTTTGCTTATATATCACCTACCTGCTTATCCTCATGCACCTTTCTTTATTAACAGGTGAATCTGGGAATCTAAATAAAAACTGATCTGGTATTTCACATGTTGCCTGCTCTTAATATAGGAATCTTCCCAATTTCTTATCTTTCTTGGAGAGTACAGATGCTAATTTGTTTTATGAAAGGAGTATACATTCTCTTTCTTCAATTAGCTGCTTTGATCTCCCAAATATTTCTTACCAGTTTATGACCTTGCTTTCATTTGTTGGACAACGACACCTGCCGTAAAAGTCTCCCTGTTAATGGAGGTTTGATTATGAAAATGCAACATGCACATGTGGATTTTCTTAAGCTCTGATCCGTTCCTCTGATGTATGGTATGATTCTGTTAGAGGAGCCATCTACCCTCATGCCCTCACACTGTGTTGGTTTTATATTCCCAGTTCCTTTCTTTTGCTTGCTTGTAAATTGATCCAGGAAGTTGAATCAGCAGAAACATTGTAATTTATCAAAATTTTTGCTGATTCCACAAGTGCCACTGTTTGGTTGTTAGGATCAATGGAGATGCAAGGCAGAAAAAACAAACTGTTGCTGGAGGAGGGCCAGACATTTGCATTCCTGGGGGGTTTATTTTTGTTTGTTTGTTTGTGTTTTTTTTTTTTTTTTTTTTTTTTTTTTTGAGT
>JAWWEE010000074.1:116621553-116689134 GCA_035221455.1 Xenops minutus
AGGTGCTAACTGCTTCCTGGGCAGCTGCTGCGAATGGTCCATTGTTCTTGGGGAATGAATAGAGGGGGTAGAATACATAGCTTTTTATCACTCCCACCCAGTGGTAACTGGTCCCTCCTGCTGAACTAGGACAATCTGTAAGAATAACTTCGGGTTTTTCAAGGACAGTGTTATAATATTGAAGAAATACAGGTAATTCTTAATAAAGGCTGAAACTGTTCTAGTTTTTATGGAACTTGATTCTCACAAAAATAAACGAGTAGAAAGAATTGGAACGGCATACTTCAACTAGGATAGGTGGAAACCTCTGAGCCTTTTACAGGAAGGCCAAATAAGAGAGTAATACTATATTGAACTAAAACTGTAGCTGCCTCTGATCATTAGCCCTCTAGGTCAGAGTAAGGGGAGTAAAACATTGAGCAGCAGCATTTGTTAGGGCTACAAAGAGTGTCTTATTGTCAGTGCCCCTGGGTGTGTTCTATTTTATTAAGAATGTTAGTTGTAAATGCATTTTCATTCATTCTAATATTACATATATGGTTAACAATAGAAATGCAGAAATTTTACCATAATTTGATCCCATTTATATTAGGAGGATATAGCAATAATTTTGTTTTTCTGTGGAATGGTACTTGCAGACTGCATAAATGAGTTGCCTAAAGTTGACTAGTGCTATTTGTTGCTTTTGTAATTAGAATCTCTAGGCAGTGAATGACTTAAGACTTGCTCCTTAAATTTGAATTTTGACATTTACTGTGATAATTTGTCATGAAGTAATTAACAACAGTGATTCTGACTGGAAATATTTTTGTTGATATTTGTTTCCCAGGTGTTCATTCTGTTTGATTTGTATTGCTGACTTATATAAAAAGAATTCAATATCGAGTCTTTTTTTTCCACCTCAGAAAAAAGTGTAAAATCTAATGGGTATTCACTGTTATCCTTCTCTTTCACATTTCAATACTTTTTTTCCTTTCAGCTTGTCTGTTTAAAGTAAGATGCTGATAAAGAGGAGCACCTCCCCTCCTACCCATTTTCTTCTATTTTTGACAGCTTGACTTGAAGGCTGCTGCATTAGAAGCATTAGCATGTGTGTAAATAGCCCCTGTGTGCATAACATCTTGACTAAAAAAAAACAAAAAAACCCAAACTGTGTTAGAAAGTTCTTGTAAATTTAGCATCAATCTGCACTTATGTATTCCTACTATATTTAATCCTGAGTAACAGCTAAAGCTTACTTCACACTGATTATAGTTATTTCAGGCACAGCTGACTAGAGGACCCTTCAGCAGAGTTCTGTCCTAAGGCAGAACTGTGTCACTCCAGTGCTGCTCCTTATCTTCTTATTCTTCTTGAACTGACACTTTCTTCTTCTCGAATTTGTTACATCAGCAGCAATGTTCAATGCTCCCTCCCATTGGCCAAGGAGTATATGTAGTATATCCCAAACTTTGACTACTTTGTGCCAGCTAGTTGCTTGTAGATTAGAGCACCAGTGTTTGCATCTTGTAGAAATGTAAGGGCATTTAATTTTCCTGATTTTCCTCTTCAGAGAAAAGAAGATGAGTCTGAAGCAATTGAGTCTAGCATACAAATAGGTAGCAGGAGGTTTAAAGGTGACCTGAAAATGTTGATTGAATAAACTTAATTAATTTATGGCTGTGTAATTTAAAACTAACTCAAATTAGATCCTCCTCTACTTGCTTTCTGAAAATAGAGTTGTGAATTTCTGGTTTGCAAAATCTAAAAGCATCAAAAAAATAAATTGCTGTATCAAAGAATGAAGATGTCCTTGCTCCTGAGGGCAAGAAAACACAAAATTTTGAACCCTCATCAGAGTAGAATTCATATAAAAGACTCTTTTGCCTAAGGGGAAATGCCTTTAATTCTTCTGGTCTCCTGCCATCTGAACTGTTTCTAATTGTCTTTCAATATTTCTAAAAAAAGTATGATTGGTTTTGGTGGTGTAGAGTTAGTATATTCTTTTAAGTTTACTCCTCACAATGTACAAATATAAAGACAGGCTGAGATGAGGGAATTGTTTTGCCTTATCAATGCAGTCAAAGTTCTTCTTTTCTTAAAATGCACTGTATTCTGGTAGTGCTCTTCCTACTGTGGCAAAGGAGATTTGAGGATCACGTGGGATTGTGACTTTTAGTGGTTGTTGTTTGCTGTTTGATTCAGAGTCAGTGAAGACTCTATTTATTGTTTTTAGAAGTATTAATTGCAAAACTATAATGGGGTAGGTAGTCACTTATCTTAAATAATATTTGAAAACACTTACCTTGCCTCACATTTTGTTTGCAAGGTATAGCAATGGATCTGGACTTCGGCGTTTTTTCTAAGTATTTTCTGGCAGTCAGTCTCCTTCATATTGGATTCCCTGTTAAGATTAAGACTTTTTATTTCTAGAATGTTTTCTCCTCGAGATTTTCTAATTCTCCAATTTATGAATTGAATGTTGTAGTATTGAGTGGGTTGAAGTAGATGGATTAGGAGGGAGGTAGCAAAATAGTTCTGGTAGTCAACTTTCAAATTTCATTACTGCTGTTGTTGATTTATGTGCAAAACCCAAGCCACAGCAGTTTTGGAAATGAAATTCCTTGAATTAGCTTGTGGCTACTCTGTGTTGGAGCCTGTCCTCTGTGAGGCTGCTGTTTGCCATATCTGCATGCAGATGGGCTCCCCTCAGCTGTAATGCACCTGGGTCCACACTGCGTGCTTGCACTGAGGGCCTCTGGCCAGCATACAGGTGGTTTGGGAACATCCTGAAGTAGCAAGGCAGAGTAAAACAGAGTTGCTATGTGGCTTATACTCACTCTTCTATTGAGTTGCCACTGACAATCAGTGATGTGACAAAGCTTGACAGTAAGCAAAAACAATGAGGTTTGATACCAAAACAGATCTGAGTACAATAAGTCAGATGAGCTTTCAATCTTTTGACTATTTTAGCAAATGCATATTCAAAGTGAGCAAATGGCAGAGCAGTATGACTCAGCAGTGGCAGCTGGGGTAGAGATGCCATCTGTAGTCTGAAATGACACTCATAGTAGTGGGGAGTTGCATGACAGCTAACTACATGTAAGGTAGGTGGGCCCAGACTGAGACATGATATTCAGGCTGTGGAGTAGCAACACTGAAGAGCAGATGCCCAGAGTATGAGGAATCCCTGGGTAGACCCAGTATTGCTGCTGCTTAGACTATTACTGTGATTTTTGGGCTTAGAAGGAAGTTTTTGCATCCAATTTTATCATATGGCCATAGTAAGTCAGAGACCTACTGAGAGTGTTGCTGAGAGAGAACAGATGTGGATTGTTTTGGTAGAGCTCTTTTCTGGAAATGCTCTGCTACTGGGTCGCAAAAGCATTACTAGAGATGGAAAATATGCCAACTGCAGTAAGAGTGTGCTGTAACTGCCAGTTTGCAATTCCCAGTTCCCTCAGGACTAAAAAAAGAATTGAGATAGTTACCCAGGCCGAAATCATCAGTGTAGATAACTACTCTATGGATTGAAGGAGAACACTGATTAGAGCTTTGAAAATGCAGAGCACTAGTATTCCTACTTAGCCTTAAGGTCTGTCCAGTTAAGCTGTTCTTGTGGAGACTGAAAACAGTGTCTGGATAGAAGGGTGTTGCAGAGGAGGAACAGATCACTTAGGCCTTATTCTGGGTAGGTTTGTTAGTGGACTGTCTTAGTGTAACTTTTAAATGGGACAGCCTGGCATCAGTCATCAGCATTTTCTTCTATAAGTCAGCAAAATGGTGTGTCAAATTGAGAACTTCAGAACAAAGACAGTGCTAAAAATCAGCTCTGTCATGTTGACTAGTCCATGAAACGGATTATTAGAGAACCGTACCACAAATTCTAACTGGTGATTTAGTTCTACAAAATATAACTCATCTAGGTGTCTCTGAAAATTGATTTTTGACTTTCAATTTTTTTGTTGTTGTTGTTTGTTTGTTTTGGGGTGTGGGGGTTTTTTATTGTTGTTGTTTTTTGTTTGTTTGTTTGTATCTGAAGGAAGGGTTTTAAGAGGATGCAGCTAGGCTCTTCTCAGTGCCAAACAATAGGACGAGAGACAATGGGCAGAAACTGATGCATGGGGAGTTTCGCATGAACGTGAGAAAGAACTTTACTGTGAGAGTGACTGTGCACTGGAACAGATTGCCCAGAGAGGCTGTGGAGTTTCCCTTACTAGGGATATTCAGGAACTGTCTGAACGTAATCCTGACAAATGTGCTTTAGAGGACCCTGCTCGAGCATGAAGGTTCGACCAGATGACCCACTGTGGTCCTTCCAACCTGACCCATTCTGTGATTTATCGTGATTTGAAGGTGATTGTTTCTGTCACTAGAAGGTGATTGTTCACCTTAGTGAGGGAGGCTATGGACAAGGAAGATATTGAGCTAGTGGGATCAAAATGGTGTTGATATGGCTCAACTTTCCCCTGACCTGCAGCACACATCTGTTCCTGGATCACAAAGCTAAAGGCTGTCTCTCAGAGCTTGAACTGTTAAGCTGTGTCTATGAAGCTAACTCTAGGTGATACTACTTTGGGCTGAAAAATGAGGAGTGTTTTCCATATATAAAGATCAAGACAAAAGTGTAATAGTGCATGGGTTGCTAGTCACTGCTACACAGAGAAGGTGCTGACAACATCTCTCTTTGGCTAGTGAAAAACATGCTGGCAAAGTCAGTTGCTTCCAATTCCCCTTGCTCTGTAGGTGGTATGAGATGCAAGCAGTGCAAGACTGCAGGATAGTGCTATTTGTCTCTCAATTTGGCTCTCAGTTTTGAGCTGTGCTAGCACTTCTTCATGCTTAACTTCAGAGATAGCATCAGGGCAGCTGTAATTAAAATATCTTTTAAAAACAGTTGCAGTTTGTTAGCTATCCACAACACTTGTGCCTTTGCCATTCTGTAGATGTTGTTGGCAACTTAGATAAGTATGAAGGTGTGATCTGCCCCCCACCTCCACTGGATACCTGTGGGCAACTGAAAGCAGAAAATCTAGCCAACCAAATGGTTTGCTTCCCTAAGCATGACAGTCCATGCTTTCTCATCTCCCTCTACACATATCTGCCACCTTCTGGGAATGGACTCTTGTAATCTCCCTTTTTTCTTTTTTTTTCTTTTTTTTTGTGCTTATTTGACCCTTCAATCTCCCTCCCCCTTAGCCCTCTGGGTTGTTTTAACTTTCTAAACCAGAGGAAAGCAAATCCACCAACAGCAACAAAGGAATAGGTTTCTGCGAGTTGCTGCCATGAGGTTTGTTGAGTTGAGTTTGCTGGCTTTTTGTAAGTGGGCATAAACAGTGAATCATTACAAAAATAAAGTTTGTTCTGTGAAATTGGAGAGAGAGGAAGTGAAAGTGGAATGCAGCCAAAGGGGCTGTAAAGAGAGTCTTTTCAGCAGTACTGTGAATAGATAAGAGTGGGAGAAGACTCATTTGTCAAGGGCAGAGAGAAGATGCCAAAATGGTTGGGTTAAGTGGAGATGAAAGCTGGTAGAGACTTAATAGAGAAAGTGTATGTCGGAGAAGCTTTTTAGTTATCCTTCAAAAATTTGGCATAGCAGGAGTGAAGGGCACATGAAGAGGCTTGAATGAAGATGTGAGTGATTTATGATGGTGTCTGTAATACTTGAGAAAAGAAGTGCTGACCTGAGATC
This sequence comes from Xenops minutus, assembly GCA_035221455.1. NCBI lineage: Eukaryota > Metazoa > Chordata > Aves > Passeriformes > Furnariidae > Xenops > Xenops minutus. The sequence goes on from JAWWEE010000074.1 coordinate 116,627,225, forward strand.
AAGTTTGGAGGGAAAGAGTAAGAAGGTGGTTGTAACTGTTGTGCTGCTCTAAGATTGTCACAAAGGCAGGCTAAGGATCAGTTTAGACAGAAGGAGACCACTTTAGATCAGTGATATAATGGAGTCAACCCCACAGAAAAAGGGTCTGCAAATGTATTTGTTGGTGAGGATATACAGAATTTAGATGCAGACGAAAAGACCTGAAGTCTATTTTTGATCCTTTGAAGTGTATGCAAATAGTCACAATTACAAAGATCAAAAGAGGACAGAACCTCACTGTGCTGGTGGGTGACATGGATTTTTACTTGAACTTAAACTATTCTCAATAATCTGTACCTGTCACTTCTCTTTTTTCTTAATAAATTGTGATTAACCTACTTGTATGGGTGGTATGAACAAATTATCTGTTTTTTCAACTCTCTCATACTTAGTGGGGCGGACTGTGATATGGCAAGAAGCAGGGGAGGAAGCTTTTGATCACACCTGGAGGCTGGTGTTTTATTACAGATTGCATATATTCCTCTGGAACTAAAGTGTTTCAATTCAAAATCAGCAAAATTTTTATTATTTTTGTTGCTTTATTCATTGCATCCAGATCATGTGTTGGTTATTAAACATTGATTTTTATATTGTATTAAAATTCTTGATGCTTTTATTGGTTTTTGGTCTCTACGAAGTATTTTCTTCTGGATGTATTGCTCTGCATCATGATCTGTATTTTAACTTTAAAAAGGATAACTTGGTTATGCAGAGCCAATTTTGAGTTTTCTTTAAGTTCTAGTACAGAAAAATTAAGAAATACACAATGCAGAATGCTGCTTTTGTGAAAGGGTTAGTGTTTTTATTTTATTTATTTAAAAAAAATATTTATGGTCACAAGTGATGCAAGCATTGGGACAGACATTGCTCACTGAAAAAATTCACATTTATTCTCCTGTCTTACAAAGCAAAACAAACCCAAAATGTAAATTCTTCAGATATTTTCTTCTTCCATGAGGTTTTTGTTGTCAGACGAGATACAGTATGAATTTTAAAACTGACACATCTTAGTAGTTTATCCTGCTGCAGCCTCTCATTCCTTTACCTAACAAACTGCCTACCCCTTTTTAGGTAATGGGATACCAAAAAGTGAATGCTTTGTCATATATCCTTTGGTAGTGTATTCACAAAGGTGTAACTGAAAAGATATTGTGTAAACATGGGCATGTAATACTTCCATAAGTTCTAGCTGACTGTGTAAATGCCTTATCTAACTTGAATAAAAAGAAGCTGGTGCAAGAGTGAACTGTGAGATGTTTGGGGTTTTTTAAGCTTTTTCTCACTTGAATGCTCTCTAAGCCTAATTTCTGAATGTAGTTTATAACACTGTGCAGAAATATTCAGTATTCTTTTCTAAATTTTCTTGTCTTTACTCTTTTAACTACTATTTAGCATCAAGCTGAAGTTTTCCTGAAAGTATTGAATTCATCCTTAAAGTCTTAAGACTGAGTGGCAAATACACAGTCACAGTAGTTCTGGTACCCTCTCAGTGTCTATCAGGACAGTTTTCAGCTGTAGTTTTTCTTGCACTTGACTTCTGTGCAATGGATAAAATAAAGGGATATGTTTTCATTTGTGTGCTGAAGCGGTAACATTGTCAGAATAGTTTCTCTGTTCTTGTTACTGTGCTCTGGGCAGTATGCCTTCAGGACATGGACAGATGATTGGCTTCCAAATGCTAAAATTGCATTGCACAGTCTGAAGTAGGTTTCATCTAACCTTCAGGCTTACACCATTTTACAAAGCCACCCCAGTGAGAATGTTTCTCTGTTTAAGAAGTGGAGAGATTAAATACAACTTGAATCTGCTTGAAAAGTACTATAATACAGTTAAGTATTCTTGTAATAGTTGGTTCCATTGAAACTCAAGTACAGACTTGCAGATAAAAATATAAGTTTCAAGTCCTTGAATTCAATTCCCTGGGAAGTCATCAAATAACATTTCCTTTGTTAAATTGCTGTAGAACTACTACTACTACTGTAAATATTTATACCCTAAAATAATGTTTTCTTTCTAAAAGTTTTCATGCCTATTGCAATTTCTCTGTAGAGAGTATTTTTTATGGCACAAGTAAAGCTCAGTTTGATGTCATATCAGTAAACTTTGTCCAAAATTATGTCATGACTTGTACTTGTTCATTAGAGGTCTTGTTGAGGACCAAATATGATGAGAGAAGAGACACATTATTTGCTTACATGTGCAATTTATATGTTAAATCAGTTCAACAGCAAGTAGTAATTGGACCACAAGATGTAAAGGAAGAAAGTGAGTTGTTAGCATGTTTTTCTGTATGTGTGCTCTGGATGTCTTAAAGAGCTTTTCTGTCGGATTACTATCTCCCAATATAATCTACCTAAAATACTTGCCTCACAGTCTATGAAATATTTTGATGAATCTTACTTTGTTGAAGAATGAAGAAACAATGAATACAAAGAATAACATGTGAAATGAATCATCCATTTGACATTTATTTGATTCTGTAGGGCACCTGTAATGAAAGATTTAGATTTGTAAGTCTAAAGTGGAAAGGTAAAAGAAGATAAAAAATAAATCTCAATTTCTTTGCATTTGCTGCTCTCAGCTTGGTCAATATGAAAAGTTTTCATATCATTCTGGTTTTTATCTTAGCTTTTTGCTGATACTTTAGTCCATGTTTAAGCATAATATTATTGTGGGCAATCACTTTTTTATTCAATCACTTGTCTGTGATTGAATAAAAGGTGTTAAATACACTAACAATGTGTAAAGCTTCATTTTGATATCAGAAAAAATATGAAGTATTACTGAGAAAAGTTTAAGATGAGACAGCATTTTAACAGGGGATTGTGGAAGGAGAACCCAGAGAGGGACAGCCTGGTCCATCTAGCCTCAATTGTGGAAAGGTGATGGAATGGCTCATCCTTGAAACCATTTCCAGGCATGTAAAGGACATCAGAACACCATATTGTCTGTCTAAACACCAGTGAGGCTGTCAACACTGTCCCCACACAAGAAGGGTCCCTCAGAGCATGAGGCAATACTTTTTCCTTTTTACTGTCTGAGTTAACTGAGCCCCAGCCCAGATTACCCAGGGAAGTTGTGGAATCTCAGTTCTTGGACATATTATATGGTCATCATCCTGGGCAACCACCTCTAGGCTTGAGCAGAGAGGTTGGACCAGATGGCCTACAGCAGCCCCTTCCAAACTCATCTGTTCTCTGATTCTGTAGATTGTGGGGCAGCATATCTTAAAATTGGTATATGTTGGTCTGTATCTCATCAAGTCTTTCTCAAAATTTGTGAAATTGGATGTTTCATGGGTATAGAAACCTTCACTGTGTTTTCAAAATACATTTACATTCTTCTTTCTAGCTTTCCTTTCATATTGCTGGATTGCATGAAAAGATATGCCAGATACTAAAGTACTTACAACTTTTCTTACTACAAAATGAGAAACTAGGGCACTAACTGCACTTCTGATACAAAAGGATTTAGCTTTTAGTTTAGCAGTGCCTGTATGTGTGAAGATATATTTTTAATCTCAATATTGCACGTTGCCCCTCTCATTCATGTGCCTGAGTTTTGTGATTCACTGCTAGCTTAATTCTTTAGATACCTTGATGTCATTTCTTGAAAGCTCTTTTCTGAGAGGTTCTTGTCATCCTCTTGTGACTCTGGATTTATACCGTGACCGAGCTCTTCAATCATCTCTCTACCTTCTTGGACTTATCTCATTCTGAGGCTTCAAAAATGACCTTTTGTAACAGCTTCTGTCATTTTCAACATCAGAGCTTTTTCCATTTCTTTGCATTTAATTTGATCTTCCTTTTTTGCATGACCGTTTAAGATTTTATACACTATCTTATGCTCACTTCCCCTTAGGAAGTCCTCAGCTTTCATGTTGGCCATATTCCTTTTGAGCTCTGTGCCCCCGTCTTCCTTGAGCTCCTTTTATAGTTCAGTCTGTATAACTTATGTACTTTTCTCTCATTTGTCTGGCTTCTGCACTGATGCTGTGGTAACTTTTGTGGTTTTTTGTTGTTTGTTTTTATTTTTGTTTGTTTGTTTGTTTTTGGTGACTAGTTGCTCCTATTGTCTAGCTGGAAACTTTTGCTTTTGTCTGTTAAATGAAGTTTTGGTAGCTGATATCAAAAGAGATGGGTTCTAGAACAAACTTTAAATAACCTGTATTGTCCTCTGTCACCTTATTGGTTAAACTGTCAAAGTTGTAATAGGGTGGCTAGTGTATTTGTGTTGCTGACGTGATTAGTGGAGAAAAAGTTGAGGTATAAACTTATTTCTTCCAAGTCCTTGTTTCAGGGTTGTGTTTTGGTTTTTTTTTTTGTTTGTTTGTTTGTTTTTCCCTTGGAGAGTAGGTTGCAAAATATCATAGTACTCAGTCTGTAGAAAATCTTTTGATTTAATGCAGTGCTTTAGGGTTGTCTTCATTCAGCACTCCTACTGAGTTTAATTGTGTTCTTACCCATTACCTTTTAACAGCATATTGTGAGAACGTTTAGGAGAAATGCTAGAGACTGTGATATCTATATAAGATTTTCTATAAATAAGCACTAGCAGAGTCTTGGAAAAAGGTGCTGTTTTCAGAAGCAGCATTGTAAGACCACATATCCGTAAAAAAATAATCAAAATTATTATTTTTGGAGATGTTGATTGTGTACTTGAAGTCACAGAACTTGCTTATTGATGTTTTAGTTACTATTGGTATAGTTATGAAAATATTTATTAATTTCAAGTACATGATTCCACTTCTTAATCCCCCAATTATTTATATTGAAGTTGTGTAACTCCTTGTCACTCATGTAATGGGTCAATTGTTTGCTCAGTGCACTGGAGGAATACTGAAGTTTGTAGCCTATAAACTGAAATACGAAACGGTTTTGGTGTTCTGTGGATGCTGTAACTTGTATATTGATGAAGATCTCTTAGTAATTTCATGAAACTGTTGATTCTTCTCGTGGTTTCAGAAATACCTTGCAAACTGAAATGGAAATTGCCTTGGTAGCGTCAGTTATAAGTTATATAAAGTGATCCGCATGTGCACAGCTGTTTGCTCTTCACTGCCTTGCCCATGTCAAGGACAGGTGAAAAAGACATTAAGCAACTGTGACTTTTCACAGCTACCTGTTGTCACATCTCCAGTAAAGAACAGAAAAACTACTTTTCCCTGGAGAACAAGAGGAAATGTAAAGACACTTTTGTTTAGATTATGTTTTGTTTATTTGGAAAATGAAGGACAGATAGTGTAATAGAGACTGATGTTTTCTCCCCTTCATCTCTCCTTTTTCCATCCTGTTCACTGCTGGCAAACATGGAAAGGTTTCCTTTTGCCAGTGAATATGAACCTTTTTGAAACTGGAGATGTAGAAGCCCTTTCCAGGCATGGTAATATAGGGCTAGAGGCTAATTTAGTAGAAGAAATATAACAAAATGGCATGGTAGACAACATCTAATTGTGAATTTTCATGTTCTCCCAAAATTTTGGACTTAGGCTAAATGCTGGGATTCATAGTAATATCTTACCCTGAAGAGTACAGGAAAGGATGTCCACCTGAGGCTTCTTTCATTTTTCATCACTTGTATATAACTACCAAGTTCCCATTTTTGCTTTCTAAAATACGCTACTACATTTTATTAATAAGGAATACGAAAGACCGAAAATGGAAAAATTATGCATAAATCAGATGACTATGAGCTGTTTAGCATTCCCCCCCCCCCCCCTCCTTGGTTATGACACTCCTTAATGGCTACTGGTATTGATTATTAATGTCAAGGTGATTTATAGCTTGTAATGATTTAGGAGGTGTTTAGTCCACTTCCTCATCAGGAAAAATTATAATTATAGGGTTAGTTAGTTTAGTTGACTGTTCTAACAGCACTAGCAAAGCCCTACAATGAAAATAAAGTTAATTATGAATAATCAACCATATTTCCTATTAAGCCATTGGTGTTTACATTTCATTGGTGCCAGTGGATGAGATTTGGAGTTCCATGTTCAAGTTACTGAGCTAAGAGGTGATTGAAACTTAGTGCGAAAAGGCTAGGAAAAAATTTAAAAGTGTTTGTAGGTGATTGAGTTTTCTTGACTTTTATTGCTATTACCTGTAATTGGTTGTTTTTTTGTGTAATGAATTCTAGTACTACAAAATAAGATACCACAGAAAAGAAGATAAATAGTCTTAGTATTTAGTATTACTTTCTTTGTAGTGAAGAAGAATCTGTAATTTTCCTGAAGTGCAGTTCTTTTCATGGTCATTTTCTAAACATTAAATAGTGCCTCTGACCTTCTGCCTTTTTAGGTGCTGTAAGCTGTTTCAGTGTTACATTTCGGTAGGTAGTACTTAACACAAGCCTTTTAACATAAGTCATTAAAATTTATTCTCAAACTCCATTAACAGCAATTCGTAGTGTATTCTTAATAGGTGTCTGAATGCTCTGCAGTCAAGATATTTTTAAAAGCTTACAATAGAAATAGCATGTTGCCTTTAGGAGATTAAAACATCCTGTGCTTCAAGGTGTGCTGTAATCCATACAGGTAAACTAATGTGATAAGTGGGTAATTTTTTAGAAGCAGAGCTTGTTCATGGATATATATGACTGAAAAGAGACCTGCTATAGCACCTTTATATTCTTCAACCTTTGAATTCACCAATCACTGTGAAAAAAAAAAATTCACAGGACTTTTACCTGGCATCCCAAATAAACATAATTTTGTACTGTGTTCTTACCATGGAGCTATCTACTTTGATAGATTTAGTCCTAGTCATTATGCTTTACAGCAGGTGGTGGAGAAAAATAAAAGCGTGCTCTTGAATAAAAGGAGCAGATTGTTCTAACCAGTCATTTCAGCTGAATGAGAAACGAGTATTTCATCCCTGATGCGGCACATTTATATTCTATGGTGGAGCAGGGATCTACCTGCGGCCCCTGGAGGGCCTCATACCAAAGAGAGATTATGCCCAAAGGAGGCTGTGACCCCATGGAGAAAACCTGGCAGGACTTTTTGACCCGTGGAATCGGAGCCAGGTTTACTGGCAGGACTTGTGACCCTGCTAGAGACCCACACTGCAACAGTTTGTGCAAAGCAGCAGTCCATAGGAAGGACTCATACTGTAGAAGTTGGTGGAGGACTGGCTTCCAGCGGAGAGACCCCGTGCTGGAGAAGGGGAAGGGTTTGAGGAGTCCTGCTGCTGAGGAGGAAGGAAAGGGAGAGAAAACATGTCATGAACTGATCACAACACCCATTTCCCATCCCTCTGTGCCACTGAGGGCAAGGAAGTAGAGGAGATTAGGAATTAAGTTAAACTGGGGGAAAAGTAAAGAGTGGGGAAAGGTTTTTTAAAGATTTGATATTATTTCTCATTACTCTACTCTGATTTGATTGGTAATAAATTAGGTCAAGTCTGGTTTGCCTATGGTGGTAATTGGTGTGTGATCTTTCCCTGTCTTTATCTTGACCCACAGGTCTGTCTTAATACTTTTCTCTCCCCTAAGGAGGGGAGTGATAGAGCAGCTTTGGTGGACATATGGTGTCCAGTCAGGGTCAACCCCCCACAAATAGATGATGTGTAAACCTTGACTATACGATCTGTATTAAATTTAGTTTAATTTTGGGGATTTTAATTTTAAGATTAAATTTAGATTAATCTTGATGGCCTTGTTATTTAGTGGAGCTTTAATTTATTTTCAGAGAGTTCAGTATGGGATATTAATCTTTCTTTTTATAATGAACATTTAAGATTCATTATCTTTTATAAATGAAAATGGACATGTAGGCAGGAAATTGTTTGAGGCTAATATGATTTATCACTTTACCTTTTAGAAGGATGTTGAAGATGATTTCCTGATTTCTAGGTCTGTTTAAGCTGAAGTTGATAACCTAGTGAAGTTTATGGGAAAAGATAATGCATGCAGTGAATTGTTGATTTGCTTGGCTTCTGTGGAATGTAAATGTTTCCCAAATCCTCTTTCAGCAACTGAACAAAGTTGATTGACCCAAAATACAATTAACAGTTTGACATTTAAAATTCTTTTTGTCTTCCTAGCTTCCCATTCCAGCTGTTGATGGGGTATTTGTTTCTGGTGGGCTACCTGATTTTTCTTTTTGTTTGCCTTCGATTGTTGAGGATGACTTGATGACTACTGCAGGTGTGGCAAGTCATGGGTCTGGTTCTTGCTGCCCCATGCAGCTCTTCTGGGCTGAGTTCTGGTGGCACTGTCGCTTGAAGGGAGGGATGATGCTGGCTGCCTTGTATCGCAGTCCCTAGGCTCCCATCAGGCTGTTGAGGTCGGGCCAGTCTCGTCTATTGCTGCTGCTGCCACTGTTTTCAGAAGCATGATGTTAGAAATCTAAGTTAAGTGTGCAGTTAGGTACTGCAAGGTTCAAGAGCATGTGAATGTCAGTACTGTGTGCTTCCAGACAGGAGATTGAGCAGAGATGCACAAATCACTGTGGTATGATGTGTGTGTCGGTAGGTATGCACAGTATCAGTGGCAGGGTAGTATTGAGGATAAATTTCAGGTTATACATCAGCTGTAGCTAAAGGAATCTGGTGGTGATATGTAGTGGGACAGTGGCTGGTAGTGAAGTACCTTTTTATTGTGTTTTGAGAGAAGTTACAAATGCCTTAGTAGGAGATTAGTAGGAGCTTAGTCAGAATATTAGGCAACAAATAAGAACGAGTATTTGAGTTCAGCTGCTGAACTTCATTGAGAGGTAGTAAACATTCATCAAGCTGATCCACTTTCTTAGCTGAACAGCACTGTTACATTATTATGAAGAGTGCCTGACTAGCTGAATTAAGGTGCTAATAAGTCCTGACCGATGGTGTACTTTTGTCAGATATGATTTTTTGTTTGAGTGGTTCAACTTTGATTTAAAATGTATACAGTTTTGAACAAGTGACTAGGAATAAAATGCATCACTATGGGTTTCACTCACCCACCATCTCTTCTCCTTGTGTTTTCCACAGGCTACACTAGGTTTATCTCTTAGTGCCTAAAGTTACTGAAATAGCACTCAGGCAATTGACTGTTAAAACAGCGAAAGGGATGTCCAAATTTGCTCATGCTTTAAGTCACAAGGAGTAGTCTGGAGGGGGTTTAAAATGCTTGGTCTGACTTGTGTTATACTGGATAAATCTCTATGGCATTGGTGTTAAGCTACTCGCCTTGAAATGTCTCGGTATGTTAGTAAGAGGAGTTGGTGTGCTTTGTGAGAGGAAGCCATTGGTTTAAGCAGTTGTTACCGGGTCAATTTTGTGGTGGGTTGATAATCTGTACTGATAAACTTTGTTCATGTGCCTGTGATAAATTCACATTTTGCTTGTTCTGTGGATGCAGCCATGATGTGCACTCAATGGGTTTTGGATTGCTTGCTGTGTATTAACAGGCGCATTGTTATTGCTAATCAGAACCCTGATAACTAAAATTAATAGTGGGTACAAAGACAAGCAATTAAGGACATTCATCTTCCAGATGAGTAAAAGATTCATTGGTAGTTTAAATTTATATACTAAGGGCACTTAAACCATTAAAAAGGGTAATGGGTGCCCTGCAGGCATGTTCTTCAAAGCCGTATGTCATTTTGGTGCTGGGACAGCAGACTGATAACTTCCCTTTAAGGGAAACTGCTTTTCATTTATCAATTAAACATTGAAGGAAAAGTACATTTTTTTGCTGTAGAGTGATCACAGAAGTGTATTGTAAGTTAAATCAAAAGCCAAGATTTATGTTCTAAGACTTTTTGACTTTATCATAATAGATGTTAATTAGAAAAATCTCTCAGTGGTAACAGAGGTCACTGGAGTTGAAACTTGAAGAGTATAAATGTTTCTTTGAAGCACAAAGATTTCTTGTCCCTTGCAGTTTTTGATAGTGACAGTGATGTAGTAACCAACTTAGTATAGACTATGAAATGTTTGGGCTTTTCCTGTTGTTGCTGTTGATGCTGTGCTTATGTTGTCCCAAGGTGACGTTTGAGCAAGTTTTGTTAACTCGGGGATGAATATGAGATTTTAAGGTTTTACAGTACAAGACTTTGTCACAGATTTTGCAACAGTACAGAATTTTCGTTCTGTCCTGGTGTTGCCCTTGCCAGTTGAAACAGTGGTTAACGAGTATTTCTGGGAGTGCCTGGGAATGTATCTGGTAGTGGTTTTTGGTGATGTAGAATGAGCTAAAACTTGATTTTGTCATTCATTCAAAATGACAAAAACTTATGCAGATTTGTGGGAACTATTTGAGTTGTCCCTAATTGAGGATGAAACAATCTGTGTGGGACACAGTGTAGATTTGCTTATGAAATTTAGTAAAAGAAACTTTCCCTTCCCTAAATATGAACAGAGTGCAAACTCTCTGCCTGTTATGTTATATTTCAATATTCTGTTTTGTGTAGGTTAAAAATATTTTTATTCTCAGTTTGGTGGCATACATGCCCATTCCTTCTTTCCTTTTTCTGTGGCCTTTCTGAATTCCAGACCATGCATGTCTTGTACAGTAGCTTCAGTCTACTCACCTCCAGAGTGTGGTGTGAGCTGGTGAGAGCCTGGCAGGCACGTGAGGTTGTTGGCGGCTGGTGCTGTGGTGGTGACTCATCTTACGGGGATGCTAGAATTTATTGTAATAAGGGGATTTTGTTTGTTCTTGGGACTCAAAATACTTGTCCCCTCTTTTGTATTTAAAAACTTAGACAACAAAGTCAACACAAATACCCCTGTTATTCTATAAGTGCCTTAACAAAACGAATTTTTGTTGTGATGAGAGTTGTTATTTGGATTTATATGCCTGAACTACTGAGGACAGGGAGAAGAAGATGAAAGAACTCTCCTCCAATTTCCAAGAATTGTTTATGTCTAATTCTTGAGTTCTTACATAACTTCTTTTCTGGGTTAAAAAATGCTGCCTAAATAATGATGAATGCACCGTGTTTTCTCTTTCACTCTCTCTTGCTATTGCCTTTTGTTTTTGAGCAGGAGGAGCAAACTCGAAGGCTGTGTGCCATGCATATAGAGATAACAGCTGCTGCAGAATTGTATGCATGACATCTGTATTTTCTCAGCTTTATGCTCTGCTTTTTCTTTGACCAGGCTCTTTTGATTCCTTTGTTTCTTCCTTCTCAAACCTTGATCTATTTCTGTGATCATCATGCTTTCTTCTCTCTTTTCCCCAGCCTACTTAATGGCCTTGAGTTAAGAATACAATAAAAAACTTAATGAATGAGACAGGGCAGACATTACTGTGTTACATGGGACTTTTTTTTCTCCTTTCATTTACATTCCTCACATTCCTCTTTCTTCCAGTCACTTCTCCTCACAGCTTTTGTTGTAAGGTTTTCATATCCATTATTTGTGTGACCCTAAAAAAATGCCTTGTTCTGTTATGCTAGATTGATTTAGTAAAGCAAGATTATTCAATTCACTCTGCAGCAATTATTTTTAAGTAATTTTGCTTATTTTGTCTAACTGTTTTGGGCACAGTATTTATCCTTGTTGCTGCTGTTTGGACTGCTTATGCTTAGAGTGCATCAGAGTTTTTGATTTTCATCTTTAATTTTTGAGGCTGGTCCATTATTTTCAGTTTCTGTTGTGGTTTAGGTAGTGTGTTGCTTTTTGTCACTTGGACACTGGAATAGGTTTCACTTGGATTGGTGACTTCAGGCTGTGATCTGCCCTGACAGAAGGTGTTCTTGAGGGAAACTTGTTGCATGAAATAGTGATGTTTCTAAGAAGAGAGTGAAATACTGTTGGATGAGCTGCTTGCAGTTTTTAGCTTTGCACAGGCAAGCCTGTGAGCTGTGTCACAGGTTGTGTGGGCACCATAGATGTGTTGGGCCTGGGAGGAACACCTCTGCTTGACTCTTGGAAGATCTCTGCTTTTAAATAAACTAATGACAAATTTCTTCTCTAGGGGGATGCACATTCGATGATGGTCCTGGGCCCTGCGACTACCACCAAGACTTGTATGATGATTTCGACTGGGTACATGTCAGTGCTCAAGAGCCTCACTATTTGCCGCCTGAGATGCCTCAAGGTGAGAAGCTCCACACATACTGAAGGGATAAGTTTATTAGAAAACTGGGAGCCTCACTGAATATGGCTTAAAGGCCATGCTCTGTGCTCTCCACTTGAACCTTTGTAATGGAGGTAATAAAAAGAATCAAAGGTTATAAATATAACAATCTTGGTAATTGAGAAGCCTTGTTAGATCAAATCCCCCTTTAAAGTTTGGGAGGCATAAGGAAGGGAGAAAGGAAGCCATACCCTTCTCTTTATTCTTTGTGGAATTCCTGTTGACTCAGTCAAACTCTGCATTTTATATGACAGCTAATGTATTGATTTAATTATTCAGGTAGACATTAGAAGAAATGGTGAAAAAAGGGATACATGCAAAAAAACCCATACACTGATTCCTTTCTTCTCTTCCCCCCCAACCTCTTATCATCTGAAGGTAATCAGAAAAGCTTTGATTTATGGAAATATTGCTGTTGTTAATTACTATTTAGGACAGGTAATGAATAACTGAAGAGGTACAGCCTACATGACCTTGCCTGCTCACCTTTGATGAACAGCTTAATCGGCGCTTCCCAGACAGCATGATATGCTGAGAGAATGAAAGCATTTGAAATTCAGCTACATTTTCCAATTAATAATACATTAAGTAATTAATCATGCAGAGGAGGAAAAAAGGTCATGGCTATTTTATTTGTATCTAAAAGGTTTTGTGAAGTGAGGTATGTGTGGAGAAGAATGGGGAAATGTTACCACACAGAAGTAACCTCACTTCTGTACCATTCCTTCCCCTGTTTTTTATATATTGTTGTGCATTATTAATGGTAGTTGATCTATGTAATTTTACTTCTTAACTGCTGACTAGTAGGTTCCCCTGCTTTGGAGTCATTGATACGAGCAGCTGTTACCATGTCTGATTTCTTGCAAAATAGGTGAATTGAGCAAGAGCCACACTTTATTTAATGGACTTCTTGGTACTTTATGTTTGCATAAGGAAGAATAAATTTAAAGCTGGAAGTCTCAGTGTTCATGATAGTCTTATATTAAAAAAATCAAAACTATGTCTTCCTTAGAAAGGTCAAAATTAGTTACTTTTCAGTTTGCATTTTTTCAGAGTCTACATGGTTTGTTATAAAGGTTGGAAGTATCTTAAATGTGATGGAAACACCACTTTGTAAAAAAAATTTGGTGTTCTCATACCCTAGACACACCTTGTATAGGAAGAACAACAATTTGAGAAATTGGTTTTGAATTAATCTAAATGACAAGATAGCTTCTTCTTGCTTATTCCATATAACATACCTATCATCCTTAGGCAGTTTTCAGAGTTAAACGACACAGTGCTCTCTGATGTGTGATTTCTGTTCAGTTCTACTATAGGCTCTTTTCTCTGAGGTTAGCATGTGGACTCTTTTGGAGGAAGTTCTCTTTTGGCATCTGTACGAGGAATGGTGGCTGCTCAATAAAATCGAGCAGAATAAAGGAAGTCCAAAACACATGCAGAAGAAGCTCTGATTACTATTTTTTTCCTCCCTGGTTAGAATGCTAGGCTTCTTGTACAACTGTTGATAAGTTTGATGTTTGAAGTTTTGACCAGTCTGATCCGGTAAGCTGCCCTTAAGAAGTTCACAGTCCCCAGATTCTGAAGATCTATGCCGTATCTAAATATTTAAGTTCATTTGTGTTTGAAATAGCATGGCTTTAAATTGAGTCTTAAAAGGTAACATGGTTCTAAAATGAGTGCTGAATTCCTTCAGTGGATCTGCAGGAAATGGAACAGCAAGAGGTTCAGGCAAAAGCAGAAGGGAAGTGACTGTGTGCAGTCATCTACTGTGCAGGGTTTTAATATTGCTGACCCTTCCTGATTACCATTGAAACTAGGTTCAAAAGATTCTACTGCTCATAAAAAAGTTATCCAAGTAGAATAAATTGTGGAATGAAGGTATAGGTAAAATTAAAGGTATAGTATTACAGGTATAGATAAAAGTAAGTACTTCTTTTCACTTTGAAAAATACTGTTTTATAATTTCTAGAAGCCAGGGTTCTCAGAGGGACCACTTTTTCAGTCAGTGAATGAGAGCAGAGAAGGGAAGGGGTACCCTGAAAAACTAAAGAGCAAAGAAACTGAAGGCCAAGGGTAGGGACTGTTTTCTTTGCATCTCTTCCTCTCAGGCTCTATAATCCTATAGCTAAGCACAAAGCTCCTTAATGCATGTGCTGGTATCCTCTACGTGGGCACCTTTTGTAGTGTTTGGAGCCCTTGTCTTTTACATCTCTTTGGAATACAATGCAATGAGGGCTTCTGGTATCGATTTGTCTCAGGAGGAGTACTATTTTACCACTGTGATAAAAACATAATACCAGTACAGTAAGTATGCAGCTTTCAGGGCTCTAACTTTACCAGATTCACACAAAACCACTGTAGTTATAGAGGATTATACTCAATTTTCAAATGGCAATTTTTAGTCTTCAGTACATTCCAAAAGTCTTATTAAAAACAAAAGATCCCAGAATAAAAAGAGTGTGAGAGAAAAGGACACATTAAAAAATAGGAAAAGAGAAAAAAATTAAAATTGCTAATGTTTTAGCAAGTGCTAAATTGACAAGTGCTAATGTTTTACTTTTGATTCAAAGGAAAATAGTGGTTTAAATCAATGTTGTGATTTGGAGAGAGATGATAAATCATCGGAAATTTCAGACCTAATAACGTGTTTTGGAGTGCTATGAAAATATGAAAACTTGTCCTAATGGAAAACATTTTGCAGGTATATCAATAGTAAATGCTATTGGTAAAGCAAGTGTAATTACCTCTGAGTAATTAATGCAACTTCAGATTTTTTTCAGACTGACCTACATGGTATTTCTCAAGCTGTGAGCAGAGGCAAAAGCCACTTATCTTCTGTTACGGGGAAAAATAAATGCAGTACATAATGATTAATTTTGAAATAAAATGAACACTTAGAGCAGGTGCTTGTGTACAGCTTTAAATACCAACTTGTAATTGTCTGAACTGCAGCTTACATGATAAAACCTTTGGATTACTTATTAAGACCTGATGTCCAACATTAACTTTCTAAGAGTATATAAAAGCAACTCTGCTAGATCAAGCTAAAGGTCTGCTGCTTTTGAGTGTAGCCATTAGCAGTTGCCTAGGGAAGAGTGCAGAGGTAGGACAAATGAGTGCTGATCATACCCTGACTGCTCTCCTACTTTCCAGCTGTTTGGCATTTAGGAATGTTTACAACTACAAGTTATGTTCTCAATAAATCTATAGTTTTGCCCTGTCAGCTTTGTCTTGCTTCATGTGGGCTCCTTGAAGCCTTCTGGTATCTTCTGTGTCCTAAAAGAGAGTGCCAGGTTTTGTTATGAAACATGGGGAGATGCAGCTCTTCTTACTTGTTATGAACTTGGACATGACTTCTGTTTGATATATGTTGGCCTCTTGGTGCAAAGTGGGCAAAGCTGAGTACTAACTGCCATCTTCAACTCATTCAGGTTTTTTTAAAAACTTTTTGAATCAAAGACACAGCCTTCTCCAGACATCATTCTAAGTCTAATGATCCAAGACTATTGAGTTGTTCCATAGGTGAAAATGGTTCCACAACTGTGGATTTTCATTTTGTGTGAGGCTAGGTTGGTAGCCAAGTGTTGTATTTTTCTAGATATGGTGACAAAAATGAAGTCCAGGTATTTACCTGGTGGTCTTTGCACCTCTAAAGAAAAACATCTTCTAGATACTGAAGTAAACCCTTAGAGCATGTATTATGTTTTCATGTATATGATTTTTATACATTATACCATACAAGATAGAAATTAAAAAATGCTATTAAGATTAAATCCAATTTGTTTATGGATATTTTCCACTTATTTTAGGGTATTATTCATTGTGTGCAGATAACTTAGTTTTGCAGAAGACAAAGTAAATAGTAGTGCTTTCTTACACTCCTGAGGATGTGCAAAGAGAGATTTTATCCATATTGATAATACATTTACTGATGGTTTTACCCGTAGACAAAGAAGATAGTTTTATTTACCCTGGTTGGTTTGCCTGTTAAAAGCAACATTATTCTGAGGCTGTGCAAGGTCAGGGCATAAGAGCCAGTAATGGGTTGTGTGATGGGGAGCCACTTAATGAAGAGCTTTTTTAATGTAAGGGCTATTACCCTCCTGGTTACAAATGCATTTTGAAGAATGTCTAAATTATAGTGGACAATACTGACATGCTGAGATGGACATCTTGTTTCTAATCTCTCAGATAGATAATGTGCCTGGGTTGGATGTGTGCTAATTATTTTTAATTGGTTTTCTAGAAATCTGAGAAAACTAAAGTAACAGCAGTGGGGAAAGTTCTTAGTTGCATTTGTCATCTAGCATGATGAAAGGGGAACAGTTTAAATCTTGAAAGATGTTCCTTAGTATTATAGTGTTTTGCAAATGCAAACTTTATTTGAAGAGTATTGCAGAAAGAGTTTTTTTACTTTGCAGAAATTATATGACCTTACGTGCTGCCCCATTAAAGAATAAAACTAAACTCACTGCTCTGAGAAAAAGAAACAGAACAGTCCTGAAAAGTAAAACATTATATATTCTGGTTTAGGCTGATGTTTTGGGGTCCCTGGTAGAAGACCGCACAGTTATTTCAGAATGGAGAACATATATGGTGACAGGTACTGGAGATGGGAGCGAGTGTGTTGACAAGTAACCTTAGGCTGCACTTCATGATAATTTCTTTTTCATGGTTTTTTAGGTAGAATGTCTGACTGCTCATTACCACATCCTGTCATTCCCAGAGGCATTCTCCCAGTTGCTCTGATGTGGATGTGGTTGTGAACTCGCATGGATTGAAAATAATAACCTGGGGGAAAAAAGAAAGTATGCAGCATGGGTCAGTTTGTTAGCCCAATTAGTTCACTATGAAGCTGTAGAAAGATTTATGCTCTTGCAGCTGATAAGGATCTCGGGAGCTGGTGACATGGGTGGGTACAGGGGCTATGTAAACCTCTGGGGCACCTGGAAGAAATATGAAAATTATGCCCTTAGATTTACATGCAACTTTTATGTTCCTGTACAAATAGTGTTGAGTATTTGTTGTGATCTGAAAGGTCAGCTGTGCTCTGTTTAAGTTCTGCCTTGCACAGAAAGAAAATAACTTTTGTGTCACCTGTGTGACCCAAAATGAATTTCAGCACAGCCAAGTGTAAGTATTTATGAAATGTATAAATGATAGAGGGGAGCCAGAAGGTCATGAAATTTATGTTTTAATATAGATTTCATATGAATGTAACTCAGAAAGGAAAGCTGTAATGTAAAGGTCATATAGATGAGACTTTTGGCCTTTTACTCCACTTAAACTGGAATTTTTCTCCTGTAAAAATGAATCCACCAACCCATGACTCAATTTAATTACATGGATATGTATGGGTGCAGTTAGACAAAAGCTAACTGGGAAGCAGCATCTGATGAAAAAGGTATGTTTCTTGAGGGATGGAAAAGACTGAGAGGTCAGCAGCAGGAGCCCCCTCACCATATCCTGGGTTACTGAGCTCTTCCGCAGTGATGCTGCTCCACGTGTGATGCATCAGCTTGCTGTGTTGTACTACAAAGGGTAAAGTTTAAGCAGAGTGCTTTCTGGGTCTCTTTATTTTAATGGACAGGCAAACAAAGTTTACGAGTCCACAGAGCAGTTGAAAATTGTTTTCTCAAGATTTTGCTGCTCTATGACTAGTATTGTTGGTGCAAAGATCAGAGAAATGTGTACAAGGGAATTTGTTGACTAGTCCATAGATTAGCAAATGCAATTTAGGGAGGTAGTGGTTTTAAAATTTGGTCATTGGAAACTTATCTTGTCATTACATTGTGAAATAAATAGCACAATCTGTGTCTGGGGCTGCTAAAAAATTCTGGTTGTGTCTCCTCCTTTTACTTTTTGATGTTTTGTTTAAGGTGACTGAGAGAATATTTTTTTCCTTAGACTCTAAAGTCTTAGTACACTCCTTCACCCCAAAAGTTGACTGATATTTATTTCTTGTTTAACTTGTCAGTGTACTGCAGAGCTGAATTTATTTGAAGTACTTCCTTGATCAGAAAAACATATTTTACTACTTTTCTTGATCAGTAAGACTTGTGGGTTTTTTTTTGTCTGTATTATTTGCTAGTAGCATCTTTAAGAAAAAGATGCCTACCTTGTTAGTCCAGTGCAATTAATGTCTACCCAAAGAACATGTGTAAACATCCTGATCCTATTAGGCTCATTCAGTACAGTGCCCTATCAATCTATTGACTAATTCCAAGGATTCCCTGTTGTTCTCAAGTACACTTCACTTGGTATAAAGTGGAGAGAGGAGGGGCGCAGGGAAGGCTTTGTAGATACTACACAGTATATCAGTACTTTTGAACATTTAGATAAGCCATTTGTTGATCAAGGAATTTAGGTATAGAGTTAGTAAAAGTAAAGTTTTTGTAGTAATAGAATGACTTTCACATATGAGTAACATATATGTGTTGTTTTTTCATGCATTTACACAGATGGATTTGTTCTTTTTCATTTGGGTGATAAAAGATGGAACATTAAAAAAAGATTTCCTCCTGATTTACACAAAATTACTTCACCTTCAAGGCCAGCTGCTATATCTGCTTATCTAGAGTGATATTTGGTTGGTTTTGCTTTTTCTTTTTCTAAGTTATAACAATATTTTGTTCAGCCTTACCTCTTCCATCCAGTAGAAGCTGTAAAAAAGCTGCCTTCTGAGAAACTGTTCCTTCTTTTTCTTCGTTTCTTCTTCTTTTTTTTTTTTCCTAGTTCAGTATTTGAAGTAAATTAGCATATTATTCTGAATCTGGACTGCTAAATTAAAGCAAGGTGAGAAATCTCTTTGCTATAGATAGAGTTTCAAAGTAGTAGATTAAACTTGGACAAATCCACCTTTGCCATCCTGGTACAATCAGAGCATCCATAATAGTATTCTTGCTTGTGACGCAGCCTCCTGTTGAGTGGTGCAGCTTTCTGGCTTCTGATATCTGTATCTCAAGATGTTCAAATGGTACTGGTCAGCACTGTCAGCGGGGAGAAATGGCCAGTTCTGGCCAACTCTTGCCACTCTTCTTCAGGAGCCCAGGCTGTAAGTGGAAGTGCTTCATTGCTTACATGAAGTAAACTGCTGCTTCAGCAATGATGAGTGTCAGTAAGAGGCATTACCTGAAGCTACTATTTTGGTAGCATTGTGAAGGGTGAACAAAAAGCAAAATGGTGCTGTGCTGACCTTTCAGAATTGAAGGGAATACAGGGTTTGACTAGCACCTTGGTAGCCTAGGAGCTGTTCCAGATCGTTTGAGGCATTTAGAGGCATTCAGAGTGTGCAAGGCTAGAAGCTCAAAGCATAGTGAGGAGTAGTGCTTGTTTGGTTTCAACTTGCCTACATGGAGAAGAGCAAGGCAGCCCTGCTTTTGAGTGTATCTGCTTGTTCTGCCATTGTCCTAGCATCATTTTCACTCTCAGTCTGCTTGTGTGTATGTATATATATTTACTTTTTTTCTCCTGAAGGTAGCAGTAGTTTGCCTTGCCTTCAAATTTTCTGGGATTTTTTTGGAGTCTAGTGAAGGGTCAGACCTGAGCTAAAGTACTGCTGCTTCTCATATGGTTTTGTTTGCCTCAGAGCATGGACACAATTCATGCACTCCAGCCCACAGAGCAAGGCATAGAGTCAGCGCATCTGGTGACTTTGAACCCTCTGTTTGGCACCCTTTGGCTGGACCTTTGATAGGAAAGATAAAAACCAGATAACTAGTTTATATGAACTTACTTTATGTATACATGGGAACTTCAGTTTGCTGTAGATATAGGTGGCCTCCTTCCCTGTCCATATACGCTCCTATTCTTCAGCTCTCACATTTCTGTAAGTTGCCCTGACTGGAAAACTTATTGCTCTGCTTTCCACTCCCACTCACCCGTGTGCAATTTTTAACACTCCAATGCATGCCAAATTCAAGCAATAATATAACTACAGCTTGTCATGTAGGAGATGTAGAAGGGTAGAAGTAAAATAACTTTACTGTTTGGGAGAGGGTAAATAAAACAGCACCCAGGAACTATTTGGGGAAGAGAGCGAAGGAAAAACACCATGGTGTATGAAAAAAGTTGATGTTCAGACAAGATGAAAAAAATCCCTGTAACAGAACGAGTAAGGTATAGTTCTTGCCAATGTAGGTTATTATTTCTGAAACAGTAAGCTTAGAAAGAAATGCTATGTATTTCTGTGGGTAAAGTGCTGTGGTAACCCTTTATGTATGGGTGCGTCATGATCTGAGAGACAAACTCCCCTTCCCTGCGCTGACTTCTGACTTTTTTCACATCAGAGAGGAAACCTCTTAGTGAAAGTGAAGCTGTTAGATACTTTGAATTCACTGCAGAGTAACGGCGTTCCCAGTCCCACTTTTAGTACAGGACCTGTTATGCAACTGTGGACTAATATCTGAATTACCTATGAATCAATAACCTGAGCAATGACAACCCCAATAACAGAAGAAGCAATGCCTATAAAAATAAACAAAAAACCTTTAAGTAAGATGACATGAAATTCAGTAAGCCACATAATAGCAAAAATACCCAAAGGGAAGTGATGCTTTCTTCCACGCTTTTCATGTACAGTGCCTGAAATTTTCCTGTCTGCTTAAATATTGATTTCTGAGCGCCAACCCTTTTGCTGCTCAGTGTGTAATTTATGTTCCTTTGTTGTGCTTTTGCAGCAGGTCTGTGCTGATGCGGCAGTCATTGTTTGTTAATAGTGGCTACAGCTGCAGTAATAATAAAACTATTATTTTATAGAACAGATTTTAGTCAACTGAGAGGATTCCAAATTTTTCTTAGGTTGTGGTGAGCCAATGAAACAATTATATTAAGAAAACAGTAAAATACATAGTTTGGGCATTTCTATCATTACTTGTATAGATACTTGTTTAAATTGTTGTTACTGAGCCAGTTAGTAAGGCTTGTTTCATCTCTCTTTTTTTTTTTTTTTTCCTTCCTTCTTCCCTGCCACTCTTTCTCACCACCTTGTTCTCTGTCCTGCCTTTCTACACAGAAATACTTTGATAAGGCAAATCTGTCCTATTGAGGGTTACAAAAATCTCATTTCCAAGCATGTAGGCTGTGAAGAGACAATTGCTTAGGTGGTGCTTATTAGAGAAGGAGCAGGTTTGTGTCATGTACTGGAGCAGATTCAGTTGTGTTGCTTTGCTTTGCCTTGTATGAAATATTTGTGTTTGTTTCTGAATCTTGCATTATTATTCCATCATTAGCATGGATAATGTTGCAGTCATAGACACAGTGACATTCAAAACTGTCTTTTTTCCCCTCCACCCCATCTTTGTCTGGAATTGAAAGAGTGACCTCATTTAAGTATGTATTAGTGTTGATTTTAGAATATTGTTCAGAAATTAAATCCATGAAGTGCATGATCTACTAGAAAAATAGTACTTAAAAAATGCAGTACATTATTTCATTCCAAAACATGTTGCTTCTGTCCAAAGGGGAGTGGAGTTTTATCAGATTTAAACTGTAGTTAAAATGAACAAGCAAGGAAACTTGAATTAGATCATATATTTTTAATTTGTTTGGCATTTTACATAGCATCTGTCTTGGAGAAGAAAAAAACATATTCCCCCCTCCCTTCCTGGCCCTTACACCTCCTCTTCACGAATTGTCTGCTTCAAGAGACCGTTCACTGGAGCTGTCAGCCGTGTCAGGGGCTTAGACAGCCTAGCCATCAAAAGTTCTGTGGTCATCTGGTGAAGGCAATATCTCTGTTTTATAATACTTAGTAAGAAGTTGAGTTTTCCTGCAGGTGTTTGAAACCTCAAGCTCCTCCTTTCCTGAGGAAGGTACAAACTGGGAATATGTTGCACAAAGATCACTGAGTCCAACCCTTGGCCCTGCAGAGAACCACCTGCAAGTCACACCATGTGCTGAGAGTATCATCGAAACGCTTCTTGGACTCTCTCAGGCTTGGTGCTGTGATCACTTCCCTGGGGAGCCCGTTCCAGTACCCAACCACTACCTGGGAGATGGCCGGCACTTGCATTTGTCCAAAGGTGTTCTACAGGGCAGCCAGTATGTGATGGGAGAAATGATATGCACCTCATCCCATCCCCTCTTTTCTGTTTGTGTACTTGAAGTGTCAGTTTGGCTTGCTCTCACTTCCCTTTGTAAGCTTGAGCCCATTTTCATTATTGACCCAGCACATGTTCTGGTTGCTTCATGGCCTGTTGCTGGAGGAAGCCACTGAGTTTCTTTTGAGAAGAAACTTGGGTCTAGATGATGAGAACTTTGGATATTTAGGTAGTGCACATTGCCTCAGGTTTACTGCCTCCCAGCTGGAGCAGTCTTGTAATGCAATTGCAGTTGTGCTTGTGTCCCCAAGCATCCCCTTATGTCCTGCAGTTTACCATCCGTGTGCTGTGCCTGAGGTGTTATACAATAAATAATATCTCTGGGTGGATACAGAATGTCCATTTTAGTATTTCTGATAGTGCAAACTGAAGAAAGGAACATCATGTGGGCAGTGGTTGTCAGCAGGGCTCCAGAGAAGAGCTGGGCCAAGTATGATGAGTTGTAGATGTGAGCCTGGCATGAGCTTGTCTTTTGCAAAGGGGGTGATAAACCTGGCCTGCATGGACAAATCCAGGTGTTGCCAGCTAGCTCAGAAACTAAGGTTCATTCCCCTCGCCAGCTATAACAGCAGGATAGACACAGTGAGACTCTATCCAGGTCAAGTTAACAGAGTACAAGCAGAAAGAACAAAAGTTCCTGTCAGGGCTTGAAATAGATTGCTTGTAGCAGTGTGTGCATGGGTTGAAAAGTATACAGAAGGCAAATATTCTACCAGACAGCTACGAGAATATGAGTCTACTTTTTCTCTGAATATTTTACACCTCTCCCACCAGACTTTTAAAAACACCTGTCTGCTATCAGGACCCTACTTTTTCTGGGGAGATATAATTAAGAAATACTCTGAACTAATAAAAGCACAAGGGTGGAATTATTAGTTTTTGGGTTTTGATGGGCTTTTGTTTTTTATTTCCTGAAGGAAAGATGCTTTTAGTTCTGATTGGTTTCAGAGGAAATACCTTTTAAAGTTCCCAGTCTCTTCTGCAGTGTACTCACAGCTTCAGAAAAAGAAAAGGATAAAAATGCAGAAGTTATAGGTATACTTTCAATGTACAGTGCTGGGATATCTAGATATACTGCTTGTGTTCCTGAGGTGGGAGAGATGGCCCAGCTCTCCACCTGAGTTAGCTTGGTTTTATGCTGCACTGGGGCAGCTGTTACTGGTTCAGGGAGACGTGTATTGCACAACCAACTCTATTGTGGAACTGTTTATGCACCAAAATGGCCATTACCAAAGGACTCATCAGTACTTTGTCGAGGCTTCAGTATTTTGCAGTTAAATAAACTCAAACAAACACCCCCTCCCGCCCCCCACCCCCAAACTTCCTTGCATTCTTATGTCTTTTTAAAGATCAGTTCTTAGGATTTGACAGCTGTTTACTCTGGTTTGGATCAAACTGCTTCTAGCAGCGATAATCTAGCTTTGTATAAACATGAACCAGACATACCATATGAACTAAGCATGTTTCTTATGCATTGCTTTCACTTAGCTAATTCCCATGAATGAGGGATCAGCAAACATGTGGCATTGAAACAGAAGAAGTCACAAATTTTACTTCCATGCTACAGCTGACATCAGCTAGCCAAGACTTTACCTTCCATCAGTTCCTCCCACTGCTTGTGCTGGTCTTACGGATCACTTTGAAATCTCCAAACTTGTGAACCTTCTTGAAAGAAATAAAGAAAACATGCAGCTGAGTGACGTTTGCAGCGCCAGTAGCGTGTCCCTTGGGCCAGCAGTAGAGGTGGATTCCTGTGCTTCTGTGTCAGCTGGTTACAGCACCTGGGAGCAGGTTGCTTTGGCTCCAGGCTTTGTAGGTGGTCTCTTATCACTTTCCTCCAGTCTGGAAGTAACAACTCAGCTTTCTAATTAGACTGAGGTTGCAGGTAGACATTAAGCCAGGGTAAGTTTCCAGTTAGGCTGCAGATTCATAGGTCGCAGTGAGCCAGCCTAATACCTCTGCGTTGAGTAAAGGGATTATTCTGCTCATCTTTACTCCCTCTCCTCCCTTGCCTTCATGCTTCAGCTAGCTTCCTTTGCTGGCTTTACTCATCAAGCTTTCCAAGAGCTGATATAACCCATTATCCCAGAGAAAATGTTGTTTTTCTGGATTGATCTGGCTTAGTGAATTGAGTTGACTCATGGAAAGGTCTGACAAGCATCAGAGCCAGCAGCACAAGGGAATGAAGAAGCTGGAAGGAGGAGAGGCATAAAAACAAGAGGAGAGGCAGGTAGGGAGTTATTAGGTCATACCACCTCTAAGCTGTAAACAGTAGTTTGTGTTTTGAGTTTTGTAATAAATACAATCTAATTTCCATCCTGTAAGCCCCAAGTTTTTCATTGCATGGTTGTGCTAATGCCTTTGTATTGGATCTTGTCTGAAACCAGGAGATGAGTCCATTCATCTTATGAGTCAGACAATGGATATGTGCATCTTGTGTGTTAAATGCCCTCTCCAAATGTGGAGCACCATGAAAGCAGCCTCTTTGGAGTTTCAGATAGGTAGATAGTTTTGAGTATAGATAGCACAGTTGCAAAACATTCTCCACATTCTTCATTAAGTGTATAAGGAAGATGTGGTTGTCAACAATTAAAAACTGGTGGTTACTTGGGAACAGGTGACTGCAGGAAGAGAACTGCATCAAACAAATGTAGCCTATTCAGTAAAAGGGTCTGTGTACCATAGCTGAAAGCAGTCATGGGTGAAAGTATACAACAGACTTCTTTGACAAAAAAATCTGATGATTTCCTCTAGAATAAGTAAATTTTGCAATCTGGCCAACTGATCCAGCATGAAAAGTAAAACGCCTTCTTAAAATTGATATATGAATTTACCTACATTTGTATAAAATTCATGTTACTCATAAGCTACACAATTTATTTTACATATATAATTTATATATAAATTATATTAATGTAATATTCATGTAGAATTTATATGAACCTTTTGATTAAGGAGAGTGAAAAAAACAAAGCTAAACAACAGTACATAGCTTATGGGTAAGGATCAGAGCATAAATCAGCACAGATGATATTGCTATGAGTGTCAACTACAGCCTATCAGGAGCAGGAGATGAAGCCATCTATGCAGCTGGTGAAAGCCTTGCAGTCAGACTTCAAGAGGTGTTACATTAACAAACAAGGAAGAGCTGCTTGAGTATGATTGAGGGCAGCATCAGCTGACATGATCATGAGTCTAAAGTTAGATCCGGAGAGAAGTCACCAAGACCAACAGCAGAATTGCAAACTTAGGCTTTTGAAGAGCAGATTTTGACCTGTTCAGGGACTTGCCTGGTAAGATCCTGTAGGGAGGTGCCCTGAAGGGTAAAGGGGTTCAGGAGAGCTGATTGATTGAGGACAGTCTCTTGGAGCACAGAGAGGGACTGTTGCCTTGTGCAGAGATTAAGCAGCTATGGCAGAAAGCCATCATGGATGAACAGAGCCTATGCACAAAAAGAGTGCACAGAGATAGAAGGAAGGAGAGGCTACTTGGGAGCATATGGAGAAATTTTCTGCTTGCATAAGGATGGAGTCAGGGAAGACAAAGCTCATCTGGAATTGAAGCCAGCAAGGGAGCTGGAGCTTAATAGGAAATGTTTCCTCCATAAGTACACTGGCAGCAAGAGGGAGGCTAAGGAGAGTGTGGGTTCATTGCTCAGTGAGACTGGGGACCCAGAGACAAGGGAAAGTGGATGTACTTGATGCCTTCTTTGCCTCAGTTAACACAAATAGGGCTTATTCCCAAACCTTTCAGGGTCTGTGGAAGTGACGCTCTACCTGCAGGAGGTGTGGATTGAGTTAGCTATCACTTGGACATGCACTAGTCTCTGGGACCAGCTGGAATGCATCTAAGAGCTGGGTGATATTGTGAGGATGCTTTCTGTTATCTTCAAAAGGTCATGTCACTTGGGGGAGGCTTCATAGGACTGGAAAATGAAGTATAACATCCGCTCTCAAGAGGGATTGGAAAAAGGATACAGGAAACTACAAACTAGGTTGCAGACTTCCCTTGGAAAGATGATGGAGCAGATCATTATAGAAATAGTTTCTGAACACTTGAAGGGTAAGAAAGGAGTTGGTGGGAGAAGCCATCATTGTTTTGAAAAGGACAAATCATACCTGATGAGTTTCACTGCTTTCTGTGATATAAAGTGAACAAGATAGTGTGTCATGTATCTTGGCTTTACCGGGCCTTTAATACAGTCTTTCATAGTGTACTTATCTCCAAAGTGGTGAGATATAAGCTCTGCAAATAGATGATGCATGGAAAATTGGCAGGACTCCCAGATTCAAAGCTGTGAGCAGGGGTGCAAAGTTTTGCTGGTGGTCAGTTTAATGTCTTCATTATGCTGGAGGGCAGGGCTTTGCTTTGAGGGTCATGGACAGGTTGCAGAAATGGACTGACAGGAACTTTATGAAGATTAACAAGGGGAGATGGAAAGTCCTGGTCCTGGGTTGGAATAGCAGCCTCATGCAATAGCACAGCTAGCTGGATGATGGCTTTGCAGAACCAGGGAGTCCTGGTGGACCATGAGCCAAGAATGCATTGCTGCAACAAGGGTGGGTAACAGACCCTTGGGCTGCTGCAGTAGCAGAAGGTGATTCTTCCCTCCTGTTCAGCACTGGTGAGACACATCTGGAGTGATGTATGGTTCTGGGATCCCCAGTACAAAAGAGCCATGGGCAGGCAGGAATGAGTCCAGCAAAGGGCTACCAAGCTGGTCAGGGACTGGATCACAGGACATTCAAGGAGAGACTAAGAGAGCATGTTCAGGCTGGAGAAGAGAAGTCTCAGAGGAGACCTTGTTTGTTGTCTAGAACTGCCTGATTAGAAGATACAGGAAAGGCAGAGTCATACACTTTTCTCACAGTGATGGGATAATGGGCAATGAACATGAGTTGGAATATGGAAAATTTTGGTTAGGTATTTTTTTTATGGGTGGTAAAATCTGAGCAGATCCCTAGAGGCTTGATAGGCCTGCTGTGTAGTTCAGCCTGACTTGAGCAGTGTGTTGGACTAGAATGGCCTCCAAAAGTGTCTTTTGAACTGAACCACTCCATGGCTTCATGAAATGAGGTGTATGAGGATGTTGATTAAGAATCAATATAAATTAGGGACTAGACAATTAAGAAGATGAAAACTAAACAGAAAAATATACTAGTGAGTTGAACAAGATGGAAAATGATGTGGGTTTTTGCCTGCCACAAATTGGATTTAGGCAGTGGTAGTACAGATCTGAGGGAGCTGGGAGCTCTGCTCAGGAGTAGACATGGTGCAATAATCCTTACTCAGTTAATAACTTACTGTCTTTGGGTAATAAGGTACTTTTTTCTCCCACAGGTAATTGGGATATCAGATAGCAACTGCTAAAAAAAACCAACATGTAAAATCTGTAGGACAGGGTGTTACATCCTGGTCCCAAAGCCTCAAACTTTACCACATGTACATTTTAATTTTAGGCTCCAAGAGATTTTGCTCACAGGCACTCTTGTGAAGCCATTGGTTCTCTGGCACCTTGGGTTAAAGTCCAGAGAATAACTACACATTTTTCTCTAAGAGATTTCTTTTAATTTGGTGAGAATACAGGTGTTTTGGCAAAAAGGATTTTACAAAAATAAACATGCAGCTTTACAAAAGCATTACAACAGATTACCAAGACTAACAAGCATTGCTATAATAAGGAATCTTTATTACACTCAGCAAACACAAACTCCATGCAACTAAAGTGAGGTACAGAAAAAAGGCATTTAGGTTACTCACAAGAGGAAGAAAAGAATAAGGGAGGAGAGATTAAGAGAAGAAAGAATTAAGAAAGAAACAGAGGAGGGAAAAACATAATTCCCCACTTAGAAAGTCACATGTTGATGGTTTCAAAGAGACCAGGCCAGGGCCCCCAGTGGAGACCTGGTGGTGCCTCCTGACATGTGCTGGTCACTGTGGCCACTTCAGGTTCACTGACCACCTTTGGTTCACTAACCACTCCCTGTCCCCTTAGCCAAAGTCAGAGGTGTTACAGTCAATCCGGGGTTCCAGGGGGTGTGGTGTGGGTGGGTTACCAGGCATGCCTTTCTTGACTGTCAGTGCAGCCATGCAACTCCCATGGCTATGTGGCTGCAGCCCATGGGCTCTTAGCAGGGCTTGTTGTTTGCCTGTAGACCCAGCCCAGCCCCTCCCCTGCACACACACTCACCAAGATGCACCCCCACAAGGTGGTTCTGACCCAGTCATTGCTGATCTGGTGTGTAACACAGGCTAATATCCATGCAGGACCTTTTGAATCAAACTCTTGATTCAAGACTTTTTCAAGTAATTTAAGATGAGCTTGATTTTTTTGTTCTTAAAGACTCGATTATGCCAATTATTTGTGCTTCTCTCTTTTAAATCTGTTTGTGAGTTTGTTGATGTGATTGTATAAGCTAAGATTTTTTTTAAGACTAAAAACCATCCAGAACTTTTAGTTCCGTTTAAAATAACTTGCTTGGAAGGCAGTTGATATGATATTGTCAGCAGAGCAATATCATGGGATGAATGAGGCTTAAAGGTGGAAGGAAAAATAGATTTTGTTTTTGTTGTTTGTTTTATGAACATAGTCTTTTATTCACAGAGTATTATTTGTTTTGGTACCTGTACTCAGTCAGCCGTTTATGACTAAATCTATTTGTAGGACTGCAGCTTGCAAAGCAGTGACTCAAAAAATCCCAATAATCTTACAATCACATACAGATATAAGTACAGTTGGAGAATAAATTGTTCGTGGGCAGGTGTAATTGCCATCTGTAGTGATCATTAGCCCTTGTGATGTTGTCCATTTCAAAGCCAGATGCTGAGAAGTGCGAAAGAGCAGAGAATGGAGCAGTGAGCAAGGTTAAGGATTTGGAAAGTGCCCCTTGGTGAAACTGAAGAGTGACAGTCTCTTGAGTCAATATGAAAGAAATTTCAGTTCTTGTGAGGATGGCCAGAGAGTGGCTGCATGAGGAGAGGTTTAATTGGTGATATCTGTTTAATGTGGCTATCAAAGACATCGTGTCTAGCGATTGTAAGCAGAAGTGATATAAAATCTCCTTAGCCCAATTTTAAACATTTCTTTCCCCAGTGAGGGAAGATAACATTAAAATAATTTGGATTTAGATTCTTTTGTTGCTTGTTTTGTCACTTTTTAGTTTTCCATGACTGTAATTGGCCTACTTCAGATCTTGGGTTTGTAGCTTGTTTATGTATTTATTAGTTTCCACATGTGAAATCTGAAAAGAGAACTATCTGTTCAGTCTGAAGTGTAGAAATGATTGCATGGATATGTGCTATGAAGGTGCAAAATGAGTAACAAGCTGGAATGCAAACCCCTGAAGGCAGCTAGGCCTGTCTCTGGGGAGAAAGTAGTTTATTCAGTTTCCAGCAAGTGGCTCAGTTGAAAGGTTTATTTAATTATTAATTTTTATATATTCAGAATGTAGCAGTATTTAAAAGTCTATGCCAGGAATTACCAAAATTTTCAGATCTGCAAGCTTGGAAATTGTGGTGTAGCCATGAGTTCAGCACCATTTCTGTAGACCAGAATCACCCCTCACCAGCCCAGAGCTCCTCCAGTCTGCTAACCTGTCCCATCTTCTAAAACCAACCGCCTCCTCTGTCTTCCTTCCCTGTTTCATTGAGTCACCTTCCTCTTGCTCCAAGCCTCATTCAGGTTTGAGATCTCAGGGGATGGCCCCTACTTGCTCTGTACAGCACCAGCAAGCAGGTCTGAATAGCAGGTCTAATGCCATGGCTGTGGTCATTCTTGAAACCGTGTATTTCTTCTGCCTCTGTTTTTCCTGGATCCAATGTAGCTAGCCACTGTAGATGTGATGCTCTGTTGTGGAAGGTACCAACACTGTTGGAGAGACACATGAATGCCTCCTCGGGAGACCTCTGTTATTTGTACATTATTACATATTATTTATGTAACATTGTTGTGTTTAAGGGATGCTTCAATAAGGTTTTCATTAAAAAAAAAAATCATATACAAAGATGCCCAAGCTGTACCACTAACTTCTTGGTTGTGGAGCTTCTCGTAGTATATAAAGCTTGTTTTAGAGGTAGCAGTATTTTGCAATTTCATCCTTTTTAAGATAGAGGAGCAAAACAAGTATTTTCTTTGCCATTGTGACAGCTGTGGCAGGTGTGTATTTACTGAGCCGGCCTTTGTTACACCAGGGATTTGACCAGATACCTGAGGTAGGCTTCCCAGTGTCAGCTAATTGGCTACAAGAGGGCAAGTGAAAATTGGGGGTTAGTGAGTGTTTTAACTTTTCCATGAGTAAATCAGTAGCTTTTGGGGGAGAGAACACGTTGCAATACAGTATTCAGTGTTTTCTGCTTAACTTGAGCAACAGTGACAGCATTAAAAGAGGAGGGGAGCAGTATTCATACAGATCTGTGCTAAGTGTTTCCTATTGACTTCTGAAAAGGCAACTGGGAAAAAATCTTTGCAGCTCTTTTTGAGCCACATGCTGACTGTTTCTGCATTGCTTGCTGACTTTGCTGATGGGAGAAACTTTCAAATATATCTAACTTAAATAGATGAATACCTTTCTTCCATGTGCTATGATAGCTTCTCTTAAAATGTTTCTTATTAACAAAGATCTTCGCATGTAAATGTTTATCTCTTGCATTCCATCTGCTCCATGTCTTTGATCGTTTACTCAAATCCTAAGCATGATAGCATTTACAATTGTTCCCCAAGTAAACTGTGATATCAGTCATATAGGATCTAACATTTCTACAGCAACATTTGAAAAGGTAAACTTGAAGTTTTACTTGATTTTTTTCTTAATAAAAATTTGGTCTGTACAGGGAATCAGATTTCATGTTTTAAGAATGTAAATGGGGAATCGTAATTATTCACCATTCACCTTTAATTCAATAGTGTTTGACTGAACTGAAGAGAGATATAATGTGATGGATGATTGCCATAATAAATAGGTACTGAATTTAACAGGTGAATGATCTTTATTTACTATAAATCTTAATGCTGTTCAAGTGTGGAGCAGGTTATATTGTTTTATTTTATTCAGGTGTGCTGCATTTATTTTTTACTTAGAAAGTTAATTAAAGCAGGAAAAAAATTATTTCATTGTAAAAATAATAAAAATAATTTGTGTCCTGGACTAAAAGAAAATGAAATTATGCAAGCCAAAATCTTATGTAACTAAAACTTATGATACTTTCAGAATGTCGTAGAAAATTGCAGTATTTAGAGATTTGCATAAAGGTTTTTAGAGTTTATGTACCCACAGTCCTGTAGATAACTGTTCAGGGTACTGCAACGTGTTTGCAGAAGAGAGCATTATAGAATGTAATTTTCTTATTTTGGTCACTGTCTTAGTCCAGTTGCAGATGAACAATTACGAAAACAAGCATCCCTAAGTTATACAGAAGCTTTATTGGGTTTGTGGAGGATGTTACATCCCCATGATCTGTTTGTCTTCCTTCACTTTGACACTCAGCATGACTTGTTAGAGATGTACTGAAATATTTTGGGGGTATGTGGGAGTTACAAACAAGAAAATTAAATTAAAAAAACAAAAACTTAAGCGTCAGGTGAAAATAAGATGTTATGTCCTTCCATCCCTTCCTCCAAATATAAACTGTAAATGTGAGACTACAGACTCTTTGTCTGGCAATATTGTTCTCTTTAAAATTCTAAATGAGGTTGTACAGTTACACGGAAAAACAAAATCCAGAATTAATACAAAACTGAAAGCTTTAGTCAAGGAAGTTTATTGACAAGAGTAAAAGATGGTAAACCTATGGACTTAATGTTTAAATAATTTGGCAAGTTTCATAAATATTTTATGGTTTTGTCTAAAGGTTCATATTTTGAAATAAAGTCTGGTAAATAAAACAAAGGCATGATCTAAACACAAATATTTATTCATATGGACCACAATATTTCTGTATATTGCATTACACAATTCAGATACTATACTAGTCTGTCCTTAGATCACTTACAAGAATATTATGGAATGTTTTATGCTAAACATAAAATTGCTTTTAATTTGTCATTAACCACAGCAGAGTCTTTGTTCTGTAATGTCATCAGCATATTGTTTTTTCTGTAAGATTTAAAACACCATAGATCTTGGAAAAACAAACTTTGATCAAAGATCTGAACTGAAAATACATGTACTAATTTCTTAGAGCTGATAGAATAGTGAATATTTTTTGTGTTAAATAAGAAAGTTAATTTTAATATTTTAAAAAACTTACAGTAATTTACATGCTTCTCTAATGCCTTTGTGCTTGACTGAAATTTATAATGGAAGGAAAAATTACATATAATGATATTTGTCTTTGACCTTACTTGTTAATTAGAACTAGAGATGTGATTTTATTACATTGCCTAAAATGATTAAAAACTTTGATTTTGCACTTTGTAATTTCTTAATAATCCCTTCTCCTTTTTGCTCTGACTTTTCTGAATCTCTCTCCCAGTCTTCTGAAATGCTTTAGCTACCCTTGTGTATATAGAAACAAGGTTATACAAAAAAGGACATCTAAAACCGGAGCAACATGACCTCAGCGCTTCACAATCAGTTTGTTTGCTTACATTAATACATATGCACAAGATCTTAAGGATTCTACTATTCCCTTCAGTTCTTTCCCTCCCCCAAGTACCTTCCTATGTGCTAAATGAGACTAAGTGATGCACTAAGGAAGCCTGAGGCAAAAGAACTAACATTTTTCATACATATTTGCACTGCTTATCAAAAAAAATTAATGACTCGAGTTTTAATCTTCTCTCAATTTGATGAGATGCAAGCTGTTTGCGGAATTCTTAATTGACCTTTGATATATAATCAAGGAGTTACTCACTAAATTAATTCTTCTGAAAAGAAGTCCTGAAGACTAAACCCTGCATGAATAGCTGGATATGTTGGAACACAATGTAAATAAAGAGTATGTAAGATGACCCAGAGTTTGTAGGATGATTTGTTTGCTTTTTGTTTACAGAAGATTGACTTAACATATAATGTTGGAGAATTGTTCCTTTTGCTTTACAAGCCAGAGCATAGATGTTAATGTTGCCTTGGCATATGGCAAAATTTTGGTCAAATGTGTTTGATTTGGAATTTGAGGTTCTATCATAATGAAGAAGGGATACACTGAATGGCTTTCTGGCTCCAATTTTGTTCTGGTAAAAATTGATGTGATGAAGGCCAAATTTTTTGGTGCTTTGAGCTTCATAAGATGACAGCCAGTCTTCTACATATGCATGAAATAAAAGGCTAGATCACCAATGAAAATAATTAGATATTTTTACTGAAAGCAGATGTCTTGAGAGTTCCCATACTCTAAAAAGACCTGTTTAAATGTACAGTTCTCACATGATGCTTCATTTTCAGTTGTGAGCTTTCTTTCATGTTATAGGCTCTGTGCCTGACACTGGCATGATGGCATTTCTCTACATCTGACCAAATGTATAGTCCTGCACTAGGAAATGGATAGGAAATGTATAGTCCTGCACTTCCTGAGCTAGGAAATTGGAGAATCTTATCATTGTATTTAAATACTTGTAGGGAGAGTGTGATGAAGACTGGGCCAGGCTGTTTTCACTGGTATCCAGTGACAGGAGGCAGTGGGCACAAACTGAAACACATGAGGTTACCTTTGAACATCGGGAAACACTTTTTTACTGTGAGGATGACTGAGCACTGGCAAAGGTTGCCCAGTTTGGTTGTGGAGTCTCCATACTTGGAGATATTCAGAAACTGCTGGACACAGGGTCCTGGGCAAGTGGCTCTAGGTGATCCTGCTTGAGCAGGAAGTTTGAACCAGATGACCTCCAGACGTTCCTTCCAACCTCAACTTTCTCTTTTTCTGTGAAATCTTTGGTTTTCTTATATTCTGTAACCGTGCAATAATTTCATTAAGATTTGCTGCTTCTGATCAGCAAGACAAAGGAACTTCACAGCTTTGAAAGTGCTGTGCAGCTGTTTTATTATTGTGTTCTGTATATGTGAAAGCAGATTTGGTTTTGTCTATGCTTCTGTTGAGAACAGAACTGGAAGTTCATTGGGAAAAAACATTCCCTTTTTAAGTGTTGCACAGCTATTATAATTCTTATGCTACTTTTCCCATCTGATACTGGCACTGCTGCTCACAGCAAGTTTAACTTGAGCACAAGATCTTCATCTTATGGCACTTTTTTTTTTTTTTAATAATAACAATTTTAGCATGATTTTTCTGATGGATTTCTCATGTTGGTAGTGTTAATTTATATATGGTTTCCTGGGGCAACACAGACAGTTTTATTACTGCTATGGCTTTTCATTATAATGAAAATTCTACAAATAAGTAGTATGTGTGTCAGTATCAGAGGTTTACAAGAGAAAGAGAAAGGAGGGAAGAGTAGATTTGTTCAAATTTTTTTCAAGCTTTGTCTAAGGTTTGGTTTTCTTTTTTTCTAAAAATCAAAATATAGCTGTAAAATAAATCATTTCCAAAGATTTAATCGACTCGGAGATATTACAACTTGGTAAAATTGCAGAAGGTAGGTATAATTTTATTTTAATGTTTTTCCAGTTTGAGGTTTATGACTTGCCATATTGTATTAAGTGTATGCATAAATTGCAATGTATTGTGCCCTTAACTGGCATGATGTAGTAATTTCAAGTCTTTAAGCACTTTATTAAAGGATAGAGAATTTGGAGATATTTTGCTATACAGGAAAAGAGAGCATAATTAAAGGAGGTGCAAACCCACATTTACAAGATATACAGCACATCTGGCAGCTTGTGTGAAGATAATATGTTTGTTTGGTGGTGGGAATGTCTGCAATTTTATCTGACAATCTGACACTGTTGGAGTTTGGCTAATGAGGTTGCCTAGCAAAAAGTGCATCAGGAGGAAGTCAGGGTTAAAAATAAGCATACATATCAAGAGAGAGAAAAAGATTTATAATGGATATAGAAGTGTTACAAGTTGTTATGGCAACTAGCATTTTAGACCCATAATTACATAATAACAATGCTGCCAATCTTAAATATATTGCATTTTTTATGTTTTTCTTCAATTTTTTCAAAGTCTTGAAATATTTCCTAAAATATTCAGTTTCTGAGAGACTTTGTCAATGATAATGTAAAGTCTGTAATTTTTACTTTTTTGTGGAACTACATTGAATAAGAAAACAGGACTTAATGGAATAAATCTAAAAAATAAAAACACCTGAAAACTGTGTGATTTTCATATCAATGCAAATTTTTTTTAAAATCTGAAAAACAGATACAGAGATATAAATCTGAGTACTGTTTATTAGCTTAGATTTAAATAAGGGATTTTTTTAACTCTGGAAAAATCAAAATAATACTGCTGTATACTCTTTTAGTATAAGTTGAAGGAAAAACCATTGAAAACATATAGAAATAATAACCAGAAGGCATAGTTTAATTATTTGCCCTAATTGTCCCACAAAGATGAATAAATTTGATTTATTCCTGCCACCGTTCGAAACCAAATTTTTTTAGAAAGTTTATGTAATAGATGTCTTTAGAAATAAAAAAGATTTAATAGTTGCAGCTCTTCCAAGACTGAAGAAGACTTTTATGTGTGAGCTTTTTATTAGTGGGATTTTCTTGTCTCTTAAGAACTTACTGTACCACGGCACTGTTTTAAGATTTGGTATAAACATTACTAAGTTTGATCAAATCATAATAAAAGTTACAGTGACATACATATTTACTACTTATAAGCCACCTTAGAGTGATCATAATGTAACACATGTAATCTGTTTTGATGTTGGTCTCATTTTAGGCTTTTAATTTGAAGAGAGCAGAATTCTACCTTTCCCCCCCCCCACTATCCATGTAATATGAATAACTTCCTGCATCATCTGTGTTAGAGGCATGAGACAAATAAGAGGAGGTAGTTGCTGTAATCCAGAATTTGCCATTTTTTTAATTAAGTGAGCTGAAGCAAGATGATATTCCTGTTGTTTGAAAAGAGTGTGAAAATGTTGAAGAACACCCAAAGAAAGTAAACTTCTCCCTCCAAAGACATGCTTAGGTACAACTCTCTATATTTCTTCCAGGAGGAGCCATGGCAAGGCACTGACTTTAAGGAATGTTCTCTTTTCCCCCATCTCAAAAATTATGAAATTGTCATCCTGTCTTAATTAGGTGCTTTTGTGACACTTGGAGCACTGCCTTGGTTACTGACTGAGTTTTTGTTTCGTTTGGTTTGGTTTTCTTGTTTTTTTTTTTTTTTTTTTTTTTTTTTTCAGTAAGAAAAAAGCAATGTGAGTATAGTTAATACTTCTCCCAAGTCATATGACTCTATGGTGGTGTGTCTTTAGCTCTTTAACCCTTCCGTTTTTCATTTGTGCAAGGGACTGAGTTGTCTAAGTTGCTTGGAAAATCATTGGACCTTAAACTGTTTCAGTCTTGCATAAAATTCTTGCAGTGTTGAAGAAGAATGAGTTGTGTTCTGTGATTTTTGAAAGCCATTACCAATGTCACTGAACTGTTGGATTTGTATTTATTTTTGCCATGACAAGAATAAGCAGTTCCTTAATTCTCTTGAGTCTAGGTGTGTAAGTGTTATTTAGTATAATGTAGTAAAAACTCTTTATTCTTCCACCTTTCTAATAAGGGCATATTTACAATAAGATGAAGACTATTGATAAGGTGTTTGATATATCACAGGTATGTGTACATAAGATGGTGACATAAAGTTTTCCTATCATTTGAAAAGCAGGAAATGAAGCCGGAAAGAAAGCTGACAGCCTGCGTTGTGAATTCATGCTTTGTTGGCCATAACTGAAGAATGAGGTTCCTGGAAATGCTCAAGGTCTTATTTTTTTTATCAGGAAAGAGTGTGAAGTCTGGAACATTAAATGCAATGTTGCAAACACATCTGTCCAAGACAGAATTTTAGTAGGAACTTGCTAAAAGCTTGGAATGTAATTAAAAAGAGAATTTCAGGTCACCTTATCACAGGGAAGCTGAATGTGTTATTTGAAATGCTTGTACATAGTAGAGGAACTTCTCTGTATGAGAATATCCGTGCTGTGTTTACAGGAAGCCCTCATAGTGGATGCTGTCCACTGCAAGCAGTCACTGGCAGCAGCAAATAATGTTCCAGGCATTCAAAAGAAACTTCAGTGTGAAATTGTGGAAGTATCAGTCTGCCTGCCACCGATACTTGAAGGTGCGAAGTCTAGTGCTAGGCTTTGAAAAGGGCAGGAGTAGAAAGTCAAAATAGCCAATCTAAACAGTAGGAAGTTGTCAGTAGGATTTCCACAGTATGTCTTGTGACCTTTGCTGTTCCACATCAGAAATGTTTTGTGAAATGGGGACAAAAAAAGATTCCATGTAAAATAAAGTTATTTAGGATGATTAAACCTGTAGCTTATTCCAGAAAGTTGTAGAAGGCTCTTATTTAGTGGCTGGATGATATCAAAATATTAAAGCATGTGAAGTACAACGTGCCACAATCAAACTTCACTTCAGTTATCCAAACTTTGGAGTAAGTCTTTGTTCACCCTAAGAAGTGCCTGGCAAATAGTCAAATACTGGGTTACTCTGAAAGTTATTAGATCGGAAAATGGAAACCATTTGTAGGTTACAAGAAAACTACAGTCTTGTGCTGCATGTGGACGCAACAGATAGCAATTGGTTTTATTAGGACTTACTTTGCTAGATGGGAGACAGAAAAAAACCAACAATTGCTTGTGT
The DNA here is from genome assembly GCA_035221455.1 of Xenops minutus. NCBI lineage: Eukaryota > Metazoa > Chordata > Aves > Passeriformes > Furnariidae > Xenops > Xenops minutus. Next base: position 116,665,143 of record JAWWEE010000074.1, read on the forward strand.
TTCGTGGTCTTAAGCAATTTTAGGTAGTTCTCCTATGCACACCAATATTATCTGTGGTTGATGTGTATATGCAGGTGACATGATCTTCCAGTCGCACTCTGTTTTACTAGCATTGCCATTGCAGATGTACATTCCCACGTATGCTGCTGTTCCAAAGCTGGTCTTTGAAAGAGCCTTAGCTTTGCAGTACTTTGTAGCCTTTCTTGCACACCGTTTGTTGTCATTAATTTGCACTATAATTGTGAACACACAGGAGAGGATTATGTGGTTAAGGAGAGTGTGGTCAGGTGGTGGGCTTGGGTTGATGGAATCTTCTTTACCAGAGGGATTTTGTAAATAAATGATACTTTTATATCTTCACATGATCAGGACTGAGTTGATTATTATCTGAAAGGATATAGCAAATCTAAAAAGATAAAGAACATTTACTTGAAGATGATGTATTTTGAAAATCAGCATGCAGTGTACAGCAGCTTGAACAAGAGAAATGAAAAAAAGCATGTGTGCTTTCAGACACTACATACAACCATGAAACAAATAATATATATAAATACAGAACAGCTTTTCTTATAATACCTTTACTATGGTGAGACAATGAAAACAAACACAAAACAATGAAGGATGATAGATTTGTTTCCATGCAATACATTTTTTTGACAGATGAAAGCATAGCTGGATTCAAACAAGTACGGAATGAATTAGTGAATTCTCGTAGCACCAGAGTTTGGTTACATACTGTGGCTTATGAAGTTCCTGTCCTTCCTGCTGGAAGAATGAACGTGGGAGAAGATTAGTCCTTTTCTTCTGCTGTTGCTTGAACATCGCAAGTGGCCAGCATCACAATTAATATGTTATTTTGATGTTTCATGAAAAAATAAGAGATAATTTCAGAAGCTCCTGCGTACTGCTTTCTCCACCTCTATGCCCTCATGACTTGGAGAGAATGTGGATGGTTGTATGCTACCTTTGGGAAGCAGAGGCACTGGCATGATAGATGATAGATTAGTATTCAACATTTGAAGGAGGATCTGGTGTGAAGTGGTCCACGAATGGAATCAAGGGTGTAAAAAATAGCTTTAAAGTGGCTTGTGAAGCTTCCCCTCTAAGTAGCTTCCTGCAAGTTCAGCCCTTTTCCAAACAATCAGAATGAATATTATAAAACGATGATTGTTTCTGCAGTGGGTAATAACAGGACCTGTATGTTCTCAGTTTCATGCTGCATGGCTTATGGTAGCTGGAAGAGGTGTGGTGGGAACTAGCTTGTAGTCATGGATGTTGCAGAAAAGTTTGGCTCTTACATGTAAGCAAGGAGAATCGACTCATATTCTGCTCTTCTGAGAAAACATGATTTATTGCAGGACTATTGTTTGGGGACGCTTTCTGAAAGGTGTGGGGCCTTATTGCATTTAGTGATCCTTTCATTGGTGTAACACCTTCAGCATCTTGGATTAGGGATTCTTGAAGTACAAGCAGCTCAGGGGGAACTCTGAGTCTTCATTCATTTGATGAAACAACCTGTCATTTATTTTTTTGAGTGGTAAGTTACATAGTTCTGTGGTGTCTTGAAGCTGGAAGGAATCTTGTTGAGTAATCAGAAAAGTATGAATCACTGATTAGCATATTTATATAGTTAAGAGTACTGTTTTCTGTCTAGAACTGACTAAAATAATTTTTTTATGGTAACAGGCTGTAATTGAAACAAACCATAATTAATTTTTAAAGTGTATTTAAAAGCATTTTTTGCCATTCTTTTCTTCTGCACTGGAATGCAGGAAAGCAGCATTCAGCTTTGCTTTTCATTCATTTAAGGTGTGAATTTTGGTTTAGATAAAAATACTCTATTAAAAAAAGTTGCAAACAGAAGCGTTGACAAGCTGTCTAGCTGTGAATGGACAACCAGACAACCATGGTTTTTAATCCCTTTCTACTACACAGAAGATTTTATTTGATAGTCTCATAAAGAGTTTATGCAAGCAAAACTCTGGATGTCATTTTTTCTGCCCATGAGTATCTCCCCCATCTTACTGAAAATTTAGACAGCAACAGACAGGTCTTGAAATTGGGAATGCTGGAGAGATGCATCTTCAGTCTCAGCATTGTTAGTGATAGAATGCTAACAAGGGAGAGGAGTCAGGTAGCCAGTTTCTAGGAGGCCGTGCATAGCAGTTGGCTCATTTATGTATCTTAGTCATCTCCTTTTATAAGCTTTCAAAAATGGTGAACTATTTTCTGTATATGCTACTTATTCTTTTGCACTGAGAAAATAAACACCACCACCCCCCTCCAAAAAAAAAAAAAAAAGTTTTTTGCCTTGTATGATATATGGTCTTCCTAAAGAACATTTTTATCTCTTTTTGTATATTTTTCCCATTACTATGTTTCTTCCTAAACTTAGACTGTAGTTTCTTTAGATTAAGGAGTAAGTTTATCTGCACAGAAATAGTATACTCACTTAATGTCTCATGTAAGTAATATTGTAAATAAATATTTTTAAGCTGAGTTGTATGTGCAGGAGAGGATGCCTGGTTAAAATGTGGAAAACTATTAGCAAGCATCTTAAGTGTAGAACTAGAAAGCTAAACGTAACTCAATGGAGATGCTTCTCTAGTAGTTCTCCTCAGGAGCATATAAGTTCAAGCAGCTTTTAGATATGTGCATGTGTGTTTTGAAGGACTTGCCCCATTTCTTAAGTTATTAAAACATATTTACTGATCAATAGGAAGTACTAAATTGTGTGGAAAGTAAATTAAAAAAATACATAGGTTTTTGCAATTAGTGAGTACTTGAAAAACTCAAGCATTACCCTTCCTTGCCATTTGTGGTAGTTTGGAGGGTGTTCATGCTAGACGAGAATTGTTTTTTGCAAGTGTTCATTTCACAGGTTCTTAGTTTTGCTGTTTTTGTAAGAAGACTTTATGCAGTAATAAAATTAAGCTGTAATCTGTTCTATTAGAGTCAAAGTTTTTATAGACCTGATCAGTGATGAGTGCCCTGGAATACAAGCTGAAATTGTTTTCAGTGCATTATTTCCAGCCCCTTTTGGTGTCATTCTGCCCCACTTTCCAGGGAGGTGCAATTCCCTAGATATTCTTAAGCTAGTAAATTCTTAGCTATTTTTCAGAAAGAGTTGAAATTCAGTACAAAATCCAGGTTTGGCAAAACAGCTTAAAGTTTCCTGTGAGTAGTCTTCTATGCATTATGTGACTAGGATGGACAGGGCCTAATATTTGTTTAGTTTCCTTTGAAACACATTTTTTTCAGAGATTTTAATAATTTATTTGAGGTTAATACAGAGGGCCCAGTTTAGTGCCATGTTGCATTTGCCTTCACAAGGGAAGCACTGTGTATTAAGCAGGTGGTATTAGGGAAGCAGTGTGCATGGACAAAATGTTTCTGGGAGAGTCCCAGAATTCATATGAACCAGAAAAGAGCCTGTGATAGGTGGAATTAGTTCAGCAGTGAGACAAAACATTGCCCTTCAGAGGTGACACCACAGTATATGTGCTGGAGAGCAAGAAGATGGAAAACTGGTAGTTTGTCCGTGGTGGAAAAAATTTAATCTCTGAGAATCTAGGAGTGAGTGAGAAAGGTTGCATTAAGAGTCAAAGGTCTGGTGAAAAACTGAATTAATGGACTGTGTTTTCTGTGCTCTGCTGTTCATTTCTGCAACTGCAGTTCTTAAGTATTGCACTGTTAGCGCTGGTCTCACAATTGCTGAGACTTTTTTTGTGTTTTTGGTAGAAGGTGAATAATAACATCTTTTAAAGGGTTGGTAGTGTTTCACTATGGTTGGCTGATGTTGGAGGAAAGAAAAAAAATTCATCACCCCCACACTCATCCAGAGCTTGATACCGGAATTTGTTATGGATGTGGGTTAAGTATAAAGCATATTTTATTTGAAGAAGTTGAAACAAACAACCCCCATCATTCCCCTCATTCTCCTTGCCCTCCCCCTGCCAAAAACCACAGAAAACAAAGGCAGTTCCTCAAAATCTGATTCATTATGGTATCTTAAATGAAGAATTTAAAATTGCATGTTTTTAAGGAAAATAGTCATCATACAGAAGCATGCTGTCTGCTTTATACCATTCACTTGATACTGCACAAGACTACCACATCAAATATGTGAGAAAAGGGTCATTTTGGTAATGTTATTTTGCTTTGGCACTTACAGTCTTTCTAAAACCTTAGAATTATTATTAATCCCCCTAACAGTCAAAATTATTTTTGAACGACATCACAGTTTCTCTTCAACCATCCAGTTAACTCTTGTTCTCTGCCCTGTGTTTTAGTCTGTTCTATCTGCTAGGCATCGTTTTCTTTTCTGACTCACACTACATTTTGGATTTACAGTTCTATTTTGTATGATTATCATGTCTTAATAAGAGACATAAGACACTTGAGAGGCAGATTCGGAATCCTTGTGATTTTATTTCAACAAATTTAAACCCTTTTTACAAAAAAAAAAGAAAAATATCCATACTATCATTCATTTTTATATTCTCTATAGAATCACAGAATGAAAGAATGGTTTGAGTTGGAAGCGACCTTAAAGATCACCTAGCTCCAACCCCTTGCCACGGGCAGGGACACCTTCTGCTAAACCAGGTTGCTCAAAGCCCTGTTCGGCCTGACCTTGAACAGCTTCTCTGGGCAGTCTGTTCCAGTTCCTCACCATAGCTAAGCCCTTTTAATAAATACATAACAACATCAATGAATATGAGAGAGATAAAATTATTTGGTCATTTTTTTTTCCTTCAGAATGTGGACCTAGAAGTGGTATAAGTAATAAAAATTTTCAGTTGCACATGTGCCTCTGAAATAAATCTACAAAAATATTACAGACTTTGTTTGTCTGTACCTGAACAAGCACATTAGAAAAAAAAATACTAAAAAAGAAAATCTCCAAATGAGATGTTTCAAAGCAAGCCTGGCGGCACCCTAGTAGTTACTTCCACAGCCTTTCTGTAAAGACTCAGGGCAGGACGGAACTGCAAAAAAACCTGAGCTCATCTCAATGTGTGCACTTTCCTCCATTCAGTCCTTTCTTAGGGAAGGTCAAGTAGAGCCCTGAGTGGGGTTTCTTTGTTTTTTTTGAGGCGATTTTCATTGCTCACAAACTATTTGAAGTTTTCTATAGTCTGGAGGCCTAATTGTCTAGCTATCCACAGACAATGACTGGAAGAGTTGTTCCCAGATTAGTCTTCTCTGTTGCTCATTTGCCTACTTATGTGAAACAAAACTCTCAAGTACTTTGTTTTTATTGCTTATTCACTTAATGGTGTTTCCACTGAAATTCAAGTAATAGAGATAGGTTTTTGTGAGGCAGATACTGGCCTTCAGTGCATGGAAGTTACTAAATTGATTCTATCTACTTAAGGATGATATTGCCAGATATTTGCTAACAGCAATCTTTTTCTTGAATTGGTAGTCTAAAAGTGTAAGATTTTGCTTTTTAAACATGGGCAAGATCTGTGTATAAGCAAGGCATATCCTGAAACTCTTGAAATAATATTCCAAGGGTGTGTTGTTTTGGCAAAAAGATACTCCTAATCTTTAATGTACAAAATTACTTAGTTAAACCTCTATTTTAAGAGGACTTTAGAATCATGTAGCATCATCTTTCAGGCACCCATACTGTGTAGCTGGACTCGGTCCAGTTATACACTGCTTAGCACTATTTGACCTAGAGCTGTCTGTCTTGAACTACGCTCTTCCAGCTTCTCTGTCTTTTCAGCTCTGAGTCTTACATCTAAAGTCTTTAATTTCTGTCATTTCATCTCTTAGAACTGTATTTCACTTCTTATTCTCCTTTGATACCCCTTCTTTGTTTGTAATGCTCTTGGTCTCCATTACTTTGAGATGACTCCCAGCCTTGTATCACAAGTAGTCTTGCAGAATATTACTGCTCTTTTGCACTGTGATGTATTCTAGAGCTGGTCCTTGAGAACTATGTTGTTAACCTTTCTGCAGCCCCATGGCTGTCTTTTAACAAGTATGTATGTGGTGGGCTTTTGTTGTTGTTGGGGGGGTGTTCATGGTTTTTTTCCCTAGGGCATTTTTTTAGGTTTTTGTTTGTTTGTTTGTTTGGGTTTTTTGGAGGGGAGGGAGGGGTTTCTTTGTTTTTGTTTTGTTGTTTCTTTTTTTTGTGTGTGTGTCTAGCTGTGCTTTCCTTTCACTTATTTATATTAATGTTTGTCTCTGCTGTTCCATCTGGTTTTGTGATACTTTTTTTCACCAACATATTTGATATGATTTGTTTTATGAGACGTTTCAGGGTGATGAAATCCATATTTATGTTAGTTTCTACTGAATTAGCTTTTTGCTTATATTTCAAATTTCCTCCTCCCTTTTTTTTTATTTTTTCCTGGGCAATAAGGTTCTTGCCATGGAAGTGTGAACTAGTTAGCAGAATAGAGTTTAAATGTGAAGAATACTTTTGCCTACTTACGTCTTAGTGATGAGTAGTCCTGAGTAGAAATTAATAAACCTAAGAGAGAATTGTGTAGTATTAAATTTGTCTATTGGCTAACTCGCAGAAATAATTAAGAGCAATATTGAAGAATCTGATTATTTCACTGTGGTATGTTATTGTCTTGTTCCTTCCTCAGCTTAATTATATAGCACTCAAAATGATTAATGAAATGTGAAGATGGTTTCTGTTGAATCCAATGGGACAATTACAGGTTTGGAGGTGATGAAGGATTACTCCAGTGCTTTTCATTACTTTGGCCTCACAGGTTTGTGTGTATTCACTTTTAAATGAAAGGGTAAGGGTAAGGTCCTTGTTACATAACTCACTGTTACATCGAATGGAAAATTTCCAGTATGTTGCTTCAAGCGAGTCTGTCTGGCAGCATGGCACTTCCAATAATGTAATGACTTATCAGTATAGAATCTTCTTTTCATGCCAGTGTGATGCCCCTATCAGTTTGCACTAAATAATCAAATTTTTAAGGCTTTGACTAGAGGTGAAACTTTATAACCTTCACATCTTTGAAGACAGGAGCAATGTTTTTAATTGTTAGAAATGATAAATAGCTGTCCAAATCATTGTGCCTTATAAGGACAGTAAGGCACTGATCACTCAGAGTAGCAAATGTGCTTGCTGACCTTTGAATTAAAGGAGAAATTGTGGCAGGTATTAAAAATTATGGTCTGTTGGTAGTGTTTCTTCCCAAAAGTGATACCTAGCTGTGATTTTGAATTTCAGTAGCATGTTTTAGATAACATTATCATTCCTTTTTTTCATGGATACTATTGATTGATTGGGTATCATGTAATGTAAAAGAGTTAGCATTCTCAAGCAAATGCTAATTTGCAAAAAATTAATATATTCTCAGAACATAAATTACAAAAATAAACTATGTGACAATTCGTTGCTACGAGACACACAGAACTGACTAAATTCTGGCAAAAGAGAAGCTTAAAGTTAAGGACAGAGTTTGGAGTAATTGTTTTAGATAGCCTACAGGTGTCTGGCATTACACAGGTGTAAATATTATGTGTATTCTATATATGCTTTCATTTACTTCTCTTGGCTTGTATCCCTGTACATTCATAATCTCTGAAGGTGCCTTTTGTGTAGAACAATTGAGCCTTGCAGGGGAGAGGCATTTCTCCTGATAGTTCTAGCAATATGCATCATTTTATATGCTGATTTTATCACACATTGTTCAAATTAGTTCATTAAAATTAAACATCACTGAATACTTCCATAGCCACCTGCACTGCCTTAATTCCTGTTTTGCTAAACGACTGAGCCATATGGTTGCTTCAAGCCTTGCCTCACCCTTGTGTGTTGCATATTACAAAAATACTTGATTATATTAAAAGAAAAAAGTGCTTCTTTCAAAATATATCATCCATCTCTCAATGTATTATTTTTATTCTGATAAGTTTCTTAGTAAATTTACAATTAAAGTGGTCATTAGTACTTGGTATTAAAAGAAATGAATGGGTTTTATTGGCTGTATAGATAAACTTTTAAAATTATTTTCAGCTCCGAAAGTATTTAATTTTTTTTGTTTGTTTTGATTTTTGCTCAGATGATGCAGCCTATTTGTTCCTGTGGGTCCATGAATCTATTTGATCTATTTATTTAGGTGTTTGTGTCTTTTATGTAATAATTAGAATGTTGGATAAAGGAATGTGAGATTGCAGTTGTAGAGAGTCAGAATGCCTTATTGCATTGATAGTTAATGGAATTCTTTTCCACCTTGCCTCTGTCTGCAATCACACACTCAGTTACTAGCAGCTTTTCACAAACCAGCAAACAAACAACAAAAAAACCCCCTAACCCAAACAGTTGATTTCTGTGTAACTATAAGAATATAAATAGGTAATTTCTATTGGTAGTCTCTAATTTTTGCTTGTTGAGTTAACACTCAAAATGAAAAGAGCTATGTCACAGGTAACTTTGTTTAAATAGGAGCAAACATTTTCCAGAGCTGTGGGTTTCTTGACTTGCACACCATTGTTTGTAGTTCAAGAAAACGCACCTAAAGAAAGTCTGATATGTTTACTGACCAATCTAATCTCCACATTCCCTCATGTCTCCTGGTCATAGAGTCCCTCAATGCTGGCCAGGCAGCATAGGTGCTATGCTCTCTTCCAGTTCCTGCCTCATGTTGCCCACCAGTGTTTCATCATGTCTTCTCTTTCCAAAAGTCTAGCCTGAGGTAGACATCAATAACTTTGGCTTTGTAGTACAGAAGCTGCTGAACTGTGGTTCTCTCCCCATTCTTTCACACTCTCAGCCCTTTCCTGCTCTCAGCATTTTGAACTGAGAAAGAACCAGAAGAAGTGTAGGAAAGGGCTATGTTTTGGAGCTGTGTAGGTGCCACAGATGATCCCTGCAGGTCAGGGAATAGCTGCTCTTGCCGCTGACCTGTACATCTTAGGGGTAGGCATTGAAATGAGGTGTCTTCTGTTCACCAAATTCATCTTGAACTTACATTTAATGTGGCAGTGAGCTAAGGTACAGATACTGGAGAGTACGGCGAAGAAAATTCTATAATTTTAATGAAGTGCAAATTTATTTCTCTAAATATGTAAGGAAAAGAGAGTGAAGCAGTAGATACCACACGTTCTTAACCTGTGATGCTTGCTTCATTAAGCTTAGGGAAGAAACATATTGATGAAACTGAAACAGCTTTCTAGTAGGTGAAAAGATGAAACTGAAACAGCTTTCCAGTAGGTGAAAAGCTGCTTGGAAAGCACTGTTAACATCCAGTCATTCTTAGTTTTCATTAGCACTGTGGATGATGGAATAACAAATGTTCTTTGACTGGCTGAGGTTATCCAGGTTACTAAGCCTGTGAGCCTGTTTCAGGGTAATCTGGGGTTCAAAAATGATTATGATGCAGTGGGGTAGTACTCATAAGAAAAACTGAAAAACAATGAAGAAATTATTTGGTGAAACTGTGCAGGCCTGTTATGCTGTTATGAAAAAGTCAGATATTCTGATTGCTTTGTATAGGATATTCTATATAAATAGATATTATCCTTTTGGTTTTTTTTTTCTTAGTGCAGTTAGAAGAATAGGCATTTCTATTCAGTTTAGAGTGCGGAAGGAGAATGCCTGTTCTGGCAAAGCTCAGAGGAAAGCAGCAGAAATGACAGAGGGCTAGATAGCAGCATTTCCTCTGTGTAAAGACTGAAGAAAATTAGGACCATCTTTTTTACAGGAGAGAAAAAGGAAATGGAAATTTTCAAGAAGTTAAAGGCTGATGCAAAGAAGGTGGTAACCTAGGCTTCATGTTGGCTGATGACAGGTTAAGCAGTAATAATTTAAATTGCAGTAAGAGAGATTCAGGTTAACGATTAGAGAAAATATTAATTGAATTCTGGAATTGAGTGCTTAATAACTGTCTCTTACCAGAGTCATAAGTGTTCTGCTATCTACTGTCACAGTCTTTCCTGCTGAAGTGTTCCTATGTGCATAAATGCCAGGAACAGTTCTGTCTTCTGTATGTGAGAAAAGAACATGTCAGCTAACAATATACAGACCCTATTCCTTATTTTTATCTCTTTCTGTTGGAAAGAGTCTAAATTACTTTTTTCTTTCCCTGTTGTACATTTCCATTGTGTATAGGGAAGATTCTGGTTAGCCTGTTGTCAGTCTCAGGAGGGTTGATAGGTAAAGCATAAGAGGAAATAAAGATTTGATTTTTTTTTTTACACTTTTTTTAGTAACTACTTTGTCATGTTTAGCAGCTGTGCTTGTTTTCTAAATTCGTTTGATATTCTCTTCACAGAGATTTTTTTTAGAAAATTTTAGTGTTAGAAGACAATAGTGTAAGATTAATCTTCCTTCATTTTCTGAGATGCTACTTGACTCTTGAGTATCTTATTTGAACATTCAGAATATTTGAAGGCAACATTATGATTCATAGTTGTTAACAACTTCAGTTTTTCTTTATGGTTTTGACAAATTCTGATTTTTGAAAGAAAAGTTTTAGAGACTGAAATTATACTCTTAGTTCAGGATGAATTAACATTTGAATCCTTAGGAACTAAAAAAACCCCATCTTTATTTAAAAGACATGCAGTTTAAAAAAGAAAATAGCTTCTTGGATGACTTGGTACTCTGATATCTATACTGTGCCATTGGAGAAAACAAAAGTGTGAAATCACAAGAAGTTTTCATTAAATTATCTTTGGAAGATGGATTCAATTCCTAGTTCTAATAATTGGGTACAAGGTTTGACTAATGAACATTAGTGTTAAAAGTTCACAAATTGTCTGAAATGGAGACTAAGTTCTCATCCTTCATCTAGTACATATTTTGGTACATTTATCAATTTTGTGTTTTTCAGAAGTTTAAGTGAATCACATTGTTGTTGCCAAGAATTAGCTGGTAATCTCATGCTGGTGGGGGAATGTTTTATGGGCTTGGATAAGTGTGCTTAGTATTTTGTTGACATTGTGAACTTCAGTATTCAAAATAAAGAAAGATTTAAATAGTATTAGCATGTATGAACTAGCAATTTGGAAACAAAAAGCTGTTTCAAATTTTTTTAATTGGAAAGTATGGTGTAAAGAGGAAAGATGCAAATCCTCATAAAGAGATGTTTTCTGAGGTGAAAACAAAAATCCCCCAAACAAGAAGAAAAATGACTAAAACCCCATTAATAGCTGTTGAACTTCAAGTTTTCTTTGAAGAAGCAGTCCTAGTTTATATGCAGTCTTTCTCCTTGCTGTTCCTCCCATTGCTGGACACTGAACCCAATTATTTCTTTCTAAACACTATAAAAAATGCTAGTATGCTAGCATGAGTGGTTTTTATAATAGATAGGGTTGTTTCCATCCATCTCAAAAGTATTTCTCTGTAGAAGAAAGATGGTGTGTACTAGAGTGTAAAACCAGTTGAGCTGCTAATATAATTTGAGAGGCAAAGGTTTGTAAGGAGAGTGTGTTTATTTATTTATTTACCAATTTATTTTAAAACAACTAATTCAGATGGAAAATGTGATGACCTCTCAGGCATCCTAAGTTCCATCAGGAATGATGGAGGGGCAGCAGACATCAGACTATGAATGGGTTATAACCATTACTCTAAATGTAATGTATTGATGCTAAGCAGTTTAACTATTTGGGAGAGAAGAGTAGTTGATGTTTGCAGCAAGGAGGACTGTGTTAGCAAGAGGTGAAGCATGGCAAGAGTTATCACACACCATAAAACCCATGTGTCTGTTTTAACTGTGAGCTTTGGCTTCTAGAAGAGCAAGGAATTCTACTTTCTGAAATTCAGGTTTTAATGTATTTTTAAAGCCTCCCTATGGTACCAAGACAAATGTCTCAACTGTTTTTTTGAGTGGGTTTTTGTCTTTGTTATTTTTATTGTCTGTGTGAGTTCTTTCTGGTGTGCAGTGTGTATTTAGGGTTTTTAATCCTGTTTTTCTGGTATTTGATATTATGAATTCCCATATTTTTGAATAAGATTCCTCAATCCTTTTTTTTGGATATGTACAAGTTGTGGATTTTGACTGTTCTCTTTAGGTGTTGTTGAATTATTTATTATGGTTATCATAGCAATATGCATTATAGGGCTGTTGTGAGATCAACATCACCGTCCAAGCTGGAAAATCAAAATAAATTCCAGAAGCAGCTCTTTATAGACATTCCTTCTTTTAGCCTCTTTCTTTCCTTCTATGTAAAATTCATCACTTTCTGGGGCATTCAGTGTTAATGTACCACACTTGTAAAATTTCTTAAGATTTTGTTTTGCAAATACTCGTAACCATATGTAGTTGACGGTGTGAAGACAGATGGAAGACTTCTTTGGAACTTAGGAAATTTCAAGGTTTCCAGCTTTTTCCCTTAAGTACACAAGCAAGTACTTGAGTTTACTGAAGAGTAACTGCAGTTGTATTGCTAAAGACCTGACTTCTGGTTATTCTCAACTGGAGTGTGAATCACTGCAGAGTAAGATATGTACTTCAGAGTGATATTTTGAAGAGCAACAAAAAAGTTTCTACTTAATCTATCTTGTGAATGCATAGGGTGAATATTATTTCTACTATTGAAGTATTGGTCTAGATTGTTTTTCAAGATTCTTATCAATGGTAACTCTTACCAGTAGTTGGTTTTTAATTCTTGTTGTTCATTTAGTCAAGGGATATACAGCTCCTTAGGTGTCCTACACCTGTAAAAGCAGTAAAATCTGAAAATAAAAAATTATTCTCTGGATTACTGTTGCATAAAACAACGTTCTGAGAAAAATTGATTTCATAACAGGAAAAGTTATTTGGTGCCAAGGAAAAGTAATTGAAAATAAAGGAAGGAATATTCTTCCTGTTAGCAAAAAAACCTGAAAAAAACTTAGTGAAAATATTATATGAACCTCCCATGCTTTAAATAAACTCTAAGACTACTTTAAGAAATATAGGACATTTAATTTCCTCTTCTAAAAGGTCTGTAATAGCAGTTGTAATCTCCTGTCACATATAGTAATGAGCTTTTCTTTAACTGTTGGTGATCCCTGGGAGCAGTATTCTCAGCAGATTGTTGATTCTTATTTTCTGCTGTCACATGCTTATCCAGAGAATGACGAATTTCATTTCTGTTTTCAATTTCAGTGTCTTAAACTGATAGGAGTAAGTATCCTTTCAATGCATATTTAAAACTTGTTTTTAGAAGAATGATTAGTGCATTAAAGACACTCTGAGTATGAATGCAGCTTCAAAAATTATATTTTCCCATTCAGACAAAATCTAAATACCACGTAGTACTTAGGAGGAGAAAAAAAACCTAGAGAGTTTACAGGGTATGTTCTAGTTGCCAGTGAAGAAAAAATAAACATAAAGATTCTTTTTGAGCTGTCCTTCTCTAAATACTTTCAAGCTACTTGAAAGAAGTTACTTTTTACTTTTTTTTTCCCATGGGGAAAAAAGCGTTGTCTATTTATGTATTATGTCTTTAGTTTTTCGTCTTATCTTGACATGGTTCTGGTTCTTATTGGCCTTCTCCAGAAGTCAATTAATTTTGCTCACCTAGGAAGAAATCAAACTTTTCTGTCCTCTTGCCTCTCTCAAGAGGAGGGTACAGGAGATCTATGTCATCTATTACTGGTTTAGTGTGTTGCTTTGCTGGGGTTCAATGAGCACAGATGGAGGAGGACATATAGGAGTAAAGGTCCTATGAGTTTTTGTGGCAGTGAGTTTCACCTTGGCTGAAATTAGTGAATTCTCTGCAAACTTGTTTTTGTGCACCACAGCAGATGCACAGCACATCAAAGACTTAAGCAAGTGCTCAGCACTGACATTTTCTGTAAGATGTCTGCCTGAGAATACTTTTAAGATTTTCATAGTTCACTTTAATTCCAAATAAATAAATAAATAATTCCAAATTATCTGCACAGAAGCAGATAATTTCCATCTCTTGTAACCTTCTCAGTAAAGTTTGTCTGTCTTACTAGCATTTGAAAAACCTAAATGCTCAACATTGAGTAGTATAGTGATACAGTGGCATCGTAGACCTGTAGGTGAACACAGAATGGCCAGCATTGGGCTTTCATCCTGGAGAGTTTGCACAAAAATGGATGGGACATAACTAACACACAGGGAGACATCTGTTCGTGCATTACTGCTCATCTTACCCAGCCAAGTAATAGCAGAGTAGTTACAGGAATGATGAAACAAAATGGATATAGACTCTTTTCTTTTTCATACCGTGAAGTTATTGCAAGTATTTGCAGGTGTCAGTGTCTTCATAGGATGGAATTTTTCCCAGGAGGTGCAAGAGTGCCTTAGTTTGGCAGTGTTAGCTGCTGCTCTGGGAGCAGCTGCACATTGGAACATCTGACAAGCTTTAGGCTCTGCAAGTGTGAATATCCCAATTGGGTAGCTTCATACTGAGTTTCTATTAATCTATAGAGTTGGAAGTTTCTTGGAAATTTTGCTTAGAAAAGACATTTTCTTCCAGTCAGGTGGCAAATGTATTCTACTTCTTGGGCAGCTTGGATCAGCCCTGGGTGACTCACAAGCATCCTGCAGTCACCATGCCACCATCCGTGAGATATTTATGGGTTTACAGCAGAAATTCAGACAATTTAGAGCTGTTGTTACTTTCATCTTAGCCATCCATTCATGGGCGATAATGTTCAAAATTCATGACTGAGTACCTCGCTTAATTCCTAAATAAATATAGAACTATTCCATGTGGCTTTTCATTACTTGAATGCAGCTTACTGTTCAGTCACACTGTCCCTTCATAAGCTTGCCTGGTGCACCATATCAAATGTCATTTTCTGAATACTTTGTTGGAAGAGATTGTTCAAAGGAGCACATCACAAGATAAATGCTCTTCTGTACAGGCACTACAAACTTGCATTGCATATTTCAGTTGCTGACATTTTTCTGTCTCAGATTTTGGAGTGCTTATAGTCTATGTATTAGCTAAAGGTCCATCACATGAAAAAAACAGGCTGGAAAGACCTGAATTATTGTACCTCAGAAACTGGTATGTCATCATGATCAATTTTCTCTGCATCAGTACAAACAAATTCACAGGATGCTGGTGTTATGTACGAGAAAACTATCAATTCAAGCACTTCCAAAGTGTATATATTTCATATTTATTCATATGTAAAATGTTGGTAAGGAGAACAAAATTTTGTAGCTGCTTCTAGCCTGAGAAATGATTTTTAGACAAAATTTTATCATAAACTTTGTTCCAAATACTTCATACCTTCGAAACACTTTTTTCCCCCCTTCCTTTCTCTTTTTTTCACTTTTATTTAGCAAACATTTTCTTATTCTTCTGGAATTAGATGACTGATAGTAGGATCATGTCAGTAGTATCATAGGTATGAATACTGGTGAAGTGTTGTGGTGTTCATGATACTACTTTTATGGCTGACCTGGTGCTGCTTTTATTTTCCTTGCCTGGGTCAGTCTTACACTGTGCTGTCTTTTCCTCTCCCTGTTGCTTGTCCTCAGTGGGTGTGGTTAATGGGGGAATCCCAGATAAAGGACCTTGCTGTAGAGCAGGGCTTTTGGCATCAGCAAGTACAGGCTGGAGGACTGGACACCTTTTCTCATGTGCATTGTCAGTGCAAAATTGATGAATTGTTGAGTTATTGGCTGAGCTTCTGTTTTAATGAGCAAGTACCCTGCTTCTATTTATGCAGTGTAGGTAATAACACATTTTGAATTAGTTTGTTTAGTAATTCTCGTTCTTTATTGGAAGTAGAAAAAAACAAAACGGTTTACATTTTCTGGAAAAATCTCCCCTGTCTGTATTCTGTGTTTTTGTCGTTATTTTTAATCTTTGTAGTAAATTCAGAGTCTCGACTTATATTTGAATTGTGCTGCATTGGCAGCGAGCTAGGCAGTGAAGCTGAAAATGCTGATCATGGTGTTCCCCACTCCCCACCCCTTCTTTTTGACAATCTGTAAAGAAATAGAAACAAGCCTTCAACAATTTGTGTCTTGTTTACGGAACAATACTGAAATCAAGTGAGGTAAGTGGAAAGATACCTCTGAATTTTAGCCATTGAAAAAGTTTTGGAGAAAGCTTATAAACCATATTGTTGAATTTTTTTAAATGAAAGCAGGCAAAGTCAGGATATAACAATATTGAATATTTTGTATGTGTATCAAGTAATGTATCTTAAGTGGGTATCCTTAACTGATGGTGAGGAGCATTAAAATTAGAAACCTTAATATTGTCTCTAGTGCTTTTTCATAATGTCTTTATTTTTTATTTCTCTCTGTTTTCTCCCCTAAGGTGGCAGGCATTGTCTATGTGTTGGGTAATGGAAGGAGAAAGAGGAAGAGAAGGCTATAATGGCTTGAGGTTTTATTAAACCCAAGCAGATGAAGTTTTACCTAGACTATATTTATTTGTTGGCTTTTTTTTTATTTTGAAAATTGTATCCTTCCTCCAAGAAGAAAAAAAAAATAGCATTTGACTTTTTATCATTAGCCTTTACTTTTTTCCTTCTTGCAAATTACAGAAATATGTGTAATGGGCCCTCTCAAATTGTCACAGGGAAGGCAATCTCTGAAGACCAAAAAAAGGCATAAATACTATTGTGTGTGAAATGTGAGTTTTCTCTGAATTAATATAGATGTTTCTGAACTTCTTTTCAACTAATTTTTGCAGTCGGCTTCCAGTTGCAAGCCTATTTCCACATTTCAGTGTCTGTTCGTTGTCTGCAGTCTCTCAGAAAGGTTGCCTGAAACATAACTGGGGACTATAATGTTATACACTCATTATTAAAAAATAGAAAGGTCATATAGTCCTGAGCCTTAGGATTGTGCACCTAAATGCCTCGACTCTTCACCTCATGTCATTGATATTGTCATGCAGTAAAGACAACCCCTACTTTAAACTTTATGGGAAAGTTAAGCATCACTGTACTCGCTAGTAGTGAGGTGTATATTAGCTTGGTCTTTTCTCCCCCATCAGGAAACCATAATTGAAAATTGACTTCATTTCTGTACCCATAAATCAAGTTGGCTATGAAATTTGTAATGTTCTGAGCTATTTTTTCCCCAACAGAAGGTGAAAATCCTAGTAACTAAAGGAGCACATTCATAGGCAGAGAAGTTACCACAGTGTGCCCTCAAAATGGAGATGCTTTAATGGTTAGTACTTGTTTGGAGGAAAGAGGATTTGCAGGCTTTGGCTGAAGGCCAGCCTGCTAAAAAATTCCAAGTTTCACACTTCAAACAGAGGCCTGTTTTTCAGGAAGGAAAGAGGTGAAAAAAAATAATTTGATCAGCAAACTGATCTGTCATATTGGTACCTTACAGTAGGCATGTTTTATATTATTTAAGGATTATTATTATTTTTTTTTAATCTTAGCCTGATTTCTTACATGCAATTAACTGCTAGATGATAAGAGAGCTTGGTTTTCAAGTAGGGGATAAAAACTAAGACTTTTCACAATTAATTAGTTAAGGAATTTATTTATTCTGAAATGATCTGTCCTTGCCAGTGAGCTAGGACATCAGGTTCAATGCTGATCAAATAAATAAAAGACAGTGAAAGTTATGAGGTATATACTGGTATGTTTAATAATATGGCTGAGGAAAAGTCTGGTGTCTCATATCTGTGTAAGTGCCTTTTTGGCAAATTCATGAATTAAATGGCAAATAGGCATCAAAATCTTCCTGAGAGACAGATCATAGAGCTGAATTTGGTAAAAGCTTAGGAGGCGGTGACATATATCTGTTTCATCCTCTGGTGTTTCCCTTCTGTGCATGAGAGTTGGATTGACCGTTTACATCAGGAATAACGCTAGAAGCTATTAACGGGCAAATAAATAGAAGGCACTTCAGAGAAGAGAAGCAAAAATGGAGTTTGATTTGGAAAAATATAAACTATATTTAAGTAGGAAAAATGAACACAAGTTTCTTGGGGGTAAAGTTACATATGAATTTCAAAGATTGCAAACTCACAAGGATGGGGAGGACTTCTGATAATTACTGAAAGAAGGATGAAGCAGCATCAGTGTCGAACTACATGTTTCAAGAAAAATGTTAATGGTTTGTGGTGCATTTTGTAACTGCATTACTGCCAGGGTAACTAAAAGCATCATGCTTAAGCATGATGAAAAATAGAAAGAATTATTTAATAGCAGTGGCTCTTTGTTCAGGCATAAATTATGATTTTGGACAGTTTTTGTCTTTCTTCATTGCCAGAGATTTTTTTTGTTTGTTTGTGTGGTTTTTTTTGTGTGGTTTTTGTTTGTTTGTTGGGTTTTTTTTTTTAATTTAATTTTATATTTTTTACCATTTTTTGATTTAATGAAGCAACTCGCATTGACTTCTTGAAAAATCTTGTGGAAAGAGAACATAGGTTAGTTGGCTTTTTTCTTTCTTGTTTGCAAGGGAATTAGGTGTATATAGTGTTTTACATCTGTTTGCACTTGACATGTTAGGCCAGTAACAGTGGAAAAAAAAAAAAAATCACAGGGCCTCTCTCTACTGAGATGTAATGAAACACCTAGTATTACTGTTAGCTAACGCTATCTAACTGCTGCTGTTTACCTTTATGGCAACTGTGGTGTGTGGACCTTGGCCAGACCCCCATCCTACCCTTTTTTGCTCCATTCTTCGAGACCACAAGGGAAGAAAATAAGGTTGACAAGCTCATGGGTTGAGACAAAAGACAGGAAGATCACTTTTTTTTTTGTAAAACACCAGTTGCTGTCGCAGGCAAAACAGACTCACCTTGCGAAAATTTAACCAAATTTCCACCCCGGCACCCAGCACAAGGGTACTGGGGACTGGGAGCTGCAGTCAGTCCGTTGCACTTGGTCTCTGCTGCTTCCTCCTCCTCACCCTGTTCTCCTGCTACCAGCCTGGAGCATCACTGTGAATAGTTAGCTGTAATGTTTGCCCTAAACTCTCATTGAAAATCTGAAACAGTTAGTTAATCTTGGGAATTAATGAGATTGTGAACATTGCCTTTATTTATACTTTGCATTTCTGCCAAGTCCAGTAATATCTTAAGATCTTATGAAAATTGTACACTAAAAGAATTATTATTAATTAATATGCTATAATCATATATAAATGGGAGAAAATCCTAGCTCTTTCAATCCTTTAGTACTTCTTTACAAGTAAAAAATTACTTTCTTATAAAAGATAAGAACATATTTTTTATGTTTTTCAAAGCTATAATTTTGCTGTATCGTTTACTTGGGTGTTGACTTCTGATTTTCTTGGAGGAGGTAGTTTTCAGAGGAGGGAGTGAGGTTGTGTATATTCATGGAATATAACTTCCTAAGTTGAAAAAGGGGAGGAGAGGGGAAGTGGTTTGCAATGTGCTGAACAGATGCTTAGGCTTTGTGATAAATGGTCTGTGAATGCTGTCTGGAGCATTTCATGAAGTACTGTAGGACTAACATGTAGATAGATGTATGCAAATTTACTGCTAAGCATTTTTAAATGATGAAAAATGAGACTGAAAAAGTGGAGTACTATAAAATATGTTGATATGCAGAAAAATATGTTGAAGCTTCCAAAGGCTATAGCAGATTACCTTATGATAGAAACAAGATCTTTAAATGCTTCTAGTTTATTTCTTATAATTTGATTGTGATTTTCTTTTCCTCCAAATGGTTTTATCTTGAGATAAGTTGAAAGAAACAACATTTAAAAAATCTGGAAAAATCAATTCTTATAATCTGTTCCTTCTTTCTCCCTGCCAGCTTCCCTTCAGAATAAGTTGGAGGGTTTATCTGCTTCTGTATCTTAGTTTTGGAAATATTAAATTTTCTAGGAGAAAGTCAGTTGCTTTTTGTGCATTGCTCAAAAATATTTGCAAGATACAAGTAAAAAAGGCTAAAAGACATTTTAGATGGCTGTGGAGAGAGTCAGTGCTAACAGTGTGGGAAGTAGACTTGGTTCAGTTTTTCTAAATCTTATGTAGAAAAAAAAAACAACCAACAACCCAAATTGCTGATGTACAACATTCCCCTGCTACATGCATAGTGTTAAGTAACAAAAGTTTGAAAATCTTAATTTTTAGATTGTCAGTCATGAGTAATCCGGTGCTTATAAGAACATATGTATTACCAAAGTAGAGATTACAAACAAACGTATTAACAAGTTTATTCTAGAGTCCAGGGGCACAAAATCTGCACACCAGTGGATGTGGTTTACAAATGTGTTTTTAAGCAGCTCTCAGGCAACTGCCAATTGATTCTAGACCGTGATCTTTAAAGACTTACAATAATAGCAAAACAAAATATTATTCCTTTGTGTCTTTATAAAGGGGTATTAATATGAAGAAATGAACTGGAACTGCTATTTTGCCAAATTCTCTAATAAAACATAAATCCAATAATGGATTCGGTGTATAATTCTAAATATGAAGTGGTTGCTTATGTTAAATTATCATAGAGTTTTCTTTAAAGCCTTTTATAAAGATGGATATTAAAAGTAGAGATTTGAACGCACTGTGCATTCTGTAGAATTTGTTTCCCTTTTCTTCTAAGTTTTTTAACACAGAATTGTTTTACAGGCTAGTAAATTAGCATTTCACACAGATTACTTAATCCATGTACATAAATTTTCATCTTTTCCTGAACAACAGCTTGTCAACAATTTTCAGAATGGCTAATAAAACTGTTTAGGACATATACTAGAATACAGCAATTCCTTCTTGCCTAAAAATCAAAGGACAAAATTTGATATACACAATGGCAATAATTTCTATGAATATACTTCAGAGATTTTTCACCAGTAAGTGCTAATTCATGTGAATACTCCCAAGATTTCTGCGAGACTAGTCATTTGGGCAAACGTTCGCAAATCTATTGCTTTTTTAAATTTAGGTTAATTTTTCACTGTGTTTTTGATGGGTTTAATCTGAACCTTCTTCAGGAGAAAAGACTTTATTGTGATGTCCTTTAGGACTGAATAAGTATAGGAAAACCTGTCAACATGAAAGTTCTGGATTCATTAAGCAGAGGGGTAGATAAATTTAGGTTAGGAAACTTTCCTGTAGCAATGATTCAGATTATGTGATGAGTTGGATTTTCTCACTTGGTTGCAAAGTTTTGCTTGGCATGCTCTGTATAGCAGGCTTGTTCTGTGGGGTTCATTCACTAAATAGTACCTTGGTACGGAGTTGTGACTCTTGAAGAAATGGAGCAGCTCTGGACTAGGTTAGATAATCAGCCTGTCTTTATCATCCATTCCACAGAACAGCAGGAGAGACTGTTTCATTAGTACAGCCTGTATAACCTGTTGAAACATATGATTTCTACTTTCTGCCTTTGGAGCTAGACAGGCACAGCTTGTTTTGTCTTATGTATACTTGTAATACACATTTACAAGAGGGACTCTCTTCCAGCTATAGAAACTTCTATTAGCCCCTCAAATCCATTGGCAAATGGAGCAGTAAACCAAGCTTTGCAGAACAAATTTGGCTTGGTGTCCTAAGTCAGCTATTTCCATTGCTAATGTATCTCAAATTCAAGTCTGCCTTGTTTTGTCTGGGTAGGTTCTCAGAGATACGTGATGTCTTCTGTAGATAAAACTTCTATTATGTTTCTATCCATTTTATAGCTTGTTGGATTTCATGTTACTTGATTTTTGAGATTTCTAAGATGTGAAAACCTGTGCATTTCATCCTTTTTCACAGTGAACAGTCAGTGTCTTATCATTTATCTTTTTCTTTACTAGTGTATTTTTTGCTTTATTTTTTTCCTTTCCAACTCTCCCCTTCCTTAGGATCATATATGATAGTGATTTCCTCAGACCATGACCCTGGAGAAAAGACTCGACTTCAGCTTCCAACGATGAAGGAAAACGATACTCACTGCATCGATTTCAGCTACCTTCTGTACAGCAAGAATGGAGCAAATCCAGGCACTTTGAACATCCTGGTTAGGGTAAACAAAGGGCCGTTGGCCAATCCCATCTGGAACGTCACTGGCTCCACAGGCAAAGACTGGCTTCGAGCAGAGTTGGCTGTCAGCACTTTCTGGCCCAATGAGTATCAGGTAAACTTACAATAAATCCACATCACTTTATAATATTTACTGTATGGTCCTATTCAGTTTGTGTTTGTTTTGGTCTGTTCTGATATTCTGCCAGCGTCCTTAAGTGTTCTGTTCAGAATAAAGGATTATTTGAGGATGGATATTTTTTTTATAGCAGGTGCTGGTTCAAAGTTATTGGTTATTATATAATAGGAAAAAAACCAATCTGGAAACAAGCCTTGTTAAAAGAAATAGTAAGGTTAAAGTCCAGGAAAAGAAAAAAATTATGAAGTCCCAGAAATAAGTTGCCTATTGAACTGTAATTTGTACTTGTCTTCCCTACTTTTTTGTATATGCTTGTGTTACTGTGTCTAATTGCATAACTGTAAACTGGTTTTTTTCCACATTTGCTTCATTTGCTGTGCAGGCAGACTGGTGCTCATGTAATGATCAGCTGTTCTGGACATATTTTTCTCCTGTTTGCTTGCTGTGGGACAAAACCACCTGCAGTGTAGGCCTGTTGTTTGGAGGGAAAAGTTGTCTTGCTATTAGTAGATGCTGTTATTTGGTTTGTTTGATTAACCTGAGAGAGTACCTGCAGCTGTTTTGCTCAGTGGGTATTTGATGTGAAGGATGAATCTCACACGTGGGCATTTTTGTCCTGGCACGTAGGGGTGGGAAGAGTTGCATTGGATGCACTTAGATGGGTTGTTACACCATGAGGTGTTACCCCCTATCTAAGGATACTTCACATCATTAGTGCTCTTGCAAACAGTTTGAATGTCCAGACTAGTTATCAAACGAAGAAAATTGGCTGCTTTATTAATGGTTTTGTTGAATAGGGGTATTGTAGGAGTGTTTCTTAAAAGTGCCTTTTCTGAAGTCTGTTGTAATCGCCCACCATAAAAGTGAGGAGGTGCCAGTTGAGACGCGGCTGAGGTCCCTTGGTCTGTTCAGCCATGAGAAGAGGAAGCTGAGGGGAGATCTTATTGCAGTTACAACTTGTGAGGGAAAGAGGAGGGGCAGGCACCAATCACTTCTCTCTGGTGACCAGTGACAGGACCTGAGAGAATGGCCTAAAGTTGTGTCAGGGGAGGTTTAGGTTGAGTATTAGAAAAAGGTTCTTCCAGAGAGTGGTTGGGTACTGGAAAAGGCTCCCCACAGAAGTGGTCACAGCACCAAGCCTGACAGAGTTCCAGAAGTATTTGGATGATACTCTCAGGCACATGATGTGACTCTTGGGGGTGGTCCTGTGCAGGGCTAAGGGTTGGACTTGATGATGCTTGTTGGGTCCCTTTCAACTCAGTGTATTCTGTGGTTCAGTGCAAGCAGCATTACTTACATGGTGAAAACTATGGAACTTACTGTCATTTTATGTTTTTCTTAGGTTTTTGTTTCCCTGTTTTTAATGTTTTTGTTTATAAAGAAATTTAATCTATCAGTGGCATTGAAACGGGGTAAAATTTGATTTAATATTCTGAAGCCTGGTTCCAGAAAACTTGACTTCTGAGGAGGTGTTTTATTAACCCTTTTATGTTGCTAGAAACTAGCTTTTGCTGGGCTTAAAAAAACCCCCATGAGCCTGTTATAGCAGCATTGCAGTGATCAACTATAGCAGCATTATATGCAGTAAATCAAGTTTCTGCTGACAGATGGCCAGGCTTGACAATGAAATTGGTGGTTGGGGCCTTATCTTAGCAACATATCCATTTTTCACTTAGGTTATAGCCTTCACATTATCTCTCTATAGACTGTGCTTAAATTCACTCTTTCTCTTGCTTGGTCATCCAGCAGAATATTGAAATTCTATGTAACACAGTTTCTTTTTGCTGTTAATGCAACCTGCTGTGATTTGTGTCCAACTTGCACAATTGTTTTTATGAGCAAGAAGGGAAATCTGCGTGCTGTCCATTCACAACTTCTTGTTTGCACAAACAGGGTTGGTATTTTTGTGGGCTTGGTTTTGGTCCTTTGAGGTCTCAAGGTCAACATTGCTCTTTGTCGATTTCGGGGGGGGGGGGGGGGGGGGGGGGGGGGGGGGGG
>JAWWEE010000074.1:116689144-117002088 GCA_035221455.1 Xenops minutus
TAAAGGTAAACATTGCTCTTTGTAGTTTTCCCCCCCCCCCCCCCCCCCATATTTTTGAGTTGTTATTATTTGGCATGGAAGTATTTTTTATTTTTCTCATAGGAGTTCTATGCTGTACAGCTCTAGCTCCTAATTTTGACACTTTGATCTACCTGTTGGTCGACGAGTTTAGCTGGCGTGCGGGAAATAAGCACTGACTTCTATAATGAGATGGAAGTGGTTCTTTAGTAACCCAGGAATTGGATCCCTGCCTGTACAAGCAAGGTCACTGCTAAAGATCACTACTGAGCACATCCGTTTGTATGTACTTTGTTACAATCAGGTTAACTTCATTGCTATTTCCTTCACTTTTAAGTGAGGGAAGAGAGTAGGGATTATCTGGGGTTGAATAGCACAGATTGCACTATAAGGAAGTCTCATGTGGTGACTTGGAAGTTAGCACTATGGCCATGTTAGTTGTAATAACAGAGTGCTGCACCTTCGCTAATTAGCTCCTAAGCTGTATTTCTGTGCTCTGCTGTGCTCTGTTGAAGCTTTATTGCTTCCTGTTCAAAACTAGCAGTGTTTTTGCATGTCACTCTAGTATACAGTATGAATTCAGCTTATGCATTTTTTGATAGACTTAACAGTTCGTTTTACTTACAGGAATGTTGGGGATTTTTTTTTGTTTTGTTTTAATAATCTTTTTACTGAACTTTCTTTAAATGAACACTGCTGGGCAATTAGTTATATATTTATTTTTGGACAAAAATTGGTAGAGTTTATTACAATAGCTTTACTGGATCAAACTGAATTTTTATCTAGTTTCATACTCTGTCTCTGATGGCAGATAATAGTGGAAGCTTGTAGAAGAGTTCAGGAACAGGTCAAACTCATGGTCGTACCTCCCTCAGAATATATTTTCAGCCTTGAGCCTCTTATGTTGTTCAGGACCTCTGAGTTTAGGAACCTAAGTCGTGCCTTTCTGTATTCCTGTTAGTGCATGGGTTTGCTTTTTTTCTTTTTTTTTGCAATGATTTAAGCTTCTAGTGTCTACAATATATATGACAAGAAATTTTAATGTTTATTCCATGTTAGGACTATTCCTTTGGGTTTCTTAAGCATGGGGCCTGTAATTCTTCAGTTGTCATATTTTGCACTGGGGAGTTTCAGGAGTCCTCTAATGATACGATCTGTCTTCTCTCTCCTGCTAGCAAGGCATCTGTGTTTTTTCTATTCTGCTTGTTTAACATGTGGATGAACTCTTGAAGAAAAGGGTTTGATTAGAGAATCCTTTGGGATCGAGGTTATGATTTGATTTTGATCCTTTTTACTTCTAGAATCTTTTTCTATCACTCTGTTGGAAATATGCCACATTTGACCTGCCTCAAGTTTGCTTCAAAGGAAAAATATTTTGGGATTTTTGTTGTTCAAATTCTGTAACTGACTGGGAGTTTATCTCGGTTTTCTTTGTTGGTTATTAATGTAATTCATTTATTTTAGTTGAGATTTTTACTCATGTCTGGATGAGTTGTTTTGTCTAATCCTTCTGTTCCTTTCCCCAAGTTCTCTCCTACTTTTCACAGTAGGAAGTATCCAACTACTGGGGACAGTCTCTTCCTCTCTGCTTCTGTCAGTCAGTTTCCACTTCCCTTGTCTTCATCATCCTTTTTCAGTTTGATTTTGTTTGTTTGGGGGTTGCTGTTTGGTTTTTTTTGAACACTGTCTCCCAGAAGTCTCTGGTTCCTATTTTCTGTGTGCAAAATTGTTTTGCTTCCACGGGATCACATCTCTGTTCACTCACACGGGAGGTCCATTTTGTAATGTGAACCATGGGCTTTCCCATTTTGGTTTTATATTACATATCTGGTGTTTATATCGGAAAATGTTAAATAAACTATTTGAAACCATAAATTTCAAACTTGTAAAAAGAAAAAAAAAGATTGATTTGGTTTCTTTATGCTGCTTTAAAAATTCACTATACAGTAATGTTGCTCTGTAGTTTAACAAATGGGCTGGCTAGAATACTGGCTTTGTAGGAGTGATGTTGCACCTGGAAGTATAGATAGCGAAGTAAAAATACTGAACCACACTAATCAAAAGGTCTTTTATTCATTCAGAAAGTCTAACGATGTGCAGGAAAACTCTAGAAAATCAAATAGTTTTCTTGCTGAATTGTGAATCCTGATTTGCATAAAGCATTTGTTTTTTATTTTACTACTGATTATTAAAAATCTGTATTTGTCTAAATTGCTCAAAGATCTTGGGAAGTTATTTTCCTTTATGATCTTGAAAGGTCTCGAAACTGTAATAGAAATATAACAGGAGGATGGTAGACTGAAGATTCACTAATGGTATGTACAGTTGGGCCATATGCCACATAAGGTAGGAGACAGATTTCTTGTGAAATACGAGAATTTGTTGCCTTTTTGGATATCAGATCAGTATTCTGAACTCAGAGACATGATACTGTAAACAAGCTGCATGCAGAAAAGTTTGGGAAAACAGGAAATTAGATGTGGTCATATGATATAGCTAAGAAAGGAAAGCAACAAGTGAAATGGAACATGCATACAGCCTGTGTGAACTGTGTAGAACAGAGTTATAAGCCAACTTAAGGAGAAACCCACCCTCCCAAACTCCAACTTTCTATTTATGATACATGTTCCTTTTCTATATATAGCCTTTAACCTTGAAATACTGTGTAGCATCAAGAAAATATGAAGATCTTTAGAAAATAAACAACAAAAACATTCCAAAGGACTAATATTTTTAAAATATGTTATTTAAAATAAATTGCAATACAGAAAGTTAAAATAATAGCAAAGACATACTGGATAAATAAAACTTGGAAATAGGGTAAGTTTGTTGGTAAGAATGCAATGTAGAAAGTGCTATATTTGAAAACTTAAAGCAACACTGATAAGCAGCCAACCAGTTAATGTTACAACTTGCTATGTAAGTCTTGGATGTTGAGTTGCAAGACAGTGAAAATTATCTGGTGGAAATGCATGAGAGGCGGTTCAGGGACAGAGGAGAGCAGTCTCTAGCCATGCATGAGAGGCAATGCTCAATGAAATGGGCTAAGTTATCTGGCCTGGAAAAAGGCACAACTTAGAGGAATATGATAGAGTTCTGCAAAACCGTCACTAATATGAGGGAGAATCCTCTTCCACTTGAAGAATTATGGGCTTTTTTGGTCTGGTGGGGAAACTAGTTTGAAAATAAGTGAATGGAGGTGGGTCACACAGTGCGTTTTAGAATCATGAAAGTGTCTGGCAGAAGTATCTGTTGTGGGTGCCAGAAGATGCTGTTGTGGGTGCCCAGTGCCTCCCACCCCTCAAGGCAATGTGTATTTAATTTGTTTCTTGATTACTACATAGACAAAATGTAATTTTTAAAATTCTGGGTTTAAACCAGCCTGGTCATATTTTAAGTTTTCATCTGGCTGTAGAAATGAAAACTGACTTGTCTGCCTCTACTACCCCTACACCAATTTTTTTTGGCTCTTTTCCCCTTATAATTTCCTTTTAGTCTCACTTCGGGTAACAGAATATTTTAGACTTTTTAAAATTGAAATTTACAAACTAAGCCTTTTAAATTAATCTAGTTTCTAAGGATTCTCAGAAATAAACTATGAATTATAACTTTTTTCATGAGTGGCTGGAATTTGCTCCTGGAAGAGATATAAAAATTGTTTAGTGAAATGTGTCAGTAAAAAATGAATAAGCTGTATAATTAAAGAAATCTAAGCTGACAGTTATTAAACGGAGAGAACTTCTCTTTTTTTCCCCTTAAACTCGAAACAGCTTGTGTTTGGTAGGTAATATAAATCACTGAAATGTTCCTTGTATAGGTGCATCATTCTTTAGCACTCCTTTTGTGGAATAACTCCCTTGAGAATACTTTGTGGCTTTTAAGAATTTAAGGTGACTGTCCATAACTATTTTGTTTCTAGTTCATAAATGCACAATGAAATGGCTTATACATTTGTTTTTCTTTGTCTTCCTTCTTTCCTTCATAGTTTTCACCAGTTAAAAGCACTTTTAAGTGTCTCACTGATTGCCACTATCTCTAATGATTGGAAATATCTCCAAAGAGAAATGTTGCTTTCTCGTCAGAAACACTTTCTAAACCCCTAAGTGTTCTCCTGACTGTTTCTTGCTAGGCAGCACTTAATCAGAAGAATTTTTCTTTGTGCAGTTAATCAAAGAGTTACTCAGAGAAATGCTTTTTTTATAATGAACTTTCTTATTGCTTCTCCAAGACTTGCTAGTACAAATAAAACGCCATCTTTTTTAACTGCTAGGATAAACATGAACATGTGCGGGCATATCAGTCACATTTCTGTCTCATTTCTTTCAAGATATTTATCTATTTGGTGAGGACAAAGAAAGCAAAAGTTCCAATAGAGTGATTACCAGCACCATTTTAATAATTTAGTTCTGTACATCACAAAGCACTCACAGCTCTCAAAGGACTTGTACAAATAGTGTCTCATTCCAGTCTTCAAACTGGAAAATCATAGTGCAGGGAGCAAAAGTAAGTGCTGCCTAAACAAGCCCAGTCATGGCTGAGGTGGCGGCCTCCAGGTTTTCAGTAATGCCATAAGTATTGTAGACTTCCTGGAAGCTCTTTATTTTTCCTTAGAAATGTCAGTGCAGGTTTTGGCTGTTAGCTCAGGTCTGTGGCATTGTTTCAGTAGAGTATGTTCTGCAGACTAGCCACAATGCGCTTTTTTTCCATGCAGGGTTAGTTAATTTATGAGCACAGGAACTTCCTGAGGGATAAGCAAAAGATGGTGGTGGGAAAGCAAGTATATGTTGGTGATATACATTGTTGGCCTCTCCCCCATCTATTGTGTTGTCTCCTCTGCCCCCACACCTTTGCCCCCGTTTTTTTTTTTCTTCTTAAGAACTTTAAAATTGTCTTACGGAGATGCATATGGTAGCTTTCCTAACTTGGCGAGTTTGATTTTTGTTAGCCTGTTTTGAAGAAAGCAAATTTATTTTGGGGTCTGATAATGTTAAAAAAGGTCCAAGATGACAAATTAGTACTAAATAATTTTTGCAATTAAAAATAGCAGAGATTATTGTTAATCAAGTAAAATCTGTCAGCCATGTCTCAGTCAATGACCCAAGCTGTACTTCACAGTTAGAAGCAGACAGGGCTCTGCCTCCACAAAACACCAAGAACTCCATTCCAGCAGGGGTGTAGATGAAATGACTTTGGATGCCTTGGTTTTTACAGGCTGAGGAATTGTAGAGTCTGAGCAATCACTTCTGTTGCTCTGTTCTTAGTCCATTGCTGAAGAAAAACTGAATTTGCAGAATGTAGAAGCTGAAGTGTTTGTATGCTGAAAAAGGAAATGCAGTTTGCTCCTTCCCTTTTCATTGGTTTAAAATTTTCAACACTGACTTTCACTACTTTGATTTCTGTTATATTACAGTTTGTGAGTGGCTTTTTTTTGTTCTACTGTGTTCTGGGATTCCTGTGCTACATGTATGATCTGAACTTAAAAGGAGGGTAGAAGTGTTTTACATGAAGTACCAAAGTATTGTAAGGAATTTTATGGCTATAGTACAAGATGCTTAATGCTCTTTCCATCAAATAATGTAGTGCCATATATCAGCCAAATAATGAGGCTGATGAGGATTTTGACTTTTTTAACTGTTCCCTGTAAAATGGTGGTTATCTTAAGGATGAAGTGATCAAAATTAAGTAGATGCTTGGCATTTCCAAAGGCAGATAAAGATTTGGAAGTTAATATGCCATATGAGTCCCTTTTATGAATTACCTTTAATTACCTAAAAGTTTTGAATGGAACACTGACTGGCTGTAAAGTTAGGAAGACTTACTTTGAAATAAATATGTAGCATTTTTAGACAGTGCTTAATTCTTGATGGAATATAAGTTACTTTAACCTCAGCACTCTTCCAGGAAACATTCCACAGATCTACAAGGTGGTATGCAAATTTTTTTTATTAACCTTGATTACCAAGATTATGAAAAGCCTGTAGCATTCTTTTCCCCATCATGCAGCAGGAACTGTCAAACAGTGAAGTGGAAAACACACTATTGCTAATCAGCCATCTCAGAGCGCCTGATTCAATTTTTTCAGTAATACAAAATTGACTTAAATCATGGTGTGTAAATAAAGAAGTTCTGGATATGGTTCCTTTTTCAAGATTTTTCTTTTTTAGGATTTTAGTCTAGTTGGAAAGCATAATTACTTGTTACATAAGAAGCTCAGATTTTTTAGTATTTTTATCAGCTTCTGCAAGATCCTATCGCTTTCTAAGAAAAATTGCGAATCTCACACTATCAAGGAGCTGACAATGATATACTCTTCCATTCGGCTCTTTTATTCATATGAAAAGTGAAATGAATGAAGGAGGGTTATGGCAGAAATCAGCCATACATGCTTGAAGTCGATGGCTAAAGAAAAGCAGAAATTGAGAGTACTTTCATTTTATTATACAGGTTCTGAAAAGACTGACTAACGAATTGCGCTCTGCTAGGGGTAGTTCCAGACTACCCCTAAGTGAAAGTAAATAAAATTAAAAAATATAATAGTGCAGTATTGAATCATTATCAGAAGTTCAGTAAAATCTCTGCACTTCAAAAATTGGAAGCCAATCAGTCTCCAAATTCACAGGCCTTGAAGAGTCAGGGTTTTCAGTTTTAAAGTCTGGACTCATCAATTCCTCACTGATAAGATGTATTGTTAGGTAGTTTTTGCTGTGAAGCATTGTATGCTGCTTGATATCTGGATTTTCCCTGACCATCCCCATCCCCCCAGTGCCTCTGTTGGTGTTGTGGTTTAGCCCCAGCTGGTAATTAAGTCCTGCACAGTCCCTTGCTCACTCCCCTCCATCTCCTTGGTGGGATGGGGGAGAGAAGTGGAAGGGATAATCAAGAAAATTCATGCTTTGAGAGAAAGACATTTTAATAGGTAAAGAAAAAGCTGTGAGTGGAAGCAAAGAAAAAACAAGGAATTAAGTCCTAGCTTCCCATGGGCAGACAGGTGTTCAGCAGTCTTCAGGAAAGCTGAGCCCCATCACGTGTAATAGTGACTTGGGAAGACAAATGCCATCATTCTTAATGTCCCCTTTCTTCTTCTTCCTCTCACTTCATGTGCTGATGGTGCCATATGGTATGGGGTATCCCTCTGGTCACTTGGAGGAGGAGTGGGCAGGGGCAGATTAGATATCCCGGCTGTGTCACTTTCCAATTTGTCCACCCCTACTCTACTCACTGGAGGGGTGGGGTGAGAAGCAGGCAAGGCCTTGGCTCTGTGCAAGCTCTGCTCAGCAGTAACTAAAACATCCTCATGTTATCAACGTTTTTGAGCACAAATCCAAAACATAGCCACATGCCTGCTACTATGAAGAAAATGAACTCTACCCCAGCCAAAACCAGCACAGTTGGAAACAAAATAATGCTGATAACTATGCAGTTGCTTCACTTTGTATTTTTCTGACTTCTATTATTTAGGGCGAGATGAAATGCTCCAGAAGAATATTTTGAGTATGTGCACACCATACTGTAATGTATTGGTTGTTTTGATGTTTTTTTTTTAATATTTTTTTCTTTTTCTAATGCTAAGTGGTGAACAAGCCTGAGGCTTGGAGTGAAGTCAAAAGGTATTCTTTATCCCGAGTAGTACATAAGAGGAATCCCATGCTGACTGGTGATATGACCTCCTCAGAGAGAAATAAGTACCTCATATCTTTCTAACTCTCTCTAGCCTGTATGTGCTTCTTTTCTGAAGTTTAGGCTTTGTTTGAGGTGACATTGAAAAAACAACTGAGGTGGTTGCTCTGAAGGAGAAAATAATCAAAATTCAAAGATGGGCGGGAAAGTGTGTCAATTAATTTGTGCTAGAATGACATTGTGATCAAATATGCAAGGTCCACATATTTAAACAAAATAAACAAACTAGTGTTGTTGAATTTTCTGCTTTGCCTAAAAGATATTACAAAGCATTTTAAAGTCATCCCCACTCTCCTTGGCCCCTCTTACCAGAGTGAAGTAACTTAGACTCCTATTCTGGAAGTTCTGAAACACCATCTGAAGTAGAACAATTTTCTGGCCCTAAGATAGTGATGGGAAGTTTGCAAACTGGTAAGTGCCCTGTGAGGTGTAGAGCAATGGTGCAGTCAAGCACCACTTCTCTGGTCTCAAAGCATTGATTGCATTGTAGTCTTTTCAGACATGTTCTTTTCTTTGAGTGCTCTCGCCCTTATTCCTAGCCAGTTATGGACCTCCTTCACTGTTTTCCTTAGATGTCTTTATGTGCAACTCCAAGAATGTTAAAAGAATTGGTATAAAACTTGTTGCAGTGGATTTCTTCAGCAAAGTACCATGGCTACCTAAAAGAAACCCTGTGCAACCCAAGCGGAGTTCTTTCCTGGTGATTTTTGCATGTGTGTGTTTTTGTTTGTTTGTTTCTTTGGTTTTTGTTTTGTGACTTTGGTGTCTTCTAAAGTCTTTTATATGTTATCCAAGAGACCTTTTTATGTACTATTCATTTACTGGAATAGGTTCTGTAGCTGTAAACCTTTTTGCTTTTAAGGTTTACTGTTGCTCTCGGGGATTTTGTTGATGCACATTCCAGGATTTCTGCATCTCCGCCTCAAACAAGCCACAGCAAACAGAAGCCCAACACACAGCTATTCCTCAGTGTTGAGTCGGAACAGTGCATTAGTGCTTGATAAGTGCAAGGGAGAGCCAAGACACATTTTCTATGCTGGTGGAAGGTACAGATTATGTGGGCATCCCTGCTAATGCAGTGCAGAGAAGTTAATGGGGTTGTTGCAGTGTCACTTTACTGACCTGCTGCAGTGTGAACATCATATTTACTGAGGGTGATTGTGTGTGCATGTTTGGTGCTTGTGTGTGAGTTACCTTTAGAAATTTCATAATGTAGATATTTTTAGTCTTGGGTCAACTTTTTGGCTTGGATTACATTTTTGCCGTAATTGTCAATTTTGTTGTCTTTGTTTAGTTCACCAGTCAAAGAATGTTTCTCACAGTTCACACATTATTCAGTAGGTGTTGTCCTTTGGCAGAAAAGAATTTTGTCACCTGGAAGCAATAGTAGCAGGTTTGCTGCTCTTTATGGAATGAAGTTATTTCCAAGTAAGGAAAGCCTATTCGTTCAATGTCAATGACTATGATAAGCCTTTAAAAAAAAATTAAATAATAAAAGTCCTATAACTCCAGTCTTTCCAGAGCATTCTTAAGTTACTGGAAGAGGAATTGAGTATTAGGGATTTTGTGGTAGCACACAACTGGTGGTGGTCTTGAGCTGTAAGACAGAACAAGGGAAGTTTTATAACTCCGTGGAGGTGTGGGTTTCTGGGGGTAACATTCTGTCACTGGCTTTTGGAGATGGGAGAAGAAACAGTGGTTGTGCCAGGTGCAGCAGTGGGCATCTAAAAGATCTGCTTGCCTAGAGCATTTCTAGTGTGCTCTGTCAGCAACAGAAAAGAAGGGGAAAGGAACAAGTGATTATACTATATTTTCCAGTTGTCAAACTTCAGCAGTAAAACACAATTTATCTGGTGTATCTGGCTGCCTGTTGGGTGTGCACTGTGCTCATGTCATGTAATTTTGGTAGGTTGATCATTAGTTGATTTGGTTGGACCTGATTAGCTTAAGGTATTGCAGTTGACTGGTTAACTATAGAATTGGATCTGAAAAGGACAAAAAAACCCAGAAACAAACCCAACCTACAAACACCTCAAAAACTAAAGTCCACTGTCTTTGTGGACTTCAAGGCAGTAATGGAGATGGATAATCTTTATTTAGTTTGATTTTTTTTCTCTCTAATTTTGAGAATTTAAAGTAAACACGCTCACATCCACACCCTCTCATGTGTGTGACCCGTCTTTCTCACCCCTTTCTTTTCTACCATGCTTAGCAGATTACTGTAAACTTTCTAGCCTTCAGTAAATGAATTAATAAACAGTTGCAATCTGCGTCTGTCTTTTCCCCCGTTTCCTTCTTTTGAGTTGTGTTACCTTTTATATTAAATCTAAGCACCTCGTTGTGGGTCTGCACTGGCAATTCATTTGCTTGTTCAGAGATCTAGTGGTTTTAAAAAAAATCAGGTAGTGATATA
The DNA here is from genome assembly GCA_035221455.1 of Xenops minutus. NCBI lineage: Eukaryota > Metazoa > Chordata > Aves > Passeriformes > Furnariidae > Xenops > Xenops minutus. The sequence continues at coordinate 116,699,253 of JAWWEE010000074.1, forward strand.
CTTGCATTGTCTTGTTTAACTTTGATGAATTGAACTTTGGTATTTCTCTAATTCATTACAGTGCAGACAGTGTGCTGTGTGTCTGGAGAGGAAGGAGCAGGGATGCCTTGCCTTCAGAAGGGCATGGAAGGCATCAGCACTATGGTTCATACCTCCTTCTCCTTCTGCATCCACAGCTGCAAACAAGAGGGCTGCAATACTGGTTCTCCTCATCACTGTCCGTTTTCCAGCTTTCCCAGTGGCTGCCCTTGGAAGGGATGTAAAGGAAGTTGATGTTGGTCTTACCTCTGCACTGTCACAGGTCCCTACCCTGCTGTGAAATTGCATGCATCCAGGGTGATAGATACTTGGTCTTCTCCTTTGACAGAGTGAATATGTGCTGGCCTTGATGCTATGCTTGTATTTGTAGAGAACACACAAACACTAAAAAAATCCTGGTTAACATAAATAAATAAAACAATAGTTGATAATAATGAATAATAACACTACCACCAAAAAAACATCATCAAACATTTCCCTTTTTTTCCATAATGGTAAGCAGGGGGGGTTACAAATTCCTGTTACTATATTTCTAGTGGGTTTTTTAATGTAAATCTGAAATGCAGGCTAACAATCTCTTGTTTGGTTTTCTACTACTCTTGATGAGAGAGATACGAGTCCATCACATTGAATCAAATTTATTTCGTATATGAAGTGAATTATTAAACTATTTGCAATGTACTGAACACTGGGATAAATGATTAAAATATGGGGCTTGTGGTTTTTTTTGTTTTGTTTTTGGGTACGGGTTAAAAAGTCAAGCAGTTTGCAGTGCATTTGCAGGTTACAAAAGACTTTTTTTCTGTCATAGATCTTGCCAGGAGTTCAATTGTTTATTGTGCAACTTAACATAGATATCAGAACAAAGCTGGAATTTGCTTGGTTGGCACATTTATCTTTTAACTAAAAATAGTGAACACCAAATACATGTGGTGGTGTTTATGTGTATATGAGTATGTGCCTAGGTTTTTAACTTTTGTCTTTATAAGGATAAAAATGAACCTTAAGGTAAAGCATCATCTTTGTCCCTGGACTTAATTGTGCAATCTTTACAGCATACATTTGAACAATGAAAAGGAATAAGGTTTGGCAGCAGCTGTCTGATTTTCCATAAAGAGATGGAACATCAGATGTACTTGTCTTGGAAACATTGAATTCAATATGAATTATGCTGCTCAAGTGTTGTTGATTTATTACTATTTGTCCAAAGTGTAACTTGTATAACCAATATTTTTCAAAACACTATGTGAGTAGTTTCAGCTTTTTTCTTTGTCTTGTTTTAGAAATCTAGTGAAATGGAACATGACATGCATTTTAATATATTATTTGTTTACATATGTTAGATAAATGTGGCATAGCACGTTGAAACAGAAAAATGTGTTAAGTGGGTATTTTCTCACAACAAAACAGTTAAACCAGACACAAGCTTTCTTTGGCTGTGGCTTTACAGAACCATCAGTTATGTTTAATATATATGATTGAAGAATGCCCCCCACAAATTAGGAAGGCTTGTTTTGTTTTGTTTTGTTTTCCAAAACTGTAGCAATAATTAATTTTCCAGATAATAATTTTTTTTGCCCCCTATTTTTTCCTTTTTTTCCTGTCTCTTGTCAGGGGAATTGTGTGTCATAAGATAGCATTGAAAAATGTGGATGCTTCAGAACCGTGTTTGCTGTGGTCAGATCTCTAGTAGGAAAGTTTGCTGAAATAGAGGTGTTCTCATACTTCCAATTCTAAAATTATAGAGCATTTTATTTCAAGCATCTGTATGTCTTGCTCATTTTCAAAGAAGAGTGACAGGATCAGTAGGAGAGGCAATAATCTTAGTTTCTTTTATAGTAATAACCACATAGAAGATTATAATTTCACTCAAAAGTAAAGTCTTAACAAAGGTAATTAATTTTCTTCTCCAGCTTATTTAGATTATTAATTAAATTGGGAAAACCAGCTTGTCCATTTTTAAATCCAGAGTAATTTTGCTACAGCAGGTCTACTGTAATGTTAAAACCGGTTCTGCAAGTGCTGTGTATGGCTGAGATTCAAGAACAGTTGCCCTGCTATGAAACACCTTCAACCCAAACTCTGCAGAAACCACCTTGGTAAATATTGTATTCCAAATCTTTGTACTTTTTGAACATTCTCTTATGATAAATCTGAGAAAAAAATACTTTGGTTTGGGTCATGATGGGGACAAAGCGCAGCGCATGAAAAATAAGTTAATTGTGCCATTTTACAAATGCTTCTTCCTCTCCTCCATGCAGTGTAGCTTCCTTCCTGAGCAGGTTTGTGCTGTATCAGTAAAAAATTTAATAAAGTACAAACTGAAAAATTGCAAGCTCCCCAAAACAAAGCCTAACTACACCACACAGCAAAAACTAGGTCTTTGCACTCTGGGCTGTTATCTTTGGTTGCTGAAGATGTTTTCCTGCTGGGAGTGGGAGAGTGGGCAGGGTTACATAGCCAAGAGCAAGGCGAGATGCAAGGGAGTGGTTTGGTGATCAGGAGGTCTTGACTTTTTTTAGCCCATAGGTCAATGCTGTGCTGCTTTTGATGCTGTGACCTCTGCTTGCTTAACCAGGGCTGTGTCAAAACTACCTGAGACTTTTAACTTGTGCTGCACTCAGCAAGCCATCCCTAATGATTTGTGGGAAAACAAAAGGCTGTATTTCCATTTCAGATCTGGGAGGTTGTTTTTTCAGGGGTGGTTGGAAGTAAAGCTGGCACCAGCACTGTTTGGAGATTTGACTTTAGGCAGGCTTCTAGCCTTTGTGTTTGGTAGGGAAAGGAATTTTCTGAACCCATAACAAATGCAAAATGCTGTAGGGCTTTTTTTTCTTGGAAATCTGCAGATGGTCATGAAGCAATAAATCATAAAGAAGGCTCCACATGTGAGCATTGGCAGAGCCCGAGCTGATGGAGCAATCAGCACCAGAAGGCAAAGGTGGGGAGGACGATGGAAAGTTGTCACTTGAGCTGAAACATCAGTACTAGGCAACAAATATTTCGGGAGGCACCATTTAATGGCAGTTAAGTTGCCTTTGTAGCACTGGTAGTGACAAGAAGTGAGTCAGGAGTATTTCTCGGGAATTTATTTTTGATAAAAATAGTTAATGATTAAATATTTACTTTCAGAAAATATATGTCAAAGTGAGAGTAGGATCTGCTCCCTTAAGTGTAATCAACAGGTTTTGTGTGTTTATTTGCAAAATCAAAGTTACTAATTTTTCTTAATTGGAATAAAAAATCAAGTACAGTTTTTGTAAAAATGTAAAAACAGGTAATTTCAAACCACATAAACTGGGAATTGTAATAATCTCAGTATTTTTTTGTAGAGTCAATTTCAGAGCGAGAATAGCGCTAGATACTTCATACCTTTAAAGATCACGTAGGAGAGGTGTGCAGCTGCAAATGGATCTCATTTGTGTAGAAGATCTAAACTGATTTTTGATTTTTTCCTTGCACTTCTCCAAAGGTGCTAGATGAACCTAAAGCTGAACATCTGAAAAATGATCCAGGGAAATGTATCCCATTCAGAAACTGTACTTCTGATTTTCCATCAGTATCTTTCATATAGTTTCAAATTAAATTAGTTTAATAAAGAAAATGACACTGTGTTTAAGTTAAAACATGATTTTGACTGCTTCGTTTTTATTACTTTAATTACTGTAATTTTAAATGTAGTAATTTTTCATGGTGTAAAAAGAAGCCTTATACCAGATCTTAATTGCTTTTCGAAATTCTTTAGTTTCATGTAAATATTGTGAATCAAATTGATAAGTAATTTTTACCTCTGTTACTTAGTTTTGAAATTTTCACAGGTGTTTCATCCTTTAGTTCCATAGTGATGATATTTAATATATAATTAAACGTTAACATTTAGAGCTGCAGAAGTTGTATCTCTAATACAGTTACAAAGTTAATTTGGCTGTGTACAGAATAGAAATAAAATTGGTTGGAAAACTGATGCAAATTGCCTCCAGAAATATGCTAAATATTCAGGAAAGAAAGTTTTTTAGAATGTTTTGTGTAAGTATTTTAAAAGAAATAATGAAAAAAGAATCCTAAATAAATCTGTATTCTAAATGATACTCTGGGGTAAATTTTTTCAGGAGAGGGTTGATACTCTTCTGGAATTCTCCAGGGAGAGTTTTCACACACCCTAGTTGAAACTTGGATCTGTGGGTTTTACTGATAAAACCAGATGTAGTTATTAGTGAGCTCTAATATGTTTTTACTTATTGTTGTTTCTTTTGGTAGCTAATGTATTTAAGCTTTGATTGTCTTTGTATTAGCAAGATCTATCAGGTGGCTTGCCATTGAAGGCAAGTTCCTACATAGCAGTGGGACTAGTGCTTCCTTTTTACTTACCTTTATTGCCATGGCAGATAGCAGTAATTAAAGGCAACTTTAAAGGTAGTGGTTTAGTTTCTCATTCAGGATTTCTTTCCCAAGCCAATTAAAATGAAAAGTGCCCCGCTACACTTCATCACCTGATTGTATGTTGCTGTGTTATGTCTTCTCTTCTACCGTCCTTAGTGGTAGCTTCATAGGCAAATTGCGACACCTCTTCTGCCAAGTTCTCACAACTTTTTTCGTACCTTGTCTTCCATTGTCATCTTGTACCTAATTTGCAAATTCATCACCCATATTACAGCATTCAGTATTTTAATATTATAAATGGGTCTTTGCTATTTTTCTCAGTGGACTAATTTTCTCCTTCATGCTTGTTCCCTTTCCTGTAAATGAGTTGTTGGTATCGTGCTGCTTGTAAGCTGCCTTATCTAAGGATGATTGATATTGAGCCAGCATGCTAAGACATGGTGCAGGCCAAGGAAAACATTGGTCCTGAAAACAAGTAACAACTCAGTTTGAACATGAATTGATCTGTCTCTTCTGGTTAGCTGCAGCATCCCAGAACATGTGTTTCCTGAAGTGAAATGAAAAGAGTTTTTAAGAACTGGTCATTGATAACAGATGCAGATGTTTTGTACACCATTAATCCCTTCCATGTCTTGCAGGTGTGTACCCATCACTGAAATCAGCTCATTAAGAGTCTTTGGTAACATAAATTCAGTATCTACGTGTCACTACAGCAGCTCTAGGTTATCAGTGCTACACAGAGAAGAGGATGGGGTCTGTTAAGTAAGGGGGATGCCATAAAGATGGTTTACATGGATTGTGTTAAAAAGTGGTTTACCAGCTCATTCCCAGTCAAATCAAAGCTGACAATATATCAGTATATCGGCTCAATCAGCAATAAAACACAGCCAGAATGCAGTACAGTGTCACTACTGGCAGACAAGTAACACCATGGGGTGGAACTACAGGTTCAAGAAATCCCCAAGGTTCACTGTGCTAACCAGGTTCAGCCTCTTGCATTTAAATTTTAGAACAGTCAGCAGTTCCAATTTGCCTGGCATCACAGTGGAGACAGAGACACAGTCCATGCTACATCCATCTTAGTCTTTCAAAGGATACAAATACAGATGTAGTGAAAGCAGGGCATAGCTGGAGAATAAAGGGATTGTTTATAATACTAAGGCAATCTGCATACAGAAGATTTGTGATAGACATGGTGTTGATTGAGCATGTATTTTCATACAGTAAACGTTGATAATGAGATACCTTACTTGAAAATAACATGACAAGTGTATTTTGTGTGTTCAGCTTCTATATGGAACTGGTGTTGTGGAACAATGCTAATACTGCCCTATGTATTGTCAGCAGTGCTGAGGCTTAACATTTTTTTGGTGTCTTCAGTGGTAATTTCAAATACAAGGATTAAAAAAAAAAATTCAATGGGATTTGTATTAATCTACCACTGTAATTTCCCCAATTATGAGCATTTGAGACAAATTGTATTCACACTTAACACATGTATGGTTTAAACCATTGTGTAGTCTGGTATTCCTGTGTGCCTTTTGAAGATGTACATGTTAAAAATAGCCTACCAGTCCAGGTAGGACTTTTCTGGGCTGATTTCAGAAGAAGCTGATTTTGTGAGTCAGGGCTATGTTGACTTGCTTCTACCTGGGACAAGTTTACCCTAGCAGTGCCCGGTGCCTTATGGGGTTTGTTGTTGTTCTTGCTGAATGGCAATTTCAGGGGAAAACTGAAAAATTCTCACAAGGCTGCAATTGCCTTCTTTCATTTAGAATCGCTTCCACCAGAAATAAAAGATTGCTCTCAGTATGTAGTTACTGTCATGTTATCTTAGTTCAGTTTATTTTCACTTATTCAAGAGGCCAAGGCAGGAAGGATCTGAGATGACAGTAGTACTAAACTGAGCTCATCAAAGCTGCAAAGGTTTTACCGTTTGTCTGCCAAAAACATAGCTGAACTGCAGTGAAAAAACAATTTTCTAAAGATAAAAGAACCTTTTGATAGACATGTGGTTTAATCCAACTTCCTAAATTAATGACAGTAAAAAGGTTCTGCATCTGTCCATGTAGCTACATTTGCTTGACATGTAATTTCTTCTTCTGCCTCTGATTTCTGAAGGGCAAGGCCATGCTGGCAGATTCTGCATTGTGTAGATAGTGGTGCACGCATAAATAGAACATATTGTGATGAATTGTGGGGATTGCTTTATATTTAGGTATTTATAAGCACCCGATATTGAATAGTTCTTTATTTGGGTATTCTTATTTCAAAATATTATATTTCTACTCACTCTTAGCTACTGGTTCCGTAAGAATGCCCTCACATTGGACTTGTTTGTGAACAGCTGTAGTGAGTAACTGCATGTAGACAAGACTGCAGTCTTTCCTGATGAGTATAAATACATATTTATCCAAGTAGCTGAAACTGTTAACAGATGGCAGATGGATGTAAAAACATATTGTGTGCACTGCTGCTTCTCTCTGTGTTCATCCCCCTCCTCTATTTGGGGAAACCAGAGAGAGAATTATGTATTTTTGAAAAGTGGATGTAACCACTCTGCCAAAGAACTTTCAAACAGTCTGCTTCCAACAAAAGAGTTTTAATGTTCTCATGCCTTTTCAGAGTTGAAAAATGTTAAATAACAGTTCTGAGAAAAACATCATAGCAGCTCCTTGTCATCTATTTAGAGCAGAACATAGATATTTGCAAGACGGAATGTCAATCAGGATTTGAAGTGATTTTTTTTGTCCCTTTGAGTAGAGAGGTACTTAGTTCTGCTGATTTTATAAAGATCTTAAACTACTTAACTTACTGTTCAGAACATTGATTTTTAAAACAATTTTGAGAGAGTTACAGAATGTTGAACCCCTAATTATTTTTAGTAGGAAAAGGGAGGGAAAACCTTCCTTTCTGAAAGTGTATTGAGCAACACAATTTCTCCTTAGTCACACTGCTCAAAGGGTCATTTTTTTTCTGTACCTCACAGCAATTGAATAAAATCCTCTACAATTTTGGGAGCTTGCTTTTTGTCGGTTTTGTTTGTTTGTTTGTTTTTTTCCTTTTAACATCTATCCCAGCAAAGAAGTACAGAAATACTTTTTTGTTTCATTTTGTTTTTCAAATATCATTTGGGTATATCATGTTATATCCAAAATGATATATGATTTGATCATTTGGAAGTGTAAGTTCTTTTTAAATATGAAACATTTGGAAGGGACTGAGTGTGACAGTAATTTGAAAGGACAAATAGTTCTGATGTTTATTGCCATCTTGTTAAGTTACCATGAGCTGCAGTTACTCTTGAGCGAGTTGCATGGGTTAGCAACTCAGACGTGCAGTTTGACAACCCTGTGGCTTCCTTGTAGCTTTTATTTTTTGGCTTCACCCAGGGAGTGATTTGTTTGCTTTCTCCAAAGTGTTTTGGTTTCATTATTGTTATTCCCTCCCCATGCTTCCCCCTCCCCCCCCATCAAAGTTAAGGTTAACAGTGAGTTTAGTATACAATACTGGATAAAAGTGGTAGGGAGCATTTAGTAATTTCTCTGCTGAGCTTCTTGCCTGAATTACAGCACATTCAGAGAAGTGACTATTTTTTTCATTGGAAGACTTCATTCACCCGCTTTCCTCATCTAAAGAGTGAGAAACCTGGTGGGCAGCTTTTACAAGCAAGCAGTACAGACAGATTAAAACTGTCAGAAGACTGACGTTTGACAATTCGAGGAACTTCAGTTTGAGCTGGTAACTTCACTTACTGAAGGTGTAGGAATATCCTTGGGGCATGTTTGTAAAATGAGACAGTCAAGCCTGCCTGCAGTTTCACATGAGAATATGAATGTATTCCCATCCCCATCATCCCCAGTGTGGGTGAGCCAGTACCTTCTTGGCCCTGCACAACTTCCCAGTGTCTAGTAGGGGGAGCACTACCTGGTTACAGGAAAGTATGAGCCTACTTCGTCTGTGATTTCAATTTTGTTGTTGCCCAGAAAAGATGAACTTGTTACAGTTCTAATTTATTTAACTTAGTTGTTTCCTTCATACATAGGCCTGTATTGCATGGAGTATAGGAGGAAACCAGGGCTGGAGGAGAGGAGGGCACTTCTGCCAGCCATGGAGCCCAGTGAGGGTCTCTTCCCTGTTTGTGACTGCAGGGCCACTGTTCCCACTCTGCATGCTTGGGGACTCGTTGGGCCAATCAACTGGCTTAACCCCTTAACCTGGCAGAAAAGCCTAACCCTGCAATAAAAGTCAGCAGATCAGAGTTTCTTTGCCTTCTGGAAGAATGAGCTCTGATGCCAGCAGAAGGCAAACTCTGTACTGGGCAGGCACGAGCAGTGATTTTAAAAAGGAAACCTGCCCTTGCTGGTCGGAAGGTGCTAATGTCAGTGTCAACTGCTTGTTAAAATGTTCCCAAAGGTATCAAAATAACAGGAAAATGATGGGAGCTTTTTGTCTTTGCAACGTGTGTGTTTATTAGACCATTTGAAATACTTATGTTTACATATCTGTGAATCCCCAGTGTTTCTTACATGATCAAAAGCTGAAAATTACAAATTGTTACAATAGAGACCCTTGTTAAAAAAACACAAATACATGAGGGATCTGAAAATAATCCTATGAATACCATCTCTATTATTAGTACTTTTTTACCAGTGTTTTTTGAGCATGCAGGGATCTGTTTTGGAGGCTCTGAAATAAAAAGAAATGCAATTTCATAGGTTTGTATATTAAAACTGGGCATTCTGTGTTAACTTCGTGAAAAAAGTCACCTGTTCTGTGTGCTGAGTCATAGAGATCCCTTTAATGATTCAGTGTCAGTCACTGTTTATCACAGAGTGCTCATTTTAAAAATTTTGATCACAGTTTAAAGGGGCAGTTTTACTGCTTCACCTTAAAAAAAAAAAAATCATTTAAATCTGCTGGGTCAAAATTACACCAAATTGTGTTTATTAGTCTGGAAAAATAATTTTTGCTCTATGTTTCTAAACATAATCTTCACTTTCTACTTTGACACACAAATTACCATTACCCTCTGGTAACTACCCTAATAGTAACCATGGCTATTTAAAGATGGTTATTAAAAAAATTATGTAGTTATTTAAATTATTTTTAAAAACCTGAAATCCCTTGAAAGCATTTGGAAGTAGCACTTACAATGTGGTAAAGATGGGAAAGCTGTAATTAACAGCTGCTTCTGTTTTCAAAAGACAGCTTTAAGTACATTTTTCATATTAGAATTTAAAGAGAGAGAACTCCCAGTGATGAAGCCAATTTGTTAAATATGGGGAAAGTGCGTTCCTGCTCTTTAAAGGATACTGAAAGGATTGAAAACCAGAGTTTTGCATTAGACAGCTGTTTTGTCTGGCTTGTGGTAGATGTGTTGTTAAGACCATACTTTAAGTTTCACTTCTGATTCAAGGAATGTTAAGAGAATAATACAACTGAAAAGCAGCTTCTCTTGGGACCTTTCAGAGAAGCTAATTATTATTAGCTACAGTATCTAATGACCTTTTCTCACTGTGACATGTTAGGATACCTTTTCCAGTGCACAGCAGTTTTTATTTTGTTTCTCATCATAGTAATTATAATAATTTTTGTCATAGCAACCAAGTCTTACACTGTTTGGTTGCTAGGGGTTTTGTTAAAGTGAAGACAAAGTACACTTAATTGGGGAATTGTTTTGTTGTTTAAAATTGTGGCGAAGTACACTTAATTGTTTTTGGGTTTGGTTTTTTTTTCAGTTTGTTTGTGTTTTTGTTTTCTTTTGTTTTGTTTTAATTAGTGCGACTTTATGTGAGGCTGGGCTTTCTCCCTGAGACTTCTGACAAGCTCAGAATCTTCTATTTTGCTGAATATGTAGGTTCATTTCTACTTTTTATTTCCTTTAATAAAGTTTTAATAAAGGGTGAGATATGCAGAAGAAGAAAAAAAATTATCTAAGAAATATTCCACTAATATTCTCTCTGTCCTTTTGGAGATATTGGAAGAATTTTATGCTCCTAGGCAAATAGCCCTTTGAAGGAGTGAAACTGGTTGCAGGAGTTCTGCACCATTTTGTTCAGAGGGTAGCATCAGGCTCTTTAAAATTGAGTCAGCCCCATAAGAGCATGAAAAATGTGATTTTTTTGGGAAACCCTTTGTAAAAGTGAAATGTTGTAAACTGTTATTCTGTGACTGTTAGGACTGTCTTAGAACTGTTATCCTAGGACTGTACTGCAAGCCTGGTTGGGATGGCTACTGTTTATGGGATATAATATGTCAGTAATACAGGTTGGTGGAGTAAATGCTAAGGTGCAATGCAGAGAATAAGTTTTCACTTCTATAAATGGTTATTTCTTGAAGTAAGTAGTTAGGAAACTTACCAAAGAGAAACCTCTGTCTAGCCAGGGAAACATCAAGTTATTACCTCTATAGCTATTCCACAGGAGTGATCCTGTTGTATTCCGTAGGAGCAGTCTCATAGAGGCATTGAAAGGGACAGCTGAAAGGTTAAAGCAATTTTAGCTATCATGGAGCAACCCTCCTGTGTACAAGGAATCTGGAAGAATAAATATCAGAGAGTGAAGAATATCCCAACAACACTGAAACCAGAAGCTGTGGTGATTTAAGATGAGAGCAGAGGTGACTGTTACAAGGAAGAGGACGTCTTTTAAACAGTGCATGTCATGTCCTAATGAGAGTAATAAAAAAGGGTGTGAGAATGTACACACCCCAGGACCAAAGCATTAATGACTGAAATGAAAGTAAAACCACTTCCCCATGCTCCCCACCCCACCCTCCCCTTCCTCCTTCTTTTGCCCACTATTTGTCACTTAGCACAATGCAATATGACATGGGATATCCCTCTGGTCGGTTGGGGCCAAATGGTCCTGCTTATGCTCCCTCCAGCCTCCTGCTGACCTGCACCCTCCTCACTGATGGGGCAGTGTGGAAACAAGAAAGCCTTGATGCTGTGCAAGCACTGCTCAGCAGTAGCCAAAGTATCCTTGCACTGTCAACACTGTTTTGTTCACAAATCCAAAATGCAGCACCGTGTGAGCTGCTATGAAGAAGGTTAACTCCATCCTCTTCAAAGCCAACACAAATAGTGAAGGCATGAATAAGTGTACAAAGATGGAGTATACGAGGTCTTCATCCCTTTTAGGGAAATAAACGATTCCTGTTAGACCCCTAAGTTCATAGAAAAGAATTGCATGAGGACATATGTAAGGATGATTCAGCTGATATTTTTTGAGATTTGATGTGAAAAGTTTTGACTAAAGGTTCTTTGACAAGGCTTAAATTTTCTTGTGAAATATATAAAAAAAGACAACTTGAAGTTCAGCCGCCTATAAAAAAAAAATATGAGCAGGAGTAAAATTTGTGGATTGGAAAGGTGAGAAACCTGATACTGGAGTTTCAAAAAGAAATCTTCTGGAAGCTATGCACTTCAGCATCCTCACAAATGAGTTGGAAAATCAATGGTTAAGCAAGTGGTAATTTTTTTCAGATCATTCAAAATTGTTGTGCATAGTCAAAACCAAAATTGTCTACAAAGAGATGCAAAAGAGACACAAGAGTGAGCCAAATGTTTTTAATGATAAAAATATTGCAGAATAAATGATGGCTTTGAGGAGGAATTCCAGCTATTAATTTGTATCTCCTGATGATCACAGATGATGGCAAAGAAGCTGTTTCCAGGAGGAAAGAAGTACTGCAATGATTGTGGATAGTTCTGTGGAATATCATTGCTCAAAAAGGGAATAATAAAGAAAAATAGAACATTAAGAATTGCAAAGAGAGAAATAGTACATAAAGAATGAAGCGGAAAGCATTTTGGGAATAATTCGAATAGCATTCGTTTTTGACTGTTCTGAAATGGTACCTGCCGTACAGCTATGTAAACTGTGGTTAAATTAAAAAAAAAAATAAAAAATAGGCAGCTTTAAGAAAAACAGTTCCATCAACTTTCACAATAGGAAAAGAACCTTAAAGAGCGGGAAATACAGTGAATATGTGCTTTCATGACATGTATTTTGGAACATTCGGAGAAAAGAGTATTTTCTTGCCACTTAATGGTGCACCGGGTAAATGCTCCGGTAAGTATTTTTTGGTTTAGTATTATGCAATGCAGAACCATTAGATTCAAGTTTTTCTGTTTTATTTTTAATAGCTTTAACAACAATGTATTCATAGCTGTATTAATAAATGTAATGTTGCTCAAAGTGTGAAGACCAATGCTACAGTTATATTTGTTTTGGAACTCACATTTTGACAATGAAAACTCTATTTTGGGTGATGTACAAAAATTTTGGAGCTTCTGCTTTGGGAGGTATGTAACAGGTTACCATCTTTTATAAATGTCTGGCATTCTTAGGCAAGAGAGACCAATGCCATAGGTTGTCAAATGGTACAAGTTAGAAGAACTTAGTGTACTTTTTTAGATTTAAACCATTTTGAGGAAAGGCAAAGTTGTCTATTGTCAACCTATTCAACTTTCATATACTTCAGAATAAGTTCTAATCTAAAGACCTATTCAGATACGAAATGCCATCTGTGTTACTGTCATCCTCACTTCCTAATGTTTTTGTGTTTTGGTTTTTGTTGTTGTTGTTGTTGTTTGTCTGTTGTTGTTGTTTGGGGGGTTTTTTCTTGGTTTTTTTTTTGTACATTGAAGAAGATGTCTTTTTGAGGGCTGTAGTTTTCGGTCTTGTGTTTTAACTATCTTGGATCCTGAAAGGGCAAACAACAAAATGGGCGTTCCTATTGTCTAGTGTCCTATTAATAATAATACCAAGAAGGAAAAAAACCGTATAGATATCATCTTTCTCATTGTCCTCTTGTTGACAGTGTTTTCTGGTAAGGAAACTTATATCTCCTTAGCTGGGAGATGGAAATCACTGGAGGGCACATGTTATTAAAAAAAAATTAATACAGCTTGGGATCTCTCCTCCTAATCAGAAATCTATGGATAGAAAGGCTTCCTTTTTCATGAGGTGGAATTGGATTCTGACCCTTTCCTCTGCTTTCTGTGACTGGCTTTCACAAATTATATGTACATGTGAATAAGCATGTAGATATATAGCATACTTTTCAAAAGTGAAAAAGCAAGCTGCAAGCCAAATAGATAAAAGTATTGAAAGTTCATAGTGTTGACCTTGACTCTACTCTATAAAGGATGTTAAAGAGAAGATGTAACTTTCTTCTGAGAGGTGCACAGCAAAATGATGAGGTGACAGTTGCGAGTCTCTGACTAGACGTAGTCAAAACCCAAGTATTTAAGCACTGGTGTTACATTTATGTCAGCATTTGTATATTTAACTTTATTGATTTCCATGTCTGCATTTTGCATACCATTCTGATGGTACGGATGCAGTACATCACTGTGGGGTGTATTTCACAAACACAGCTTGCCCTGTGAAATGAAGAGCTAACCCCTGACACCTGGACAAAACAAGCTGCTCTTATCTGCAGGGGAAGGACTTGGTACTTTAGAGGAAGAAGTAATGAATGAGTTCCTACTAGGATGCTGAACTGAAAAATAGTCAGGCAGGAGGAAAGTAAAGGAGGCAAAAAAATCCCTTTGTGTATGGAATGTAAAATTTGAAAAAGGAACTAGCTGGCTCCTAAAAGTAATAGTTTACAACAAATATGTTTGAATTGATCACTGTATGAGGTTGTAGAGTGTAAGCTGTGTGTGATCTTCATGGGTGGGCTGTAAACATAAATGCTAGGCAGTGCTCTTTGCAGTCATTGACATATGATGGTTCTTTGATTTGTATAAAATAGATTTATATTTTATTGATTCAAAACAAACATGTTGTTATAGCAGCAAGCAGCTTATTTACAAAGGGAAAATATGTAATGTAAATGACAGTGAATCAAAAGAAGCATTACAGAAATGTGAGCAGTCTGATACTGCTAAGTAAAGACTGAAACAATAATGCCAGTAAAACAAATACTTGTTTGTTTGCTTTTGGTATATGTTGAATCATACACATTAGACCTTCTTAGGGTGAGGAGGAATAGCACTGTTCTTTAGAGAATAGAATTCCAGGATTTAAAAACAAGAGCAAAACCGAAAACTGAACAGGCTTCAGTCACTTAACTGATAATGTGATCATTAATATGCATATGTGTATTTATAGCACTGTAAAAAAAGTGTGTCTCTTACAGTTATATGTGTAAAATAATTGCTCTCTTAGGTACATGCATTTTGAATTTTTTTTATGATAAAAATACTCTTTATTTTCAAGAATAATTATGTACTTTTGGGAACGTAGGTGATTTGCTACCATAAAGAGTGATTTTCATTAAAGATTTTTACTTGGGCGCTCCTTTTGTAAGGCTTCACAGCAGTGTGCTTACTTTTCATTTTTCATCTTTTCTCTTTTTTTTAAGTACTTTTCTAGTGATTTTTGTGAAGTTCTGTAAGTCTTTTCAGACTGTAGAATTTTGCTCATAGTAATCTCTAACCCAATAACTCTGGCAGTTTGGTTTTCATTTTAAAAGAGAGAAATTTGGCACTTTTTGGGTTCTTTGCTGCTATAGTAACACCATCCGTTCACTTCCACTTTAGCCTTTTTTATTTTTTTCAACCTGTTTATAGGAGAGATTTTAAAAAATCAGTTGATGTCACGGCTAAATTCAGTACATTTACCTCAAGTTGTCAATGTGCTAGATGTAGGTGAAGAAATCCTTGCCTGTAATGTAAATACTTACTTTTGAAACAAATTAGAATATTAAGATATGTTTGTCATAACCAGTCTTAAATGCATTTCTAGCAATTAATATATATGGGAGATAGGTGTTTTCTTTAATAAGTATATTAATCAGTCTCATTTTTTTTCCTAGCTTGCAAGTGGAATACTTGAGGTGTTGAAACAGTCTTTGTGTAAGTTGTAATTTAAATCTAGAATGAGTGAATGTTAGTAAAGAAGCAAGGAAGCCTTCATGGTCTAGAATACCAAAAATTTAATGTTTCCTAGGACAGATCATGTATGTTCTCCATGTCTGTGGGCAAAACACCAGACCTGCTCTGTTAGCAAGTCCTGCCCCATCTATCGGCACCAGTGTACAAGGCTGCATTTTCAAACCTTAGCCTGGCAAACTGCTTCCTGTCCTGCTGAGAAAATCAGGTTTCCGACCTCTCTTAAGAAGCATTATCCTGTTTGGTGGATGTAACCATGAAAAATAGATGCAAAATCAGAAAAAAAGTAGAAAAGATAAGTCCTGTATATGCAAAACTGTAGTTCAAGAAGGTAGGACTAGAAAACAAACCAGTGATGGTTGCAAATTTATCCAGGACAAGGGCAAAGGGTCCTAAGATTTGACTAAATGGATATGTTGGCTAAGTGATTGTGCAACACTGAGGAAGAATTGGAGAATGTGATCATTTTTGTGTCATGTCAACAGGTGATGCACTGCAGGCAGTGTAGGACAGGATGGGAAATTGCTTCAAATCCTTCGAGACTTTGCTGTAGACTTTGTACAAGTTTTTTGTACTTAGCAAGATGCCTCTATTGACAGCACAGGGAAATGGCCAAGAACTGCTTGCCCGGTGTTTAGACATACTGTGTGCACATGGCTTTTTGTTTTGCATATATTTTATTTTGTCTTTTAGAAGTGGATTTAGTGTTTTGTTCTTAGAAAAATATGTAATTGCTGGATTTGCTGAAGTCACTTAGTGAATTGGTCAAATTTGCCCAGTAAACAGTAATAACGTTTTATTTCAGGGGAGTATTAGCAACATGTGTCTTTGAAAAGTGGCTTTCAGGTAAATTGGTCTTACTGGTTAGATCAAACAAAGCATATGGTTCGCTGGCAGGGACAACCACAAATGATGAGTTAAAAGTCTTCCCACCTCCCATGGAGAAAATTTTGTAGCTAAGAAGCAGGATTTCAGGCGTTTTCCCAGCTGTTTAACTTTTATACACAGGCTCCTGCATGAGTGAATCAAAGGGACATTAACAGGTATATTCAGATAAGCACTTGACTAAAAATTTATGGTTGACCTTGATGATCTGAAAGGTTTTTTCAATTCTAAATAGTTGCATGATCCTATTTATTTTGGCTTTAAGTAATTCAAGTTTCTACTCCAGACTTGTGCTGCCAGCTGTGGGACACTTTCAGCTTCTGGCTTTATTTTTACTGTTATGCAATTGAAGATATTATCTATGTAAGAAGCTTTCATATATCTGTTTGACAAATATATTAGTAGCCTTGGATAGAAATCTCATGCTTGTCATTAATGAAGTGGAGCACTTTAAATGGAAGGAATCAAATTACTATCCTTGAAGTTCTTTTCAGAGGATGGTAAAAGATATTTCATCCTTTGCAGAAAGGGCAGGAAACAGTGAGAAAGGAGATGGTCAGGGAGACTGGAGGGGAAAAAGAAAAAGAAATGATGATTTGGGGAAGTAATATATATATTTAAAAAAAAAGAAAAAGTGTACATCTCTTTTTATGTGTACTTTGACTTGATGAACTGAGCAAACTTAGAAATGAAGACATCACCTTGAATATAAGTGGTTGCTTTTCTTTTTTTATGGAATACCTTTCGCACGAAGTGACTTGCTACAACTGGTTTAGCTACTAACCTGTAAAAAGGAATGCTACCCTTTGATTTGTCAGTGATAACAGTTCATGACTGACTTAATTTTGTTATAAAATCTATTCGTTTGTGGCCTAGGTGGGGGAATTTGGATCATTTGGTTTTTTGTGTGTTTGCTTTAGTCTTACTGATCAAAAAGGCAGTTAAGCCAAAGGAGACAACCAGCTGAAGACAGTGCAAATTCAGTATAAGAAATGTTCATTTTTCAGTGTGTTAGTCTTATTTAAACTTTTAAATGCATTTTAGTAACTGCTTTCATGTATTTTAGTTTAGGTGTAAAATTATTTTTATTGACCTGTGGAGGTAGCCCTTTTTATAAACAAGGCCATTAAAATGGAGTTTTTATCAACTTTTCCATAGAAAAGTTTACATATGAAGTGTGACATGTACTTGTCTGGCTACTCTTGCCTGACATAAATAAATCCTACTCACATACAAATATTGAAATACACTCTTCATTGGTTAACTTTTAGAGATGACACCAACATTCCTATAGGTATAATATTGCATTTCTTATTTTCACTTTCCTCAGGCTGTGTGCACTAAGAAACTTTATTTTGGCTAACTGCTGTGAGCTTGAGTTCACATTGCATCAATTTTAGGAACTGTTGCAGCATTGACAATTTTTATTCAATCTGATCATTCTCTTTTTTCAGTAAAAAGACCCTGCTGGAAAATGAGAAAACCACAAACCCAACCAAACTCAGACCCTGATATTTTTATTTTTTTTTTTCAGGCTTATCCTTTGATTAGCTCCTCTGCTGTTCACTGAGCAGTGAAGAGTTTGAAACTAAATAAAAATTGAACAACTGAGACTACTACAGTAAATATTTACAGTTTTTGATGTATGGGTGTGTAAGAGCCGTATGTTTGAGGATGCACTGGTGGGTGCACCTCGAAGAGTATCTTCAGAATGAATGAGCTGGTTTTTGTGAGCTAGTTATTGTAATGGTTGATTTTAGAGCTCTGATGTCAGCCTTTTAACATATGTCCAGTTTTATCTATTTTGGTATTTGTTTAAACTCATAATAGTAGTGGGATGGTACTTGAGGCATAGTGAGAGATGCTGCTAAATCTCTGGGGTTTGCAGCTTTTAGAACTGTGCTTTAAGGCTCTGAAACCTTCTAATGACTTTTTTTGTTATTAACTGTGTAACTCAGTCCTACCTTCTGGCACTCATCGAAAGTTTTTGTTGGATGCAAGATATATAGAGTTTTGTAGATTGAAATCAAACATGTCTAAAATGTTCCACTATAGATAGATAAATAGTGTTTAAATATTATATACCGCTTGTTCATATTTCCTATATTCAGAAAATGAATTGTTATGAAAATAGTATACTTTCTTTTCTCCTCTGGACCTTCATGCAGTGTGTGGATGGAGTTTCTAGAAAAAACATGTAAGTTTTTCTTGAAACTGTCTTACAGTGTCTTGAAACCTTCTATGTTACTAGAGAGAGTGGCAATAAGACAGTAAGAGGAAAAAATCCCCTGTGTGCACATGCATGCATGTCTGTGTTAATACCCCTATATATACATAATAAATTTGTTTAGCTCACAATGAAAGCATTTTGTCCTCAGAAACACATCCTGGATTTAAGAATTGAGGCATCCAACAACTTACATTAAAGTAGTATAAGATGAAGAGGAAGGAGGAAAAGAAGGCATGACTGTTAGTAAGGAATTGTTCTCCATATCTTTCAGGCACAAGATGAATAGCACCTGAGTTCCCTAGATACTCTGACATCTGCCGAATTTATTGTCTTACAAATACCTTGAATTTTTTCACATCCAGAGCCCTGTTTGCAGCTGAGAGATGGATCACACAGTTTTTTTTCTTCTTTAGTTTGTATTGTACTTATTAATCACTGGCTTTTGTCAGGACCTTGATGTTTGACTTTGGTTTCGTGCACAGGATTGACTAAACTTAAGCCAAGGATAGCTGGATATGCCAAAGGACAAAATGGCTATTATTCAATTTGTTGTATTTGCCATTATTAAACAGTAATCACTATAAGGGAGGGGAATAGAAATGCTTTGAATAGCTCTGTTCTATCATTGTTTGGCTTGATCGAAATGACTGGGTCTGTTGCAAGCAAGGGAGAGGAGAGGGGAATCTAGTAATTCCATGTGGATCAGTTGAGCAATTAGACAAAGCTTGATTTTGGCATCTCTTTACAAAAGTCTTTTAGGTAATCCAGATTACTTGCTCCAAATGCCCTGTTTCTGAATATATAGGAGAATATCTGAAAATCTAGCTACCTAAAATTGCATCAACAGTCTGACAGTTGCTTAGCATTCTTTGGATAAACATAGTCAATGTTTGCTGAGACACAATGCCCTGTTCATTTGGTGTGATCAATACCTTGTCCAAATGCAAAGTATGTTTAGGCACATGTAAACACATTCATGCCTGCATCGATATATCAATTGCTAAATGCAGAAATATTTTCATATGCTGTAATTAAATGCATTGTTCTCCTCCACTATATAGTTGTTGTGTGTAAATATCTATATATCTGTATCTACATATCTTGTACTTTTAGTTATAGTTAGGCTTGTGATTTTATTTAAAAGATTTGTGAGAATTGGTACCTGGAAGAAGTTGTGTAAACAGATCAAGAAATGTGGGTTTTGGCAGACGTGGATTTGGAGTAATTTTTGGAGCTCATCTTTAGAATTGTGAAAACAGATATTATTGTATGTACATTTTAAATGTGAGCATAAAGTGAATGTGTACTCTATGGACAACTTTGCTAATTTAAATTTACATGGATTTTTCCACTAGGAAACAGTGGAGAATTTGTTGCAGACACTGGCACAGCCTTCAGTATTTATTACAGTGGAGCAATGTACTCTTGTCTTTTGCGTGGTAAATGTCTGTGGTTGTTAAAGTTGTCTTTTAATGTTGGGTATTTCTTAGGGCCTCTGGTGTTCCACAAACCTTTGTGAGCTGAACATGATGATAATCACCTGTGACTACAGGAGGCTGAATCTGGTGAGGAAGGAAATCACCATTCCAATCACTAAGCGTAATTTACTCCCACTTAAGAATTGCCTTTGTCATATTTTATAAAATATCATATAAGTAAAAAGCACCATGTTGAACATAATGCAATGTGTTGTGATATAGATATCAACTGGATCCACTGGTGGGACAGTGCCCTTGTCCTGCTGCTGGAAAAAGGGCAGCTTAAATATAGGCTTTGACTTTCCTGTATTTGCTAGTGGGACAATCTCTAATAACTTACAATAATGAACAATGAACCTTGAGAGCAGAGATTGTAAAATCTGTTTGTTTTGCGATTGAAGTTTATCTTCAGAAGGTTACTGGTAAGGATGTCCTCTCTTCTCTGCTTATTGTAGATACAATTTGTAATTTTATGAGGTGAGAAGTTAGTATTCTTCTATGAAATCTTTTTCTGCCACTTAATAATCCGTCTGTTAGAAAATTATTCTATAGGCATGTTAAAAATATGTGTTTCACATTAAAAGAAGCTATGATAGGTTTGCTCTGCTGGTTATAAACCCCAAGCTGTTTTAAGAATAGTAATTGCTTGATTTATAGCTATTTTTCTGTACAATTTTAAAAACAATTTGGTGCTTTATACTGGAAAAGTTCAAAGGATGTATTTATGAATGGATCTTGGTTATTTCTGTCTTTCAAGAGACAATATTCAATCTGGCAGTATTTTTGCTTTCCTTTTTTTTTATGGAGAAAAATGATACATTGCTGTGTGGTGCCAGAGACCAGAAACATTACTCATTTTGGTAGCCAAAGTTGCTGAAATAGCTTATGTGTTACACCTATTGAAGAAACAAAGGTCTCTTCAGTATTAATCTTCAACGCTTAAAGAATGAAAATGGATTTGTTTTGAGATCAGAGAGACCCTTTTCCCTTGAATTTGGATTCATCATTCCTTTGTTTGACTTTTCATTTTAGTTTGTTTGTTCAAAGCCTAGTCAATGTAGCAGATTGATCAACAGCAGGGAGGTAGAAGGGAAAAGACTGATAAGACTTTAGCAGATATATTCGAGGTAAGGGTTTTAAGGGGGACAGAGGAAGTTCTTTGCCCCCAAGTCTCTGTCTTGCTAATTTTTATCTTTGTGTGATGTATCTGGCTTGACATGTCAGTAACTTGTCTTCTCTGCTCTGATGCAGTTTCATTTGTTGAGCTATATCAACTATAGCATCTATAGATATAGAATATAAGCTGAGTAGCTTTAGCTTTCTGCTCCAAATAAATGGAAGAAACTACAAAGATTCTGTAGTTATTTCTTTTATTGTTAATTATATAATTCCTGAAAGCTCTATAAATGTCCCAGAGAAACGTATTTGGGGAATCCCTTCTGAGTTAATATATTTGCCTTGGCCAATGGTGGGCTAAACTAGATCCATATAATTCCTGACTGATGCTTAGCTAATTAATATCACAGACAGATTTCACAGCTATTACTTTTGGTGCTTCATCTTCTTTACTACTGAGTTCTGATGTAGAAGCACTTGGAAAAATAAATATTTTGCTGTCACAATCTCAAATGCAAGTTTCTGCTTTAAGCAGAAAATTAGGGAATTAATCTGACTTGTCTGATTTCATTAAGGAAGGCATGTGATATTGCGTATAAGCAAGTAGTAGTGACAGTTTAAGTGGTTTCAGTGATCCTGGTCTAATGTTTTCAGAAGTAGGAGGATAATTTTCAGAGAGACTTGTTAAAATTGAATCTGAGTATCAGGTGGTCTGGCATATCTAGTATATCTGGAGGTCTTTTCAAGGTCTTTATGGTCTTGCTGGGTAGTCTCACTGAAGGCAAAATCACCAAAACCTGGTCCCAGGTGTACACTCTAGACATGACATGTACAAGGATGTCAGGTAATATACTTATATACTTCAAAAGATTCAGTTGCTGATTTCTGTTTCCTTTGTTTTTTTAGGTGGTTTTTGGTTTTGTGATTGATTTCATGTTTTGGTCTTTTTTTTTTTTTTTTTTTTACTTTACAGAATTCAATTTCAAGATAAAAAATATATGGATACAATTGTGTATCGATGGAGATATATTCTTTTTTTTTAAGGTGTATCAGTTTATGGAAGCAGAAGCACAACTTTAAGCTCTTTCTTCTTTGGGTTCTCATTTTCAACACATCATGCTCTTGAGAAACAACTGGTTCTTTTGCTTTTTAGTTCACAAATGCAGATTTGATAGGCTTTGCTGTCATTTTACCAACCATTTGCAGTTAATTTCTTTCAGTTGTGGTAGAAATAGAAAAAAGGAGTTGACCCAGTTATTAGGCATAGCTTGAGGTTGTTCTATCCTAACCCAATGCGGAAATTATGGTACTTAAACTAAAGTAAAGGTATAATCTGTCAAACTGATTTGCTCAAAACTACTACAGAGCAATGAATTCCTGGTTAACAAAACTGAGCTTGCATTCTGTTGTTTCACTGTGACAAAAGCCTTTTTATATTTGATTTCTTTGCTGTAATGTGCTTCTGGAGAACTTGCATGTGCTTCCTCCTCCATGCAATTGTTCCACCTGTAAATTAAGGTCCTATGATTAGCCTTCATAAGTATGTGGATTTCTTGGGTCTGTAGTCACTGCTGATAAACAGTCATCACCAAAAAGGCAGCAACAACTGCCCAACTAAACCTCTGGTTCATTAAACCAAAACACAGAAAACCTTTGAGCTGCAAAATAAATCAAACAAAAAAGTATTAAACAAAAGCATACAAGATAATTTAGGAATTACCACATCAATCAGCTCCACAATCCAGGGCAGGATGACCATTTAGGCTTGGCTTCTCACATGGAAACAGATGGGAATTATCACAATAGATTTGGGGGGTTGGGTTTTAAAAAACTTGTTTGGTCACATGGTAGCATTTGGCAATGAAGTCTCTGTGAGACCACTGTACAAGTGCGGAGGGTAAGATTATTTGAGGTGTATTACATTGTCCCTTGAAGGAGTCTCTGCTTCTCCATAGTTATGGATAATATTTGTCATGGCTAAAAATAATAGCTCATAAGTTTGTTGATAGATGATATTATATTTTTACTATGTAATAGTGGAAGGGGATAGCAAGTCTTTCCATGTGACTTGTACAGTTATTGCTTCCATTGTTCCACAAATAGTTTGTAGGCAGGAATTATAGTAAAAGGCACAGGTCTTAGTCAGTGGCTGGCGTTTTGGCACAATACACCTAGTAAATATTAATAATTGTAAAATGCATACATGAAAATTTTCAATTTACACTTTCTAAAGAAAAGGGGTTATACGTAATCCAAACTACATCGTGTGTCTGAAAGATATATAGTCAAAACAGAACATAAGCCTTTCTATTTAATAAAAGTGAAATAAAACTATTTTGTGGGCCAAGAGTTTGACAAAATCAGGATGGTCTAGGTTAACGGGCATCTTGGTGGGTTTCTGAATAACTCCAAGGGTAAAGATTTCACAGCCTCCCTGAGCAACCTGTGTCATTGCTCAGTCATCCTCACAGCAAAAAATGTGTTTCTTGATATTGAAAGGGACCTTTCTGTGCCTCAGTATGTGCCCATTGCCTCTGGTCCTGTCACACTGGCTTTGTCCTCTCCCTTCATGTTTTTATATACTTCTGTGAGATCCCCCCCGAACCTTCTTTTCTTTGAACTGGTCAGTCCCAGCTCTCTTGCCATTCCTTATCTGAGGGATGCTCCAGTGCCTTCATCATCTTTCTGGCTCTTCACTCACTGGCTCTCTCCACTATGTCCATATCTCTCTTGTACTGAGGAGCTCGGCACTGGACCCAGCACTCCAGGTATCATCTCCCTGGTGTTGGATAGAAGGATCATCTTCTCTGTTCTGCTGGCAACACTTTGTCTAATGCAGCGCAGCATGCCATTTGACCTTCTTTGCCACAAGGTCACGTTACTGGCTCACGTTGAACGTGGTGTCTACCTGGACACCTATGTCCTTTTCTGCCAACTACTTTTCCACTGTGTGGCCCCCAGAATATGCTGGTTAATGCAGATATTACTTTGGGGCATAATGGTTATAATTACTGAGTGTGTTCAAATGTATCAGTAATTTGACTGTGAGTGTATATGGTTTGAGACAGAGCATATTTAGAAAAAAAAATCAATAAAAATATTTCCACATGGTAGGGAAGTCCCAAAGCTCACTGGAAGTCAAAAAGGACTGACCTCCACTCTAGAGTTGCAAAAGGAGCCTCATGCCAGGTGTGTATTGTTGCATTTTCAAGTAGCTAGCAATGTTCAAAAGGACTGCTTCTGTGCTACTAGAAAGTGTTTTCTTAAGGTTTTGATATATCACAAAAATAAGCAAAGTATCAAGTATTTCATATTGATTCTTAACTTGTCTTACTGCTACTCTCCAGTTTTAGCCTTTAAATGTCATGGTTTACAATGCCATTAATGTTTCTGTTGCTTATGGTTAAAAGTCATGCCTTTGTGTGCAGTGTTGCTGTTATTTTTAAATCTCAACCATTTAAGAACTTTCACACTTCAATAAATGTTTTGGTTTATTGAAGATCTGCTGTTTATGGGGTATTTAAGTTTTTCCTTCAAGTTCTTCAGTCAGTTGAGAGCAGGGTGTGTTTTTTTAAGACTGTGAGTGTTCCCATGTGATAAACTGCTACTGCTCCAAAGCCAGAGCAGCTGTAACTCATCCATGTGTGGTGTTTCATCCAGACATTTTCTAGGCAGGAGTCTAGAAACTTTTGGCATAAGCAACTTAAGAGAAGTAAGCAAAGATAAGTACAGGGATGTGATTTTGTTTTTTTTTCCTAGTGTTCTTTATTAATGCAGTGGTTTCCAGAGTCACTGAGTCCAATTTCTAGCTTTTCCTGTCATTGGATACCCAAAGAAAATGAGATGACCAGCTCACTGATAAGGATACTAGGGAGAAGAATACCATAACTCCTTTGGTTTTCAATGTCAGGGGGTGTGTTAATCAGGAAAAAATAGGGTGTTAGCTGACTTGACAGACTTGAGATCCAAAGTTTTCACCCAAGTGTTTTTTCTTGCTGTGCTGGAAGTTCTTCTGGATCCTGTCAGCAGCAAAGGCTGGCTCACAGCATTACTTAAGTATTCAAATGGAAGTAATTATGTTTTCATGATTTCTGAATTAATTCAGCAAAATTATCTATGACTTTCACAAGGGAAATGCTTTTTATTATGTCAACAAAATTTTTATGTTAGGTAAAATTTCTCTAGGTGTCCCTTTCTTTCAGCTAGCTTCCATTAAGTGTTTCTTTTGTAACATGACACTGTTTTCATGCTTATATTAATTTTCAGTTTCTTGGTAATCAAAACTTTGATTTAGTGTTTACAATGCTTGTAGCACTGTAAAAGCACTGTACTGGGCAAGAAACTTGTCAGTGAATAGGATTTGTTACTGTTTTATGTATAACTGGTCTTGCTGTTCATGGCTTTTCATGTACAGAAAATTATTTTACTACAAAACAAACTTGCTTCTATGTGCTGTTTAATCTTAATTCTAGTGTAAGTACTAGGTTCAAGTATACCTGAAGTCATCCTACAGTGCTTAGTCAACAAATGAGATGTGTATGAAGTAGAAAATTTTGTTATTTTTTTTTAATAATCTTATGAAAGTCTTTAAAGGTTTATATATGCTGATGTTACTGTAACTCAC
The DNA here is from genome assembly GCA_035221455.1 of Xenops minutus. Lineage (NCBI taxonomy): Eukaryota > Metazoa > Chordata > Aves > Passeriformes > Furnariidae > Xenops > Xenops minutus. Next base: position 116,724,914 of record JAWWEE010000074.1, read on the forward strand.
ATCTGATGAAGTTAGTTAATATAACTCCACTGATTCTTTTGGTTGTAAGTAAGTCTTCATGGTTTTTTATTCACAAATTGAGTATAAATTCCATAGGAGGTTCCAAAAATAAAAATGCATATAATCAGGATTATGCATACTGGAACTGCACAAAGTTGACCGTAATTATCTAGTTGAAGTTTGGTTGGGGTTTTGTGTGTGTGTGTGTGTGTGTGTGTGTTGTTTGTTTGGTTTTCTGTTTCTTTGCATTTTTTGTTTGGTTTTGTTGGGAGTATTTTGTGTGCATTTTACTGTGGTTTTACTGTGGTTTATCACAGACCTGACACCTTCTGTTTACGTACGTCTTTCTAATAGCCTTTCCACCAAGCGTTGGAATTCATCTATCTGCAAGTTTGATTTCAGATAATTACGGTAGTATAAGCCCTACTATGCATGAACAAAAATATGTTGCAAGTTGAATGCTTTGTGGAAATTGCAATATCTAAGTTTTTCCTTTTTTTATTTTTTTTCATTTCCATCTCAAGTTCTTATTCACCTCTTTTTAATGCTATATATTAGAGTCTAGCAGGAAAAAATAGTCAATGAAACACTACATTTCTATTGTAACTAAACCTTTTCATACTCACTTTTATCCAACTAATGTTTGCTTTATGTGTATGGTGGTGTGGTGGGACTGCTGACAAAACTGTGGGAGATTCTGCCTCCTTCGCTACCGTGAGTAGTCAGAACTAGTCAAACAGAGAAAGGACAAGGAAAGACCCAAACTGTACTGAAAATATCCTGTCCGGTGGTGATGGTGGTGTATCACTTACAAGAAAACAGGTTTTACAAAACTTAGGAAGAATTGTGTTCATAAGGGTAGACTGTGGGCTACAGTGTTTTCCCTGTTTTCTGACAACAGTTGTGCTTAATTGACTAGGTATGCTCTGGGAGTCCTTATTTTGATCAGTGCCTCAAATGAGCTTATGGTGATGATACCTAAACTTTAGGACCCTGACAAGAGTTAAAAATTCATTGAGGCCAGTTCTTAAGATGTATATTTTTTATATTTCCTCGAGTTCTGGCTTAGCCTTCATGGTTTTTACAGGATGCATTGTTAGGACTGTGGAGGAATGTGAAGGTTTGAGTATTTCTTATGTGTTAAATTTCAACAACTAAAGCCCTGTAGGAGTCTCTGCTGTAATAATTGCTACTCTTTCCATTGCATTCAAATACTGTTGAGTATTTAAGTTGTTCAAAACATTTATTTCTGAAATATTAGATGAAGAGTGATTCTCATCATCTGCATTTTAAAGCTGGGATGTGAAAAAGTATGTGCTATTTTACAGGGCCTAAACCAAAACAGCTCTTTTTTTTTTTTCTTTTCTTTTTTTTTCTATATTGTGCATCATACACCTAATTTTCAGCTTAGAGGGGTTGATAAGCACATAGGTAAGGGTGATGTGGCTGAGAGAGTGTAGATAGGTTCCCAAATGCCCCCCTACACATGTTTGTAGTGAAGCTAAGCTGCCATTCTATGATATCATTCTGTGATATACTTCCATAGATACATTATTGTTTAAGAGGAAAAAGGGAAGGTAGAAATAAGTTCTCAATATGTCTTGAAGGTTCCAAGGCATCCTGTAGAAATTTATGCCTTTCAGCATGTTCATATGGGACCAGAGAACAGTGCCAAGACAGAAGTTTGCTGGTGAAAGCTGCTTTGGAACAACAAGGACAGTAAGTAATTGTGAGGTCCTGTAGAAGGACCATCACAGTGCCTCTAACTGTGCATGATTGAGCAATAAAATGACAGGCACATGTTAGTGTAGATAAAGAAATATAAAATAATGCACACTGTATAAAATCTTAATTTCACACATGAACGATGGACTGGGTTGAAGCTTGCCATTGGTACTCTGCAGTGAGTTTGTGGGTTTCACAAAAAATCAGTGTAGAGTCCAGTGACGGGCAAAAAAAGGAAACAAAGTGTTAAGAATGGTTAAAAAAGTTCAGTATAAATTAGATAGTAATATTACCCCATTGTATAAATTATGACTCATCTGTGTTTTGATTACTGTGTGCGAGCTCTGTTTTCGTTATCTTCAAAGAATATGGGACAGTTAGAAAGAGCTTTAGAGAGAAGAATGAATATAATGAAAGAAAAGAGAATGGCTGTTATATGAGATTGACTGAACAGTCTGGGACTCTTCAAATTTGAGACTAAATTACTTGGCGACATATAATAGAGGTCTACAAAGTTGTGAATAATATAGAAGAGTGACTGGCATCAATTTGTCAGATTTGGGTCATTGAAGGAAGTCCGGTACAAACCAGACAAATGGAAATGTCTCTTAGCGCTGTCATGGCTTTTTCCAAATGATACTGAATGGTAAAAGTAGTATGGTTTTAGGGAGAAAATGGCCCAGTATATGGACAAGAGATACATTAGGAATGACTAAATATGTAGCAGTGCCTCCAGTTTAGGGAATTCTGACACTGGATCTTCATTTGCATCTGAAGGAAGTCACTTCATAAACAAGGATATGCAATTTTATTTAGAGAGTTAAATAACATGTGAGTATCACCTTGGAACAGTGTAGAAAATTCAGGGATCAAATCTAATTCCTTTGAGTAGCATTTGAATTACCCAAACTATTCAGTGTTTCCCATTCTCATTGTGGCAACACTGGTACAAATGAGACAAGATAGCTGTCTCCGCAGCCCTGCTCTGTGCCAGCCCAATTCATCTCGTGCAAACAGTCTCTTTCTCTCTCTTTTTCTCCTCTCCATTAAAGGAAGAAAGCATCTCTCAGAAGTGCACTAGATGAGCATGCAATTAAATTGTAATAAGTGGAAGGACATTTATAGTTGCACAGAAACAACTAATGTTTGCTGGCTAGAATGATAATCTGAATTATTTTTCAACTAAAATGAAAGTGTTGAAACCATTCTTTCTAAGACTGTAAACTGAACAGCAGTGCAGATGAAGTACAAGATTCACTCCCAAAGCACTGGTGTCTTATTAGTATAAGCCTCCTCTGGTGAAAGGAATAGCTCAATGGTCTGTTTTTTCTCAAGTAGTGTGTGGATATGTGAGGAAAAGAACCACCCCAGGTTCTGGTCTGACTTGTCAGTATTTTAAATTGGTTTTTATAGGTTTTCACCTCTATATGCAATTTCCTTTTTCCACTTCCCATTTTAAATGTGAACAGATGTTATTAAATTAAAACCTGATAAGAATTTTTTAACTGAGCTGCACACTTCGCTATATTGTGTGTATAGTTATGAATGTTTCATTGGTATTTATACCAATTATGAGTGTAAAAAATAATAATATAGCACTGCATATGTGAAATCTCAGCTCTCTAGTATCTCTTTTTAATTACTGTATTTTTCTTTTGCTTATCTTGTAAACATTGTATCTTACAACTTTTCATAGGCTTCTTGCGCTTCCATATTTCTTGATGTTTTCTATTTTGTTAGCGGGGTTTTTTTGGTTATGTTTTTGGTTTGGTTTGGTGTATTGTTTTGTTTTTTTCTTCTCTTGGATCTCCAAGTCTTTATCTTAATTTCCTGTGAATTTCTCCTTTTTGGATAACTCTTGGTGGGTGGAGATTAAGAAATCTGGTAGAGATGGAATAACCCAAATAAATTAATTCCCAGCTGTGTCCCAAGAAAGGTAACTTTCTCTTCTGCAAGCCCCAGTGTGGGAAGGTATCAACATACAGGAAAAGGACACACACAGGCCAAATTTACCTGGGAACTGGATCTAAGTTACTTCCAAATGAATTAGTAACAACCCAGTTAAAGTGAGGTGCCACTTTAGTCCAGTTCTTAATACTGTTGCTCAAATTTCTTAACTGGACTTTGAGAAACAATGTGCTTTTGAGTTTGTGTTTGTTATAGAACTGTACTGTGTTGTAAAGAAACTAGTCTGCCAGAAGGGATTTAAAAGTAGTGTTTATTTCTTACTGAGTTGCCTTCCACACCATACAGCCATTTAAATATGATTAAACCAAATTATTAAAAAATTGAAGATATTCATATTGATATTCCTTACTGGGAACAAGTGCCTGCTCTCTGAAGATGCCTCAGGATGGGGTGAACAATGTCAAATAGTGCTCTAGTCAGAGAGGTCATTGGACAAGGGACATTTTGAAAGTAGGACTCAGAGACACTAAATTAATTTCCATCAAGCTGTTGTTGGCCAAGGCAGAAGGAAGAGGCAAAGAATGAAGTGGGTTTTGCAGTTAATTGCATTTTGGGTGCAAATAAAACTAAAAGAAAAAAAAAAGGTGGGAGGGAGGGTTACAAGTGCAGTCTTAATAAGAACTTCTGGAGAAATAGGAAGGAGGATTATAGTTCAGTGCTGTCAAAATATATGTACTCGTCAGGCTTCCTCTTTCTAAAGTCAAAGCACTAGTTTGGGAATGCTCTGAAACATCATGAACATGCCCATAGGCACCTTTCAATGGATGTTTTTCTTATTTTTCCCTCTCTGAGGTTTTGAAATTATCTCTGGATATAAACAGACCACCTGGAATTCCTACCTCCTATGGGGGGATGGGATGTTAAAGTGAGGAAATTCAGTGAGTGCAACATAAGAATACAGAAGTGTACCTGATTCAATGTACAAAGCCAAGTTGCATAAATTTCAGGTGTCTTGCTGAAGAGAGTATTTTTTGTGACTGAGAGGTCCAGAAGGAGGTCTGAGAGTAAGGAGGAGCTGCTTGCTCCAAAGACTACCTTGAGACTGAAGAGTGAAGTGGTCATTAATTACTGCCTAGTAACATGCCATGTGGTTTCCCTGGTAAGAGCACCTGAGAAAGGTGTGTTCTTCTGCTCACCTGCAGGGTATGTTGGGTTGTTAATCCGTTGCCTTTGCTGTTCCCTTACATTGTCCCCAAGAATAAGAGATGTAAACTGCTTAAAAAAGTTATGTATAGAGCAGCTGACTTGCTTTAAGCCTGCCTTGCATAGAAAAGCCCAACAGGTACTTAATTTGGGTAACTGTGACTGCAAGGTTATATCATAACATGACTCAGTCTTTACTGATATCCTTTCTTATCTTCCTTTTAGTATAGACACTCACACTTCATTCTTTACTTCTAATTATTTGCTTACTGTCACCATATTGATTTTTTGTTTGTTTGTTTTTTGGTCCATACTAGGAAGTGTGAATTACGTCAATAGATTTTTTTCTGTCAGTTGGCAATGTTTTAGTACCTCTGTAGCAAAATCCAGTTCCAGTCTCTGGAGCCATCCGACAGCAATTCTTTGCTGTTACTGCCCATTTGGAGTGGGACAAGACATTGACTGTGAAGACAGTCTCTTCCTTCATGCATAGAAATTTCCACATTGCCTTGCAAGAATGAAGAATGACGTTAACAACTACTACATAAATCTCAAGCTACAGCTGTTCTTTTCATTGCCACTGGGGAGTCCCACACTATTTCTGCACTGCTGCATGTTTTCCTGGGCAACTGCACTGCAGAAGGTTACAGGAGACTGTGGACTATGTTGTGACCTCCAACAAGAATAAAAATTGGTTGATCAGTTGTGTGCTGTGATGTCTAACCTGTCTCAGTGTAATGGCATTTTTTCAGAATTGAATCATGTTTCTACATGTAGCTGAGTGAAAGCAGAGTGTTGTTAATTGAGGCAATAAAGATGTTTTTCTGCTGTGCTATGAGCAGCAAATCCAAAGCAAGTCATGTATATGAATGGTATGGAACTGCAATACATTGAGTAATAAATATTCCATTCAGTCGTCAAACCTTGTAGGGACTTCAACTAAATGAAAAAAGCAATGTGTCTTATATCTACAGGCTTGCCACTGGGGGAATTCTGTAAAAATGAATGTTGTAAACATTTTTTCTTTCATTTTGACAGGTAATATTTGAAGCTGAAGTCTCAGATGGGAGAAATGGCTACATTGCCATTGATGACATCCAGGTCCTGAGTTACCCTTGTGGTAAGTAATGATTAAGAGCTGCATTTTTCTCTGTCTTTTCAGGACATATTTGATATTGTTGTGGACTGCTCCGTTTTCATCATTTGATCACTGATGTTCTTTGTTCCTTCAAGAGTATTTTTGTTGCAGCTTCCAGGAGGAAATGTAGAGGAAATGATTTATCTGGGTGAAATCTTTTTCTGCCAGAGGTGAATTACACAAGGATAAAAAAAACAGAAATTCTTCGGTGTCTAAGTCATACTGTAGTTGGTGTGCAAAATCAAAATTGATTTTATTGTTAATGTGTATACTCGCTGATTAAAGAAAACTGAATTGGCAAATGCTTGTAGGAGGTTTATCAGATTTCATGCCATTTTTCTTTTTTCTTTCTTTTTTTTCCCTCTAATCTAATAGATTAGAAAAAAGGACTATTGAACCACTGAGGGATTGAATTTTGGTGTTGTGGTTTTTTTTTTTTTTTTTTTTTTTTTTTTTTTGTGTTTTTTTTTTTTTTTTTTTTTTTTTTTTTGGCCTATGTTGGCTTGAAGTTGCCCTGTTGGTCTGTGTTTGGGACTAGCTGTCACTGTAATCTGGTGCAAGACCTCTGTGCTGGTCTTGCCCTTGCTGTTCTTACTTATACTTTCTGCCTCTCATGTGACGATTTGGTCATATGAGGAGCCAGGTGAGAACTCAAATAAGTGAAAATTGATCTTATGAAAAGGCCCCAAACTTCAAGTTATATGAGTGTAAAAAGGAGGCAGCAGAATGAAGTGCTCAGAAAGGGAGAAGGATTCCTCTTCAGTGGCCACATGCACTTGTGCTGAGTTTGTGTTGGTGTCAGGTTCTAATGAACTTTGTATTAACCCTTGTAAGTATGTGTGCTGAAAAATAAAGTATTTTTGATAAATTCTGTGAAATTAAAGACATTTGAACTGTGAACATCTGATCATTTATGGTTTTATATCATAGCAGCTCAACATTAGTTGAGATTGTACAGTTGTACTGTATCCTTTTTACGCTTTTTATGCTTTTCACTCATTTATTGCTGTTGCAGAACCTAGAAGCTGCCAGAAGATGTCACACTGTGCCCTGCTAAACAGTTGGCCTCTGGGCAGATAGTGATGAGAGGTTATCGTTTGCATTTTGGTTTCCTTTATTAGGTCAAATGTGCAGACACACAGCATATTGAATTTTCTGCTAAGTGTTCTGCCGCCTGTTAAAGACAAGGCTTTTTTCTCAGCTTTGGAAAATGCCTCTCAGGCAGCTTTCATGGCTGTCTGCATGTTTTATATTGTCACTGTTAGAAAACTTATAGACAAAAATTTTGGGAAAAAGTCAAAATCAAACCAAGCAATTTTGGATCCTATTAGTATCACTTGCAGAGCTATTACTAGTCTGGTATTTCTGTGGTGATTGAGGTATAAATTATTTTTGTTGAAAGTAAATTTATCTGTAATACTCAGATTTTTTTTTAAACTTTTTGCTTTTCTTATTGGAAAATGCTGCAGTAAAAAAGAGCATGATTTGTAATATAATTATGGTTCTTTCATTTATATGATGCTTGAAATAGGTAGTATAACAGTTGCTTCATGCTGTAAGCATAAGGTACTAATATCAAGAAATAATGTAAATTAGACTTTGCTTTATCCGGAGTCTTGTATTTCATATAATATTAGGCTATTGACATACAGTTCATGCATATTTTTAGACCTCAGCAAGCTGGTTATAAATTCTGTCACCTTGAAAAAGCAGCTAGGATAATGTGAATATGTCAGTTTTTCCCCTTGATTTTCCTTGTATTCTTTTCACTTTTGATTCTTTTTGCAGTCAAGTTTGACTGCTTGTTTGACTTTGACAGTTCATGTTGTACCCTAACTTATAATTGACGCTTGTTATCTGTACATGTATTTGTTGTCCTGTTTTAAGTATGAGCAGTGCAAGTCACAACTAATATTAACACACACACACACAAAAAGAAATTGTATTTGTAAAAATCATCTGTAAATACATTCAGATTGGAAATTAGAAGGTGGTTTCTAATTGTCAAAGAAGTGGGGCTTTGGAAAATTTTGGAATAGGTTTAGCAGGAGTAAGCCTAACTGGTTTTAAGATGGCCTTAATGTACAGTAGTGTCACTGGGGGCGAGACTTCATGCCCAAGAAGCTGACTTCTGCTTACAGATTTCAGATTAAGAGAAAGTACTATGTTTAAGAATGAACAAAAACCTCAAAGCAGTTCAAGCCCTATTTGTACATCACAAAGAGTGGGAGGGGGGACAAACACGGTTTGCATGTGTTCATTTAAGACTGCAGTTCTGTGAAGTTAAAAACTACTAAAAATGCAAAATTATGATGCCCTTTTCAATGCCTATTTTAGGAGAAATTACGGCTTGAAAGAAACAAGGAGTACAATCAATATCTCAGGGATAAAGAAGAATGGAATGAAAGGATAAGGAAATTAGGGAAGAGAAACAGAGAGGTAATACAGTTTTACGGTCTTACCATACTAAGACATACAATGTAAGACAAAAAAAGCAAATAATGTTCAATTAGGCTGCAGTTTTATTGATGTATCTAGGAAGTGCTGGCTATGACTCATACAGTACAGTTCTTGATTCCTGCTTTCAGCATATGTGTGGTAGATGGATGTTTTCATTCTCCTATGTGTCTGAAGCAAGTCCCTGGTTGTTTCTGCTGATAAAAGTGGTGGCCAAAAATACTCTTTGAACAAAATATTGAACTCTGCATAGCTTTTATTTGCAGATACTCTTTTCCTCAGTCTGTGTCCAGTTCATGATAAAGGAACGCAAGTGCAGGCAACTGTCCAGAATATGGTGCTGTGCATTTGTGAATAAAAAAGAATAAAAGTCATTTACTACAGAAAGTGAGATAGACACGTGTAATTGAAATGACATTCTAATCTGAGGCCTTTGGTTGGAGCAGCTAGGAACATACACACACTCACCATGATTGGATGAGGGAGAGAATCAGAAGGGTAAGAGTGAGAAAACTTGTAGGTTGAATTAAAGACAGTTTTAAGAGGTAAAGCAACAGCTGCATGCACAGAAACATGGGCAGGCATGTGTTCAGCCATTTCCAGGAAAGCTCCATCACACGTAACGGTGTCTTAGGAAGACAAATGCCATCACTCTGAATGTTCCCTCGTCGTTCTCATTTTCCCATCTTTATATGCTGAGCATGACACCCTATAGTGTGGAATACCCCTGTGGTCAGTTGGGGTCAGCTGTCCCAGCCTCCCACATTCCCATGTACCTGCAACCTCCTTGCTGGTGGAGCAACATGAGAAGCAGAAAAGCCTTTGACACTGTGTTAGTGTTATTCAGTAGGAACTAAATTATCCCCCTGTTATCTACACTGTTTTCGTCACAAATCTGAAACATAGCCTCATACAAGCTATCGTGAAGAAATTTATCCCAAACCAGTGCAACAGCCAACAGGATTTTTAGGTCTGATTAGCGTTGTTGTGAGACCCTTTCTTTTAGTAATCTGAAAGCAATATATTGATCTAAGAAGTCTGCTTTCTAATTGTAAAATCTTTTCTAGAAATGGTAAATTTTATTTTAAAAATATTTTTACCTCCGTTAAGAATTTGGAACTCTCTAATGAAGGCCTTCTTAAATCAGAGCTACCCTTTCTTTTTAATACGGAAATTCTGAAGTGTACTCTAGTGTGAAAGCTGGGTCATTACATGAAGTGCCTTATATTTGTACTCAAAACAGCTATAAGCTTATTGTCTTTCTTACAGCAGTTGGCAAGTGCAAATACCCGTATATTTTTAATTTCTGTCTAGAAGAGTGTTTCTTGTCTCTAGAAAGCTTGTTTTCTTATGTAAAGATCTTACTTAAAGATCTGTTCTTCCAAGTGCATTCGAGTGTCTTATAGTTGATAATTATTTTCATCTGTGTAGACATCTGTAAGGCATTATTCAGGCATCCTTTAGATGTTGGAATTCAATATCAGATTCTTAACTGACTTCTTGAAGGGTTGCAGTGCTACACAACAGTGATCCTTAGGAAACTGGCAAAAATGCTGCTTGTGTTTGTTTAGCTGAGTCTATAAAATTTCTAAGATTTTTCTATGTGTTTGGGTGTTTCTGTTTCCTAATCTGACTTATCTAATGAAATCTATTTAGGGACTCAAAGTTTTTTCTTTTTGTTTTGTTTGTCATGCAGTCAGATTTTTAAAGTTATATTTTGATTATTCTTGTGTAGAAACAATTTTGCTGTCATTAAAGAACATGATAAAAGCCTGGTGATGATTTGTTGAGGTTATGCCATCCCTGAGGGATATTTAACTTGGAGTAAGAGGCAAATAATGCTTGTGACCTCAAGAGTTTGATCCAACAGTTTAGATAATCCTAGGATAAACTTCAGTTGCAAGGAACCTCTGGAAGTCACATAGTACACTCCTCTGCTCAGAGTAGGGTTAACTTCACAGTTGGGTCAGGTGGTTAGGCCTTATCTGATTGAGTTTTGAAAGGATGAAGAATCCACAGTTCCTCTGGGCAACCTGTTTCACTGCTTTAACTGCTTGTTCTGAACTTCTGTTCCTCTGTATCTCACTGGAATATCCTTTGCTGCAACTTGTGACTGTTGGTTTTTGAAAATTACTGTTATTCTGGCATCTCTGTAACCACCCTTTAAGTAGAGACTGCAATTACTAGGACTTTCTGCCCCATATGTACCCTCCTTAACTTTCTTTTTCCAGGTTGAATAAACCCAGCTTTGTCAGCTTCTCCTTTAAGAGCTCTAATGCCTTAACCATCTCAGTAGCCATCCTCTGCCCTTTCTCCAGTTCATCGGTATCCATGGGAAGGGGAGGGACAGAAACTGGGCATACTACATCAGAATCTGAATACTGAATAAATATTGAACAGAGAAGGATTACTTACCTTGACCTGCTGATGACAAGTAATGCAACCCAGGGTGTCATTAGCAGTCATTGCTGCTAAGACTCCTCTGCTGACTCACGTGGAGCTTGTTGCCTGCCAGTAATCCAGACCTTTATGTGCAGAAGTGCTCTCTAGGCAGTCAGTGCCCAGCCTGTGCAGGTGCATTGTACTGTTCTGTCTCACGGGCAGAGTTTTGCCTTTGCATTTGTTGATCGTTCTGAAGTTCTTGTCAGCTTATTTCTCCAGTTCATCAAGACCCTTCTGAGTGGCAGTCACGCCATCTAGTACACTGTTCCTTTTTCTCAGTTTGGGGTTATTTACATCCTTAATTTATTATTCATTACATTCTGTAAAGTAAGAGTTATCTTTATTCCATAGGTGAAAGATTAGTGCACAGAAATACTACAGGATTTATCCAAACCCATAGTGTTTGTTAGAACTGTGTATTGAAATCTGGTCTAGTGTGTCATAGGTTTGTTTTTTATTTACTAAACTATCCTTTCTCATAGTGACTTCTCCTGGGAGCAGAGAAACAGATTAAGAAATGATCAGTTTAAAAGGTTGTGCTTATAGATAAGAAGTATTAACAGACTTGCTGAGTCTGGATAGAATAAAGATATCTAGTCTCTTGATGAAGAGTAAAGTTTCAGGTGTTCTTTGATTCCTTGCACCTCTGAAACTGAAGGTCAAATTGGAGTTGGTAAAAGACCTGTCCAGGACTGATAGCCATTCTTCTGAAACACATTAGATAAGAGTATGTTTTTTTTCCTCAGGAAAAATATATAGACCCCTAGCTTTTAAGTATTTCTTTACATATTTTCCTTGCTCACCTCTTACCTTTCATCCAGTACTCGTTTAGGGAATGTTTGAAGCAATACAAAACTAAGGTTTTGCTCAGTGTGATTTGTTTATATTTAGATCTTTCAATATTTTTTTGTTTCCATTAAACAGAATGAGATGGACAGGAATAAAAAACCCATTGCTGTTACCAGGCTCCAGCCAGAACTACACACTGAAGTACAGCCCTGTAGTATGGGTGCAGGACCTCCCAAGAAGGATGCCTTTACTTCTACAGAAGATTATGAAGAGCTGCAAAATAAGACATGGCTGGAGGAAGACAGGTACCACAGGTTAGATGATGAGGTTGAATTAAGAAGTCGACTGTTAAATAAAAGACTTGATGCAGATTTGGATGTTCCCAATGGAAGACATCGTGGATTTGCTAGCCAATCTGTAGTTCCTGTTAGGAAGCATCACATACTTGATGAAAATCGTGATTTTGGTAGAAGATACTACAGAGTGGACTATGATCCTGAGATAATTGAAGAAATGGACCCTAGATTTAGATGTGAAAGCACCTATGACAGAAAAACTCCACGGGTTTTTTATGCTGAAAGGTATTCTTAATTCCACTTTCTCTTTTATTTCTTGTGGACAGCCATGGTTTGCTGTCACTGAAAATTAGACAAGATTCCAATGTGAAAGCAGGATTGCTGTACTTGCGTACAAAAAGGAATTTTCAATACTTTATAAAAAAGGTGTTGAAAAATTGGACCAGTACCTGAGACTATACATCATAGATTAAGGAGCATTTTATATATTACAGCAAACTAAGGATACTAGAGAAATTGCCCCAAAAGAAGCAGCCCACAATTCATTTTTGTGAAGAGTGGTTTGCCAGAAAACCATTGAGTGGTTTGCCAGAAAATATATTTGAGAGCAAACACCCAATGTTACCTCTGTTTCCTTAGTCTGTAATAGTTACAGCAAGTCAATTTTAAGTTCAGGTTCCAGAATTGTTTTGAGCTTTTTTAGTTTTTGTTACGTCCCACTATGGGTATAAAATGCAAAAATGTATTTTGTAAAAACCCTTTTTCACCCTGTGTCTTGCTAAGTGACAGGCTTTAAATATTTGCATAGTTGAACCAAATCTTGATGGTTTTAATAGGTGTTAATCTCAGTAATAACTACACAGGTTTGAATAAACATTTAAGAAAGCCCAAACCAAACAAGAGAATGTCCCAGATGAATCATTCAGGAGGAAATCTGATATTATGTACCGTTCAGTATTAACTAGTCTTTACTGTGTTAACTGATATATCAGTTTGATTACTTTGGCATAAATTCTTAATCTTTCTCTTCCTGCTTACTCACTTGAAAGAAAAAAGAAGTATAACCTTCCCAATCATTTAAGGTTTAGCAGTCTGGCTGTTGCAAGAACTGATGCTTTCAAAAGCAGATGGATTGTGGTGTAAAACAGTACCAAACTTGAAACAGATACGTTTTATACAGCTAAATTAAAGTGAAATAAAGGACTAAAGTTTCTATTGTAAACAAATTTTTAAAAGGTGCTGCTCTAAGACTGTTCATTTGTTCACTTTTCAGATCTTGGAAACATAAGTGTTGTAGGTTTTTTTTTTCCTGCTGTCAGAATTACTTTTCTGCAGTTGCTTCAGTGAAGGAAACACCAGTGTCCTCCCTTTGTAAGGCAAAATAAACACTTTTTTTCCCCCCTACATTTAACACTTCTAGAAAAAACAAAGGCAAATTGTACCACTTCCACAGTATTAAATATTACGGTCATGTTTCATTGTTAATTGCTAGTGGACTGGTTAAATGATCTTTTGAATTGTTGTTTACAGGGATAATTTCTGGATAGTACTGCAAATTAATAACTGGGGGAGGAAAAAAGCCCTAAAATACTTTTCTACCGTAAAAGCATTTTTAAATTCAATGATCTCATGCTTTTTTTCCAGTTTGAAATGCTACTAGGGTTAAAATAATTTTTCTTCAAAAATAGCTTTTGATATTTTTTCTCAGCCTTTAAAAAAATTGTAAAGGAATTGGAAAAAGGAAGTGGAGACAATGAAATGTCTGGAAGCATTTGGGAGAAGCAGACAAAATAAATGGGTTATTTCAAAGTTTCAGACCCTGTTTCCTGTTGTGCTTCTAAAAGTGTGTATTTATTCATACAATGTTTCTGAAAAAGACTAGCAAATGGAAACAGTGGTTAAATAGATAAGAGGAATAAGATCGCCTGTTTTCTGCTGAATGAGATTCAGAGATGAGGAAATTTATTCCATCCTGTAGTGTAATATTGGTAGAAATGAGCAAAGAAGGCTTTAGGGTAGAGTGGGCTTGTCCTATAACTTTTCAGAAAGAAAAATAGTAGAAGCTGAATTTGGTGACTAAGAGAGATAACCAAAATATTTTTGAGATAGCAAGTTTAATCCTCTGTGTTGATTAATACTCAGAAGGATGAATGTCCTCTTTTTATTAGGTAGCTGTTTGCTACTGTCTAATGCAGTTGGACACAGTCTAATATTTACAGTATAAAAATAGCCATTTGATCATGTTTGAGGGTTTCCTTTGATTATCAAAGAATTTGTACAGAATTTTATAGAGAAAATATCAGCAAATACAGTGTTTGAACCAACAGTAGACATCATGTTGAATAGAAGGATACTGTTTTTTTCAGTTATTCCAGAAAAGATGGATGGTGCTTATATAAATATATGAGATCAATATATCACTAGGCAATTCATTACTTATTTGGAGGTGCCTCTGAAATAGCTTTCGTTCCAGTTTTCTTAAAAAAAAAATAGAAAAATCTTTGCTACTGGCCAAATTGGTGCATCTTCTTAAAAGAAGTTGGTGGATCATCACCTGAATGGCCTGAACTTAAATTGGTACATGAAGTTGTTCAGCTTTTTTTGTATGTACTTTGTATTACTGCATTTTTATTGAAAATTAGTTTTCCGTATTTTTTTTGTTAAATGTGTTTTTTAATTTAGTACTTCTTTTCTCCTTTGCAAGGAGCTCCACTTAACCTCCTACGAACTGCATTCAGTCTCTCTTCAGGGAGAAACACATCTCTTAGTGACAGCTAAGCTTCAGAAGAGTTAGCATTTTTTTTTTCCACACTTCAAGCAGAGTCAACTTTTCCAGAAGACATTTGATTCATGACAGAAGCTAAATTCATAAGGAGGCATATTTTTGTTTTCTGTACCGGAGTTTTTAAATTGGGTTCATTAGATTGGCGGGGCAGATGTTCATAGCAGGACTTTTCAGAAAGGTTTCTGTTTTGACAGAGGCACAAGGACTGTGGCATATTCCAACAAATAGAAATGGTGACAGGGAAGTGAGAAGAACTGCAAAATGTTTTGGTTCTTAAGAGTGAAATGCTTTAGTGCTTTGCCAGCAGTCAGGTCTATCCTATGAGCAGGAGACAACAGCTTCTTGATTGAATCAGGCCAGTGTGTCTGGGCCTGCCTTGCTAAACTTGCTGCTTCTTACAAAAAAATTTGCCTTTTAAATCCCAAGCTTTGTTTTTTTGCTTCCTCCCTGCATCCTTTTGTTACACTACGGACTAGGCTTTCTCTTTCCTGACTGCATTTGCCTTACATGACCAGCCTTGTAAGGAGCAGATTGATCATCATCAAAAAGATGATCTTGATCATGGATGCCAACTCAGTGCTTAGTAATCTGCTTGCGTCCTTTTGCTTTTGATTATTGGCTTTTATTTAAATTACAGCAATAGGCGGAGCTGTGGTTCTTTTTATGTAAGAGATGAGGGGTTTTCTCATGTTTACCTAGGGTTTTTTTTTGTCATTTTTTGTTTGCTGAATAGGAAGTCCATGGTCCTGTCCAGCTCTGGAAAATATATAATTTGTTACTATTTGTTGAGTATTTTATTTTTCGTTGAATCGCTATTCTTGTCTTATTTTGTCAAAGTAACTTGAAGTCATTAAAGAATTGTTATTTTGCAAGACAAGAAAAGCTTATAAATTCAACTACCCTGGAGCCTTTCAGGAATAGCTCCCTTGTGTCCATACAGTATTTGGCATCTTTGAAGTTTCAGTCTTATGACACCGCTTCATATGTAGATGACTGAAATTTTAGCTCCTGAATATTCACTGTGTTGCCTGTCTTTTATCTTGATCAAAAGTCACCCCTCCCTTTTAAATTCTATCAGGTGCATAATGAAGGGTAGGTTGTTACTAAAGAAGCTTTTCGTATCTGAAATGGCTGTTTCACCAGATTTGCCCAATAGCTGTGTGCCGAAACGTGTTGTAGACTTTGATGGCTCCTGGGGATTAAGAGCAGTAAGATCTATTTCAATTAACGCAGTGTGTGTCGAAAGCCCTTTAGCTCCCAAAACTCTTGACGAGGCTCAACAGTTAAAGGTTGCATGAAAGCAGGCTTGGGAATTCAAGCTCCAGAGAGCTGAATTGACTGTGCTAGCAAAATGAATTATTTCTAGAAATTTTGTGTGATATTTTCAGAACTGGTTCTGCTGTCCAGTGCGCAATCAGGCTGAAGATCCATTTGCATGAAAACTGCTGGACTTTCCATTTCAGATTGGATGTTTTTAGGCAAGCATAGCTGAATATTTTCTGTTTCTTTAAGGCCCTACCTGAATGGAATAGTAAGAGACATACCTGCAGATTATGAAGATGAATTAAAGGAGAGAGCACATGTGCAGCAGATCTCAAGAACTGGAGATTCTAGGTGTGATATACTGTGTATTTTTCTGATAATTGCACTACAAAATCATGGTGAAAGGCAAATGTTTATTTAAAATCCCTGATAGGTTTTCTGAAATGGCTGATGGCTTTTCCTGCAGCTAGAATATAGTATAACAAGAAAAATGTGTTTTCTTTGAGAACAGCTTTTGTAGCTTGCATACCAGTTATCTTTTTGAATCAAAAGACCACCTCTTTTTACAGCTGAAGACTTTTATTAGTTCAAATAATGTGGAATCCTTTCATGGCAGTGGTTTTAAAATTATTTTTTTTTCCTCTTGCATTGGTTTTGCAAATCCTGAAGTAATCTAAATGTATGAGGCAGAAGCAGAACACTTACATAAACTCATGACTGGCACCATTCAGTCTGTCATCGTGGTAGAAGTGCTCAACTGAGTCAGTGTTTCTGATGTCTTCAGAAACCACAGGCAAGGGAACTGTGAGAAACGCCTTTTTGCTAGGCAGTTTCTTCTTTTGCTCCTGATATTTCTTTGGATTGTAGGAAAGGTGTTTGTAACAAATATATCACATAGTGATGCAAGTGCATCTATTGTGTTTCACACAGACTGTGTAGGAAATTTTTGAGTTTGATCATTCCATTTGCTTTTTTGTCTCTGTCAGAAATCAGGTACGGATTAGTTCTTCAGCTAATGGGGAGGCCAAGTCTGCAGCTGAAATGCGGTATAGAACAGGCCTTGTTCTTGGTATGTATGAGAACCTAACCTGACACTGAGTTAAACTTTCTTTGCACGCATTATTTTTCTCTGCAAATAATTAAAAATGAGAAAAATTACCTTTTTCTTTTCCCTTGTGCTAATTGTCTCCAAGTCTTGTAAACAAATATTATTTACATGGAAAAAATAAAGAAAAACACATTTCCACCCTTATATAACAGGACTTTCTGATTGATTTTGAAGAGCCTAAGTTTCCTCTTAGATGTCATTACCAGTTTAGGGCCCAGATAAATCATTAGATTTTTCTTTTACAAAATGAAGTATAGGAGAAATCTTAACCTCTGTATAGCCGAAGACACAACTTCATAGTGAATTTTAATTGCAGAAATATGAAAAATGGTACTTTTCACAACAAATGAACAAGAACAAGAAAAAATTATTCTGATTATCTCTTACTGCTTAAACATGTCCATAAGATTTAGCAGGGAACATTAGCATGGAGTGTAATAGAGAGAAATCCTATTAAAAACATAACATTCCTAACTGAATTCAGAAAATTATAAGGCAAGAAAAAGCTAACTGCAGTAGTAGTTCTTTAGATGGGAGCTTTTGAAGGTAGGCTAGGTTTGAATTATGGAAGAGCTGAGTGGCAGTTGTGAGTTGAACTTCTGTTTATTTTTGCATTTGAGTTTACCTGATATTCAGTGCTATATGTGGCAGGTAAAATTTTTTGGAACTGTTTAAAATAGTGGTGGTGTGATGGTCTCTTTGTCCAGTTATCTCATTTATAGTAACTGAAGTACTGAATTGTGAATTTGTGTTCCTAGCAGTTCTGGTTAGAGGAGTATTGTTAACTATGTTGCATAAAGATAAGTAAATTAAAACTTGAAAGTTTTGAAAATGAGAAGTGACTTCAGACTCTCCCAGAATCACAAACCATGAAGTGACCTTGCACATTTTGGTCACCTTGTAGTTCCAGCACAGTAGTTGAATAAAAAAATCAGTCATGCATCAGGTTTTTAAATTGTTGTTTATTTGGCTTTTGTTACAGTTTCTTTCCAGGTTCCTTCTCTTTGTTGTTTAGGTCTCCTTCACTAGAGGTCCACAGTGACTTCTTTATGGAGTGTTAGGAGTCCTTGTGTCTGGTAGTCATACTACACAGAAAATGGTGACAATGGGCTTTTTTTGTTCTAGTTTTAAAATAATAGACCTCCACACTTATTCTGAGGGAACCACAAAAAGATGCATATTTTTTGGGTTTCTTAAAATCCACGTGGGATCTTATCACTCTCTTGTTTTGCATATACACATCTCCCAATACTTTGCTAATTCTTAGTAGTCATGCGAATCATCCTAGAAGTGGAGCAATTTGCCTCCTTCCATGTGGACTTTACTCTCTTCAGTTTTAATTTTCATTTTTATCCAGAGCAGTGCTGCATAATTTTGGAGTGCTGTAGTGTATCTTCCTTAGTTGAGCATTAGAGGGGAAAAAAAAAATAATTTTTTTTGGTTGCTGTTGTATTACATAAGCTTTGAAATTTGTAGCTTTGTGACTATACCAAACCAGGCAAACTGGGAAAATAATAATGAAAATTTTAGTAGTTTTGATCATCATACTCCAAAGGAACTGTATATTAAAACTAGATATCTATTTTTTTAGTCAGTAAAGATTCAGTGTCTGTATACTCCGCTGTGTTTCAGGTTTGAAATTTACTGAAATTCAGTTGTTTTGTCCAATACCTTTTGTTTATTTTGTGGAGCATTTATACAAATGTGTGGTCATTTCCATTAGGTGGTCAGGATCGAGAACTTCTCCAGAGGAGAAAGGAGAAATACAGGCAAGAACTAATGGAACAGATGGCTGAGCAACAGCGAAATAAGAGACGGTAATGGAAAGTTACTGTATTTTTAAAAGATAATGGCTGAAATTTAAAGGTATTTCATTAATTTAATGTGGTAAGAAAAAAAATTTCTAACTAAGAAATTCCTGGTAGCCAGATAATATTGTGTTTAATTAAACTCATTGCCACGGCAGCTTTAGTTTTTAATAAATTCACCAGCTTTCAGTGGGACAAAGAAAACCCAGATATTTTTCATTTTTAAGAAATGTTTTTCAGTTTCTTTGTGGTAAAGAAGCTTTAACTGAAATTATCTTTTTTGCTGCTACGTGAGTGCCTAACTGCTTGGCAAAGTTGAATATTAATCTTGTTTTTGCTCTCCAGTTTGGGAAAGTAACCTCTTATTTTTGAAGCACTTGACCATGTGCCTTATGCAGAATAATAAAATATTAATTTCTTCCTTACATATTTGTAGCTGCCTACTGAATAACGGTATGGGTACAAGTGGTATTAGTGAAGTGATAAGGAATTAAAACTAAGTCACTATTGACAGTTTCACTATGACTGAAAAATGTATATACTGAACAAACCTAAGCCCAGAAATCACAAAATAGTATCTATTACTGCACTTTTGAATCATTCTATTCAATGTGTTTAAGGTTAACTTCTTGAACATGAACAAAGATAAATTTTTAAGAAGTGTCTTGAAAAGTTATAGTAAAAAGATTTGTGGTGGTTTGTCCTTTTATGATAGTTGCTTTTTTATTAGGTGGAATAGATGATAGCCGGATACTTCTTGAGAGTTCTGTTTATTTCAAATATTACACAGTTTCCTTCCCTGACTCCAGAAGACATCAAGTGGAATCATTGTCTTCTGTTATCCTGTATTTTCAGAGTTATTTTAACTACAGAGTTGTGAGCTCTGTGCTTTGAAAGAATGAGTATAGTTGTAACTGCTTTCTGATTTGATCCTTTTTTTTTAAAAAAACCCAACAAAACAGTGAGAAGGAACTTGAGCTCTTAGTTGCTGCTTCTGGAGCTCATGACCCAGAGAAGAAGGTAAGAAACTTGGATTTTCTTTCACGTATACAGACTTCCTTTTAACTTGCCCAGCCACAAAACTCTATAGTGCTTAGCTGTGTTCAGCCATCTCCAGGAGGGCAGGGCCCCATCACATATAACGATGACATGGGGAGGCAAACTTCATCACTCCAAACATCCCCCTCTCCTCCTTCTTCCTCCCACTTCCGTATACTGAGCATGATGTCATGTGGTATGGAATATCCCTGTGGTCAGTTTGGGTCAGCTGTCCCCACCTCCCATGGTCCCCCAGCCTCTGCACCAGCATGGCAGTACAAAAAAGCAGCAAAGACCTTGGCTCTGTATAAATCCTGCACAGCAATAACAAAAACATCTCTATGTTATCAACCCTGTTTTCAGCACAAGTTCAAAACACTGCCCATACTGCCACTGCAAAGAAAGTTAATTCTACCCCAGCCAAAACCAGCACAGACTGTAACTCGTTACACATTCTTTCAGCTTAAGAGGAAAATATTTTTGTGGAAGTTATTAAACATTTTCTTTTGCCGAGACCCAGTGGTTATGAAAAAAATACTTAGTGTCCAGAGCTAGCTTATATGCACACAGTAGTAACCTTTCCTCAGGAATGTAAAGTATGCTGCAGAAAGTTTTCTCTTTTTCAATTAGG
This sequence comes from Xenops minutus, assembly GCA_035221455.1. Lineage (NCBI taxonomy): Eukaryota > Metazoa > Chordata > Aves > Passeriformes > Furnariidae > Xenops > Xenops minutus. The sequence goes on from JAWWEE010000074.1 coordinate 116,745,505, forward strand.
AAAAAATCTAGTTGTTTTGCAGCCAAGTTGGTCTCACTGTAGCAATTTTTAATTTCAAATTTGTAATTGTTTTTCAGATGATCCAATATAATGTTCAGGATTACAAACATTTTTATAGGATTTTGTAAAAAGCAAGGTGTTTAATCTTGTGTTGCTTGTAAAACTTAATGCTGAGTTTCTACTGTTCCCACTTCCTTAGTAGGGTGATGATTACATTCACAATTTTGATTAGCATATATCCAGGTAGGTTGTCAGCACTAGTAGCATTAGTAGCAGACTGGTTGTCACAGAACTTGTAAGATTTGCATGTGTGTTTGCTACATGCCCAAAGCCATTGCATCTTGGGTATGGTAGAGATCTGCTCTTGAAGATGTGGGATGGGTAACTTTTTCAAGCAAGAATAGACTGGTTATTAATTTAACTGGTTACCAATTTAAACTATCAGCAGTGCTGGGTTTTTTTCTGAATGCAACAAGACAGAAAGAAACTTATGCCATTTTTGGAGGGTTCAGTAGAGGTGAAAGAAGGTCCTGTTTGACAGAAAATGAAGGTGGATGGATAGCTGTAAGATGCTATTAGTCAGCTTGTGAGGCAGGAGACTGAGAATGTGTGCAGACAAGCAACGAAGCTGAATCAAAATTCTTACTCCTAAATGGGAAGGGAAGAACATTAGTCTAGCTGCATATTCCTGCCCTCCCTCCTGAAAGTGTCTGTTGTGCTTGTTTGATCCCTTTTGCAAACTGTTTCAGCTTAGTTAGCTGGCAAAAACCTGAATCTTTTTTGCTGCTTTGACTTAGATCAGCTGGCTGATCAGGGATTCAGATGGTGAAAGGGAGAGGGATGGAGTGTACAGCTGGGAGCCAGGCAGCAGAAGAGACAAAACTGAGCAGAGGATGCTGGTTCTTTTGGCTCAGCAGGCTACTTAGGTCAGTGTAAACAGTATTGTCTAATCAAAGCTGACTATGCAGAAGCATGCTGTGCTGCAGCACTCAGTATACCATATGCATCTCAAAAGTGCCTGTTTTGGGAACAAAATTATATCTAGAGCAAGTCCAGAGCATGCATAATGTTTTAAAACCACTAATTTAGCTGAAAGCCTTCAATTAAGTAGAATTGCTGCATTCATTCAGCATCAGTCACTGTTAGCTTTAAATTGCCTCTCAGGGAGAGAGTCTAATTAGGTGGATTTCTTGATTAATTACAGGTTGGTTAAATAGCATTGCCTGATTAAGAATCTCTAAATGCAGACTGTTGTATATACCGCTTTTTTAAAATGAAACAATCCCCAGGATGAACTGAGTACCGTAGTCACATCTGAAATTATATACAGAACTGAAATCTGGGGCACTTTGGGAACATACCACATTAGTTAGTGAGGAAGGCTGTTTAAAATGTTCTCCTGCTCAAGACAGTGGATTTGAAAAGACAAGTTAATAGTCTGTAGACTATTTTAAAATTTTCAATTGCTGTAACTTGTACCTATTATCTAATCTTGTATTCACATCTAGAAATTTGAAGTTAAATATTGTAAGCAAATCTAGTGCATTTTGAGAATTTCTGTCTTAATGCTGTAGTGTGTCATTGGTGAGTACTAACTGCTTTGTGTATACTGTCTTGCAGCTAAGTGATGAGGAGGTAAAGATTTAATATTTTGCTGAAATATTTCCATATTGTAGGGTATATGATTTGCTGATATTTAACAATTAGCTGGTTTCTGGTATTACTTTCTCTGAATGCATGTTGAAGCACTACAGTGTTAGGACCAGTAAATTCAGAGCAAAATCTCTCTTGCTTATACACTGTATGATTTGTTTCCATTCTTCTATTATATTAGCTTTTTTAACGTAAAAATAGTTACGCATAGCAGTTGCTGTAAGGGCTTTCTGGGTGTGATAGGATAGTTGTGAAACTAACTGACTTGCATGCCTTTGCATTATTTGCATGTTGCCTTTGACTTCCTTCTGAGGCTGCCAGTTATCAATAAACATTTGCTACTTCTATTTTTAAAAACAACCACCCCAAAAATTTATGGTTGTTGTAGCTGAAAAAATTAATAAAATCCAAGGAACTTAAAAAATGAAATAATGGTATTGCAAGGAAATGTTTATTGGAGAAAGTCTCAGTACGTATTTGATTTTAGTTTTTACTGATTATGACTTATTTCAGTCTTGGGACAGGGGGGAAGGATTTTGTAAAGTTTTCCTATGCCTAATGTAATATGAGAATTCTATCAGTGTAGAAAATTGGCTGCTGTAGATCATCCGTACTACAGACAAACATTCTTTTTTTCTGGACATTAACTAGAACCATATACTTCCTGAAACTTGCCACAGAGGTTGTTTTTTGTAAATCTGTGATAAACTTCCTAGGTTTTCTTGTAGTATTAGATTCCCAGTAAATCACTGGGAGAAAAAAATGCAATTACTAGAAACTTGAACAGCTCGTTGGGACGCAGTAAAGTCTTTAACACAATCTGAGTGGAGGTTCAGAGGATTTCCTAGCAGTAACAAGGTAACTGCTTTGGTTTTATTTTCTGTTTACTCTCTCTTTTTCTCTTACCTTTTTTTCTTTTTCCTTTCAGCCAAATAGATTGAAGCAGTTTGGCTTCACAGCAAGAGCTTCTGAAGAGAAACTGCCTCCTGAAAGGCCCAGGGTGGCTTTCCAAACTCCAGTGCCTGTCTCTTCAGCCTCTCCAGTGAATGAAAACTTTCACAACAGTAAAGACTTTCACAGAGGGCTAGCCAGCACTCTTGGTGAAATAGCAGCTCCCAGGTGCTTCACCATCATGTTCATTTTGCATGTTAAATAAGATTGTTGTTAAGCATGTTATTGCTGCTAAAGTAGAGCTTAGTAGTGCTACTGATTCTTCTCCAAGGTAGAAATAATATTTTGACAATTAACAGGAAACTAACTACTTTGCACTGGAATAAACTTTAAATGTCAGTTCTTCACAGTTTATTTTGAAAAATCTGTGAAGGCTGGATTATCTGTGAAGACAGCTCTTTATTAGTGGATGTTTGTGTAGGATGAGGGTTGTGTTCTAGAAATTATGTCCGTGCCTGTAATATTGAATCATGTGCAAAGATGTTTGGGCATGTGCCCAGCAATGTCCATAATTTCAGAAGGCTGGTATGGCATGAGTTTGACCTCTGTCAATTAAGCAATAATTCAGGGCTGTGCTCAGGAATGCAGTGTAGGCAAGGACAGCTTCCAGTAGATGCTGTGATTGAGACTGAACTGTTCAAGGAGAGAGAAGGAGCTTCAGGCATGTGGCTGAAACTGTGCTGAGCTACTTACCCTTTGACCAGCGATTAATCCTTGCCTTGTTTTATTTACTGTTACTGATGTAACCAGTAAGTGTCATTAACTGAAGCAGTTAAGGAAGGCGTGCTTGTTTTATGTTGTTTACAGCTCTGGAATAGTGTGGGTTCACGTACCTCCCTAAGGGAAGGTTAGTTCTCTACTGAGGCTTATTGTTTCTGCATGCCACTAATGAGAGATCTTCAGCTGAACTAAATCTAGAATTTTTCCGTAATGAATTCTCTTTCTACGCCATCCTCCGTTCTCTTTCCCTCCCTCTCCTTCTCTCCCTCCCTCCCCCCCGCTTCTTTTGATAAAATCTGTTCAGTTGTACAGCAAACTAAAGAATTGTGTCCCTTTTTTCTTAAAGGCTTGCACCGTTGCCACCCCCTCCACCCCCAGTTCTGACAGACAACTACAGAACACCTTATGATGACGCGTATTACTTTTACGGGGCTAGGAATCCTTTGGATCCTACTCTTGCATATTGTGAGTTGATGGTTTTAGGTGGATTGGTTGTTAGAGTGATTCAGATGACTACTTTAGTTAAATGATGAATAACATAGAACTAGTTACAGCAAATTAAACCCATTTTTTAGCGTGAATGGAGAGGACTTTTTTTCAATACTGTCTTTGAACGAATTAGGTTTTTTCCAACTACAAAAGCGGACGTAGCTTCCAGAAGTCTTGTTCATCACTTGGACAAGCTCTAGTTTCAGCTACTTAGCCATAACTCCTCCCAGATAATCTTCATTATAATTTTGATAATTAAAACATTATTTTCTAAAATTATTTGAGTCATATTATAATGACATGTTTAGGTGTTGCTACAATAACAGATATAATTTTAAATATTTTAAAAATATTAATACACTGAATATATTAAAATACTGTATGAAGAATTCTACGTTTGTATTTTAAGGACTTCTTTTTTGTCTATCCTTTGACTGCTTCACAATGATTTCATGAGTGAAACAACTATGATACGTCTGGGAAGGGACTGGATTGTGTGGTGTTTTTCTCTTTTGTCTTTTTTTTGTTGGCTTTTTTAGAAGAAAAAGTAGAAATACTTTTTAAAAAATGTCGTGCTACCTTCATAAAAGACGTAAAATAAAGGGTATAAAATTTACAAAGATAACTCTTCTACACTTTTTATTTGGATGAGTTTTATAGGCACTGGGGAGTTTCAGAAAAGCTAGAGCTTTAAGAACAAAATTTATACCTTGGCATTGTGTTGTTTGCTTTAGAGGGCATTAAGGATTAGCTAAGTTTGTTATAGAAGCTAGGAGTCCTGTTTGTAATCCTGCACTCACAGTGTGAGCAGTGAACTCTGTTCTTTCAATTAATGACAAGTATTTATATTTATATCTGAGCATTCAAAATTTAAAATAGTATTATTTTTTGTAGATGGTACAGGTATGATGGGAATGCAAACCACACCTAATCTGGATCCTCCTCTAGGCCAACCCCCAGTAGAACAATCTATGTAAGTATTATCTAGATTCATATTATTTTTTTTGCATTTATCTGTATGGAGACACTTTTCTTGTTGGGAGTATTTTGCTGAGAGCAGACATGCCTTTGAAATAAAATGTGTTAAAGACAACTCTTCAAACTTCTAATGAAGAATTTCTAGCTAAACAATAAAATAATAATTTAGTGAATTCCTACTTTCATATGGATTTATGAAAATATTTGGGATTATAATCTGCCAGGCTGTGGAAAACAACAGCTCTTAAGTATTTCAGGCAGGAATTTTCAAGTTTGTTTTTTTTAAGCTTCCCCCCCATCTGGACCCTGTGATGTTTTCCTGTGTGGTTTTTCTATTCAGAAGTAACACTGAACAGAGGAATACAGGAGACAGACGAAGCATAGGAGTGTTTTCTGAAGAAAAATCACAGCCTTCCAGAGAGGCAACATTATCTTACCAACAAGAATTACAACAGCAGGTACTGAATGATAAAGCTTCTGACCCTTTATTATTTTATTTTTTGACATATAACGGTTGTAACTGTAGTGCTCTTTCAGCCATTTTTATTTAGCTTACACGTAAAAAGCTTTCTTAACTCTTCCTCCCTTCATCACTTCCTCACATTCCACTGACCCTGCTTTAGCTCATTTTAGTTCTTCAGACTTATGACAAACAGATTAGTTCCAGACATGTAGCTTTGTATCATTATTTTCATAAACATAAGAACCTGCATCTTAAAATGGATTACAGTACTGTGATATTCCTATTGAAAGATTGCTTTTGAGCATTATTGCTATAATTATTAGGAGCAGTCTGATTTCAGTAAGTTCTTCATGATCATTTGGATACTAATTCAAAAGCTTCCCTGATGATTATTTCCAGTGTGTTTGCAGTGGTGTCTTACCTCTTTTTAGCGTCCTTTTTGATAGACTGCACAAATCTTTTGAGTATCCTGTTCCAGGAGATGTCCTAGTCCCCTACTCATTTTAGTGGCCTTTTGCTGCTGTACCTTGTAGGAGTTCATATTTATAAAACGTATTTGGCCTTTATGAGACGTTATTTTTGAAGAGATTTTGCTAGAACCCAGTTCAGTGGCCTTTAATATTTTCTTACCTTACTCTTCGTGTATTTCTTTGGTGGGAGTAAATAATCGTTATAAAAATGTTATAGTTCTAATTATGATTGTGCACAGGGATAAAGGAGAGGCTGTCAAGCAAGGTCAAATGAATTAAATTAACGTTTAGGACTAGTGTCTGATACTGCATGTATGTTTCTCTAAAGGCATTTTCTCAATATAGTCTTAAGTAAATTTTATCTTGCCATATGAGAGACTGCACAATTTGACATAAAGATGTAATAAACATGTCGTGATACAGTTTTCCAGGGTTACTATGCTGCTTATGGTTGAAAGTGAACAGAACGTATTCTGCTTTTTTTTCCACGTAGGCAAGCCTGACTGACCATTTTTATAAATGGTTGAAGGGGCTAGATGGGTTTTTGTTGGCTCATTTTATCGCTTATGAAATGGTATGACTACTTCATGAAGGGAAGTCATAGAATCACAGAATGGTTTGGGTTGGAAGGGACCTTAAAGGTCATCTTGTTGCAACCCCCGCCTGCAGAGACACCTTCCGCTAGACCAGGTTGTTCAGAGCCCCATCCAAACTGGCTGTGAACACTTCCAGGGATGGAACATCCACAGATTCTCTGGGCAGCCTATTCCAGTGCCTCATCATGCTCACAGTGGTTAATGCTAACTAGATTTATCTAATTAGTATGTTTATCTAATGCACAGGACAAACAAACTTAAGAAAAATACAGTAATATATCTTGTTACATAAAGAGTGTTTTAAAAGCTCTAAGTAGAAGATGAACCTTTTAACAACTATTCACTTTGTAAATGTTACATTTTTTAGGAGATTTAGTTACGTAAATGTAACCTGATTTTGAAGAAAAGGAAGAACAATCTGTATGAACATTTCTGTGTGACATCCATACATCATATTGTCTTAGTGGAGAAAACTAGTTCATGAAAGGTTATAGAATTGTGTAACATTCTGTTAAGGCATTTATTGTTAGGAGTCATCTCTAGTCTAAGTTTTGATTAAAGAAAATATATCAGGTTGAAAGAAGCAAGTGTTGTAGTATTGTAGAATTTTCCCTGGTTAATTGTCAGGCGGTATAAACATCTATATCAAAGATCAAAAGATATGGAACTTCTGATGTGGTATAAGTATCAGATGTGAGCATTTCTGAAATTTGGGAGTCATATCATGTGTATCTGTGTGTTTCTGTGATTATGCAGAACTGGACGTGCACATTTTCACAACACTATTCAATGCGCTGTCTGCAGTATAGACAGTGAAATGTTTGGATTTGCTTGATATAGATGAGGGAAATGGGTAATGAGAGCATTCAGTTTGCACCATTAGCTTTTTATCAAAATTATACCTAATGTGATATTTTTATGGAACTGACATTGGTTGGTTTGTTTTTAGATAAGAGAGAGAGAAGAGCAACGGAGACAGGAGCGAGAGGAGAAGGAGCGCTATGAAGCCAAGTTAGAAGCAGAAATGAGGAATTACAACCCCTGGGGAAGAGGTGGTGGTGGTGCTCCTATCAGAGATGCAAAAGGAAATCTGATAAGTATGTTTGCCAGAATTATGGGTTGTCTGTTTAAGATTGATGGTTTTTTGCTCTCCTAAGGACTCTATTCAGCTATGTTGTTCCTTGTTTTTTAACACTGGTAGCCCTTTATGGACAAACAAACTTGTTTCAAGGAGATGCACTCTAGGAATATTTGAGTAATTATTTTGATTTCTGTAGAAGCATTCAGAGTACAATTTGAACAAAATGGGCAACACGGGATATGTCAACTAGAAGCGAAGGCACAATGCAGTCCTAAAGGGAGAAGGGGGAAAACAAGCTGATAAAATCATCGGCAATACAAACATGCTGAAGTCTGTTGTGAAGGCTTTTATGTAAACATGTCCCAGGAACAGGTTTTATATTGTTTGGGTTTCTTGTAAAGTAATTTCTAGGGTTAGAAATCGCTGCTTGTGACATGGAAAATGGAACCATGTTTTGTATAAATATACAAAGCTAAGTGGAATATTTAAATTTCCATGAGTAGCACTGCTGGTAAATGACTATATAAAGAACAGTCATCAGTAATGTTTTTTAAGGCTTATTTTTTTCCAAGTGCTCTTTTATACAAGGTGAGAGTAGTGATCTGGGAAATAGCTGTGATGCAGGCAAGTTTTTCATTCACCCCTCCAGTAAATCATGGAACACTTACTGGATAAGTAATTAGTTTCAGCTGTATGACACTGAGCAGCATACAGCAAAGTTAATAGTATAGTTTCAGGGTAGCAGGTAAAGATTAAATGCTTTTTAAAGATTTTGTTGCCAAATTACAAGTTTAGAAGCTTACATTAAGGATCCAAGCTTGTGTTTATGCCCATAATAGAGGTGTTCATATTTCCTGACTTTAGGCACTGCATTTAAGTGTCTGGCTTCTTTCTCTAGGCTTTAACAATGGTCAGACTGGACTTGCAGAGATCTCATACTAACCTGAGCTCTGCGTGTAACTGCTGAGAAGTTTATATCTATCTGTAAATGAGGAACTGAGAGAAAAGCTTTTTACCCTGTTTTCCTGAATTACATATGTAAAGTACTTTTCCCACCATAGCTTGGCAGCATGATGGATAAGCCAGGAGTCAAATGTTGTGAAACATAACATGCTTTCTGCCATGTCTCTTTTTTTATGTAGAGTGACTTGTCTTTTTATCCTCTTAAAAATGTCTGTGAATAGTTTTTAAGATGCTGATATATGCAAATGCTGCTTTACAGAGAGGGATGTAATTTAAAATTCTTGGAATCTCTGTGCTTAAATGACTACAGTAATTCATAATTATCAGAAATGCTGTTTCAAAAGGTAATCTGAAACCTGTGTAGTACTTTTTTGTTTTGAAACGAGTCTTCTAGGTACAGTAGGGTAACACTTCAAAATAAGCTGCAATTAACATCTTTGATCAGGAACCATGTAAATTTTGGTGAAAATGCTGGATAATGGTGCTTTGCTTACATATAGAAATCTGCATCTGGAGTATTACTGAACACATGAAAACCAAAATAATCTTCAGTGCTTCAATTGCTCCTGTCATCCCTGAGTGTAATCAAATAGAGATTCAGTACTTAAAATACCAATCCTAAATGCAAAAGTATTTTAGAGCTTTAAGGAGATAGAAGAAGGAGTCGTTTCTAAATATGTGCTTGTCAAAATGGACTTGTCAGTCACTTTTGTCTTTGAGCTCTGTCTTCCAGTTAAATAGCATTTTGGGGCAGGGGAGAAGGGAGTTTTGTTGTGAAGTATCATTCCTGACAAAAGAAAAGCAACAACATAAATCTTTAAATCAGTTAATTAATAGTACCTAATTAATAGTGCTTCACCTTTAGCTTCTATATTCTTGCCTTGGCCTGAATTTTTTGTTCCCATAGCTGATATGCCCAGGGAGAGTGGAATTTGATCAAAAACTCTTGTATTTTTTAGAATCTAAGGTGAACATGCCTTTTATGAGAATAAAATACTATAAACAGTTATTTCCCCTTTCCTTTAGCGGACTTGAATATCATGCACAAGCAAAATGAAGATGCATATCATAATCCAGAGGCAAGACTGTATGAAGATAAAAGGGCTATTGTAGCTGTTGACCTAAGTTTGGCTTCCTCAAGACCTCAGGACACAGAAGCATCTACAAATAAAATAGCAGGTTTTTAAGAATACTGTATTACAGCTTTAATTATCCATAAGTCTTAGTGATCAAAATTCTCTAGTTCTTTACCCCTTTTTAGTAGTCCAATGATAGTGTTAGTGTGCTCTGTGTGCGAAATCAGTACCATGCTTCTTTCCCAAACCTCTTCATTGCTGTCACTGTGTGCTCTTAAAATGTATTTTCTTATCTGTCTTGTTAGTAATGATAACGAGTAACTCTTTCAGCACTGAAGAATCAGGATCAGTATATTAGTTTTCCAGGTTCAGTATTATCTAATGAAATCTTCATCCATATTTTTGTATTCTTAAATGACACAGTAAAATACATCTGTATAGTAGGTGAGTAGATGAGAGTATGGAATAAAAGAAGATGGAAGGTCTTCAAGTGTATGATGTTAGATGTTTAAGGTGAAATTGGTACAGTAACTAAGTTAACAAGTTCTAAAGAGTTACAGGTAAATTAGGTGCATATGCAGCCCTGTGCACTGCCTCCAAGTTACAGGAATTTTAATTTATTTTTGTATTTAAAAACTAATACATGTTCTTACATTTTGTGAGACACCTAAATGAGAGCACTGTGATACTCCAGAGCTGTCCCTAGTTTGGGCAAATGCCAGAATTGGTGAGAGTCTTCTCAGTTCAGCTTCGATGCTACTTTTCTTTCTCCTGCCTGAACTGTTGCACTTCTGTATAAAGAATTACATGGTATTTGGAGCACAGATCTACTTTGCATGATTGCAACTCAATGTCCTTATCGCTGGCTTTTATTCCTTCTGTCTTGCCTCTCACTCTTTATCTCTAACAGATTGTATATTTAATCGTTTAGTGAGAAGTGAAACAGGCAAGGCCAATAAAGTAAAAATGTAAAACAGCCAAGAGCCCTCTGGTTAGATCACTAACTTTGGGATCAGGAGGTGGTGCACATTAGTGATGGGAGCTTTATAGTCTTGTACCTTGAATTTGTTCAGCCAGGCAATAAAGTGGCTTTGTGTATGTTTTGGTGGGTTTGGTTGGTTGGATTTTTGGGGTATTTTTGTACACCAACCCACTAAAAGAGGAACTTGCAGGATAGTAGCTGGTACACAAGCATTTTCCTTGATATTTTTCATAGTAACTTGTCTGTCTTCTAAATGGTATATAAAATTTATTCTGCTCTTTTGCATGGAACATATCTGTGTGAAGCTACTCCATCCTGAAATAGCTACATGTAAGTTTAGTTATATTTTGGTAAGATTCAAGCACTTCTTCCATGTAAGGAAAAATAACACTAACCTCAAAGTGTACTCCTTGATATGCAAGTACATGCTCCTAAGGCTAGGCTGTAGTAGTAAGCATGTGCATTCCTCTGGGAATACGTGTATGTGTTATTTCTGCTTTCATCTGACTGGGGTGGCTCATCACCATATAGGGAAATGTAATGTTTGTCTCAGCTCAGTGGAGCTATTGCTCTTGCACATCCTTGAGGCACTGTCCTTCAGAGCAGACATGCTATGAGTAAAACACATGCAGTATGAGCTGAAAAGTTAACACAACTTACTCTGCTTTTCCTCCTCTGCTTCCTGGAGGGATTATGTTCTGCAAAATCTGTTCTGTGTGGTATCTGAATTAATCTTCCTATCTACACCCTTTGGGATTGTATGGTTGTTCGTAACTCGGAGCTAAAGGAGACCTGACAGTTCAAACTTCATAGTGCAGAAGGCACCTTATACTGGCAGAATTCAATTTTCTGACTGCATAGAATTTTATTTGCCAGTCTGGGACTTGCTTTTTGTAGCATCCTTTGCTATTTTACCTAAATATTTGTTCTATCAAGATGCTCTGGTTTCAAAGAGTGAATAAACCTAAAGAACAGAACTATATGTTCTATGAGTAATTGCAAGCAGTAAAGTTATGAGGTGTAAAATATTTGTTATTCTAATTAACTTGTGGGTAGTATTTTTAGATACTAAACTGCAGACCAGACAGCAAAATACATGATTTTTATAGGTGTTATTTAGTAAAAAACCAACTCACTTGGATGTTAGTAAGTAAGCAGCTAAAACCTGGCAGTATTCTAGGCAGACAGTGTAAGAACTTTTAATCCCAGCTATAGTCTTGAATTATGGCTGTCATAAGCTACCTTTTGAAACAAGTGTCTTAGATTCCTCCTTCTTCACTCTGGCTTGCTGTTTTACATTTGGTTTGATTTTTATCTGTTAACTTTTCCTCTCCCTTAGGTTTTACATTTGCACAGGCCTCTCCTTTTGCTCGAGGTAATGTGTTTGGTGAACCACCATCTCCACGGTATCTTAAGCGACAGGAGTCGTACAAGAACTTTCTTCGTCTACAGGTGAATGTGCATGCTACATATCATCTGGTTAAATAACTTCTCAAGGGAGGATTTCCGGTCAGAGTAAATCATTACTGCTGGCCAAAGACCTTGCTCGATCATACCCAATTCTGTACACAAGAGGTGTAGGAAGAGCTGTATACTATTGAGTTTCTTGGATTTTGGCTTTCATAATAGTATCACTTTTATAAGTATTTCTTAATAGTTGGTTTCTTTAATCCAAGTTCTGTCTTTTTGTTTTTCCTAACTGCAGCTCTTTAAATTAGTATTGAGTTCTCAAACTGTGCATACTGTACAGGTTTGCATACATAAATACCTAGAGAAAAAAAAATGTTTACCCTTGGAAGTCTACGTGATACAAATGCATGTTCATCAAATGAAATGGTCATCAGTGAGACAGTCACAGTGTAGTTATTTATTGATGGGTATATAAAACCTGATTGTTCTTCTGCCAGCTTCTTCTTCTATCCATAGCACTTCACATTTAAACTTATGCCACAGGAATTAAATATCAGTGTAATTAAATATCAGTATGAGGAAATTCTAGATAATTTAAAAGAGTACTAAAGGCATACAGTAGTTTGATGGGAATCTCTTGAAAAGATCAAGAGGCTTTTTTCCCATGTATGGGGATGCCAAAAAGACTAAAGAATGGGCAGACCATTAATTTCAGTAAGTCAGCACTGGGTCTAAAAATATGATAATTGTGGAAAGAAAAAAAGATAATTGCTGTAACTTTCTTTGGTTTGGTTTCCCATCTTCCATTATTTAGTCAGTGAAGAAAAGTGTTATTCCAGCACATCTGGAGTAGCGTAAGTGTAAGGAAATACTCTGGGTTTATTAGTAGCATTTATAACTAATTTTCTTACTCAAGGGTGGTTCCATAAATAGTGGCCAATAGGAAACAGTAAAATTGAATCTAATTTTAAAGGAATTCTGAAGCTGAAATGTAAGTCAGGCCCTGGGATTCTTTCATTTGTGCCCTAGAACTTTTGATTATGCAAGTAGGTACTCCAGGAGATCATGATGGTAAATGTTGTTTATCAGATTATTGCTGGCTATTGACAGTTGAATACCTCTTTGTTTTATTTTCTAGATTGAAGAAAAGAGGCGTAGGGAAGAAGCAGAGCGAGAAAAACTTAGAATGGAAGAGGAAAAAGAGGAAAAACGACTAGCAGAACAGAGGATGAGAATTCAAAAAGCATATGAAGATGAACAAGAAGAGAAACGAAAGAAAGATGAGGAGGTGTAGTATTTCGATACTTTGACTTTTTTCCTTCCTAAACTAACGAAGCCTTTGTAATATTTGTTATCTAGATTAATCAGGTAAACTGAAAAGTGTCTTGGGAATTGGTCTTTTCATGTAAATGGGTCTACATTAGCCAGAGGAGATGGGGAAGATTGTCAGCATTAACTAGCACATTCTTCTCACTGTTTAGGGTGTACCATGAATTTGAAGTACTGTTAATGCTTCTAAGAAAAATGACATAGTTCTTTAAGTCATAGTGGTCTTCTTTCTAAGGGAAATTGGTGGTAAGGCCAATAAAAAGCTTGTCAAACTGGTGAATTAACAAAAAAAAAAGTCCAGTTTTTTGCTTTTTTTATTAGCATCTTAAATCTAGCTCTCATGGAATTATTTGTATTCTGAGTGTAGCTATACAGGAAGATTTTGTAAAGCCTTTATTTAAAATTGGCAAAGAGATATCTTTGAGATAAGAATACTGTTTGTTTTGGAAGACAGCCAGGCAAAGCTAATGAATACTTTTCATGGAGGTAAATTGAAACCCAAATCAATCCCCATGGCTTTAATTCAAACTCAGAAGCTTTATTTATCAGGTTTGAAAAAGTAAATAAATTTTCATAATTTAGAATATCATAAATAATTTCAGGAAAAGTACATCTCTGCAGCATTATGAAAGATTGATTTAGGATATAGGACTTCAAATTTTCTAAGTCAGAACACTTAGCTGGTATTCTAAATTCTCCTTCCCTAGTATGAGCACATTGGTTGGATGAGCCTTGTCTTCTGGATACTGTATCTAGTCTAGTATAGAGAAGGAAGTTTGCTGGGATCATCACTAATGACAAACACAAAACTAAAATTGAGACCAGATGATCATTTTCTCTGTGGGCTTGTGATAGTGTGGTGCATGTTTGCAGTATGTTTTGTTTGAATCTGAACATCTGGAAATTACTCCTACAGTTTAGCCTTAACTTATGGCAGATCTGGGGTCACAAACTGATGTGTATTATTAGGAATTCTGTTAAATGATGTTAGCAAAGCCAGGACTGCGGATGTTAAGTATTTTCATGAGATATTTTTTTAATTTGAATATTTGAAGTCAGCCTAATAAAATGTGCTTTTCATTTCATACTAGACACTTTGATGGTTTAGTTTTAACTTTCCACATAAAAACAAAAGAAAACTTTAGTAATTTTGAGTCTTTTTTATGTACTAATAATGTTTATGTTACAGCGAAGATTGAAAAATAAAGAAATAATTCGATTAGATGAAGAACGGAAAAAAGAGGCAGAAAAAAAAAGAAAAGAAAAAGAAGAAAAGCAAGAAGAACAACTTAGACAATATTTTGAGAAAGAAAAGATGGAAGAGGAAAAGAAGATGGTATGCCTCAGTAACTTTCTAAGATACAAATATTTCTTTTTAATTTTTAAAAATAACTGGATTTTAAAGAAATTACATGATTTCTCAGACCTCTGCCTTCTGTGTTGTTCCGCTGTAAGTTTATCAAGCTGCAGTGTACTTAATGCACAAACAGAACAGCTGATTGAAAAATCAGACATGCTACAGTAGAAACTTACCTTGCTGATTGAATTTACATTAAAAAATAGTAAAAATAAGATTAATAAGAGCAAGCTGTACTTTATAGTTGAGTTTTATATCTGCAGTGAAGTACTGTGACCTGCATTTGCAGAGGAGCAAATACAAATAAAATTAGTTATATAATTTAGAGGACTAGTAGGACTGCTCATTTGGAACAATGGTGTTCTTGGTAATTATTTTCCTTTGGCCTGGGTGATGTAACAAGTCCATCACATAGAATTCTGATGGACAAAATTGAAATAAATTATAAAACTGTCTCTTCTAAAATATCTGAAAAATTTTTGCCAATTCTCTAAAATGGACAGATATAATGGAAGTGTCTAGAGGAAATAAAGACATACAACTTAAACACAAGTGAAAAAAGCACCTGCAGCATAGGACAAAAAAGGATTAAAATTACCATAGGTAGAAAACAAAATGGCATAAAATAATTTTTGCAATCATTTTATGTGTTTAAGAACGTTTTTCTGTCAAAGGAAAAATACTAACAAAACTCTTTCTGTCTAAAATACTACTTTATTGAGAAGCTATGGGAACGTACTTTCAGCCTTACTTTCCTCCTTGCAGTTTTCAAGGCAATCTTCTCCCATCATTCCCACTCTTCAGAACAAATCTGTAAGAAAAGAAGAAAGGATTCCCTCTGCTGAGAGCCATATATCTTACTGTTCACAAGTATGATTATTGTAGCAAACTATTTACTGGTTTATTTAAGACAGTACAGTCTATGAAATCCTACCAGGTTTTTAATGCTTGCTAGTTATTACTGGAATGCCACAGATAACTGGAGACAGTCTTTACATTGATCAGTCTTGTAGTTCTAAAATTTATTGTTAAATTTTATTCCAAGTATTGAAGAATTTTTTTGGCAGTGTGTGGTTTTAATTTTTTTTCTGCATGTGCATGGTCTGTAGGGATGAGCACCTCATTTTGGAGAGGACCTGCACTGTCCAGACCCTTACCAAGGGTCTAATGATCTCAAGATTTAGGATGAGAAAGTTTCTATATAAGCCAGCAGGTGACCATGTTCCCTTAGAGAAGAACTTAGCTCAGGCATGAAGTTTGATGTTGATTCATAGCTACAGATGTTACTGTTTCATCTTTGTTTTTGGAGGTACAAGAAGATTATAACTCCTAATATGCTTTGCTTTCTTCTCTGCATCAAAAATAATGACTATACAGGAGTGCTCCTCAGACCACTCATTTCTTTCACCTGATAATCTTTCCTGGGCCAATAATTTTTTTGTTGTTTTTAAAGAAATTTCTCCTGTGAAGAGTAGATTAAGTAATTGTATACGATACCTGAATCTCAGTCTTACACTTCTGTCTTTTTATTGAGAAAGTATTTTTTGGGTTTTTTTACCAACTATATATATGAACTTGGCTAAATACTTTGTAGTGCAGTTTTAGAGAATATTTTATGTTAGGCTGTAAACCTCATTAAAACCATTTCTTTCCCTAAATGTGAAGAATGATCTGGAGGAAGGTCCATTTCATTCTGTCTTGGTATAGGTTTGTCTAGATCTCTGAATATTGCATGATAGTAAGTTTATAGTCACTATAAATACTATCCAAATATAGTAATTTGGATTATACATTGAAATATCAGATTAGAAAACCTTAGTCATTAACAAGTTGTAAGGTTATTGTTCTGTCTTCCAATTGTTTATGTAAATTGGATAGAAAATAAAGAAATAAAATGTACTATATTATCTTCCTTTTACATATTAATGTTTCTTATTCATTATGATGACTAGGATCCTGCACAGCCAAGAGTTCCTTCTCCACCTGTCCCTGCTAGAAGAAATCAGTTGCGTTCATTAGGTGGGTATTTGTCTTTATTGCAAACTCATTTTCTATTACAAAAAAATTGTTCTCAGTTCCCTTTCTTTCCTGCAAAGGAATGATCTTTTCAAATTTGCATTTCTTTGTGGGTGTTTTCTTTGTCCTAATACTATCAGCATATTAGTATGGTATGTCTGAAGTTTTAATACAAAATAAAAATGCATTTATTACGTGTCTGTAAAAACTGATAATGGAATAGTCTGCACAGAAAGTGCTGGATCTCTCAGTCAGTTACCACTGTGACCAGAATATTGCAAAATGGGAGAGTTTTGGATTGGCTGAGTAAGGGATTAAACCAACAATGTGTAGAGCACTGCACTTGTAACTCTTAAATTCTGCTTATATTTGATAATCCACCTAATCCTCTACTTGTTCCTCGTAGCTTTCACCAATGGTTTTAAAATTCAGCTGTGCTGGGAGGATCTCCTTTGCTTTTTATATGCTAGTTATCTTGGCAATATATGGGTGGAAAGCAATAATTTTTCTTTTGACCCTTTTTTGCAAGTATATAACAAACAACATATGGAATGTAACAGTAAATGATGTCCTACAAATGTTAGGTTGCAGCAGGCAGTACTTGGGTCCGTTCTGAGGACTTGTGGTTATTCCACTAAATGAAAGAGAGAGTGGTTTCTTAATGCAGCCATTGGAAATTAACTGACTCAGACCATCTATCATGAGAGAAATGGAGACATATGAATTAAGTCTTGTGTTTGGGGATTTAAACTAGTAAAACTTGCTTCACTAGGTTCTGGACACAGACTAAAAGTCAGTGAAATCTCAAATTACTAAGAATGTTATTTGGAAAATGAGGGATTTATTAAACTGGTTTAGCTTGTGGAGGAATGCTGTCTTGACCACAAAAAACCAGCCTAGACCTAAAGATCTAAAAAGTCACTATAAGCACATACTAAAAATTGAAGTTAGAATGCTTGACCACTTAAGGGAGTCTGCACTGGACAGACAGATATCCCACTTTTGAGACAGGAAACAGAAATGAAGTTATGTGCTTGCAGATACCACCTCAGTTCCTGTCATCTCCCTCTGGATCTCTGAGGACTGTCTAGGTTTGCTTATTAGAAAATAAGACTTTTTACTGGCAATGCCCTCTTGCTTCTATTTCATAGCTTTTCTGTTTTTAAATACAGTGAACCATTTCCAGTGCTATTTGGATGCTTTCTGCTATTCAGGGGATCTGGTCCATGTGCTGTCTCGAAGTACAAGCTCTGACCTAATTTCTAGTGTATGAAATGCTGAGATTCTTGTGTTTATGCAGTCCTTGTTTTAATAAACATTTAATTATCTCTGTTTTTTCCTTTCTTTTTCCCCTATTTATGTTTATGAAGTAGGCAGAAAAGTGGCTCTGACAGTCTTTCTTTTTAAATTATTTGTGCTAAATTACAGAGGAAAGAAAAAATGTGATAAATGAATTATCAGAGATGAGGAAACAGCTTCGCAGTGAAGAGAGGCGACTGCAGGAACAGTTGCTAAATGTGACCAGTGATGATGATATACCAATTACACGGTAAGGATTTAATCTTCAATTTTAAAAGTTAGATTTTGCACAGGAACTTAGAGCTACTGTGTATTATTAGCTGGTATTAGTTGGCCAGTATATATAAGTGAAATGAAGATATAAAGATAGAACCTGTATATTAAATTTTCTTACTTTTTTCCTAATGTATTTGTGGTTTTTTCCAAGAATATTACTAAATTTTATTCTAAGAATGGCTGTACTGGTAAGATTGGAAGTTGCAATGTTCTGTCTTGGAGAGAGGTTTGCTTCCAAAATGTATTAGTTACTCACAGCAATTAGCTGAAAAAGACTCATCTGATAACCAGTCTTTGTCCTACTCCAAAAGTATGAGGTTTTTTTTTTTAATTTTAAGTAGCTTATTCCCTTTTTATAACACAATAGGCAGGGTCATTACTTTCAAATTTATTTTCCTGTTTTGATAGCTTTATTAAGGATAAAAGATCCAAATTTTACCAGTATTATATTTCCATCCAACTCATTAATATGTGTTAAATTGCACTCTCCTTGTTTTACAAACTTTTCAAGCAGGAGGAGAGAGAAGAATCCAAAGGATATATTTGAGATGGCCAGGCTTCGTCTGCAGGCTCCAGTAAGGCGACCTTCATCAAAGGAGGCACAAGATCCTGTCAATATACAGAATATCTGGGAATTTAATGAACTTAAATACAAAGGCAGGTAGATCTTCCTGTTAGGGATGAAGAAGGGTAGTGAAACATCTGTTCTTTTCCTCCCTCTTCCATTCCACCCAGGATTTAAAGTCAGAAATAAAAAGCAGACTCTTCACAGCTGCTGCCCATATGGCACACTCAGTGGATGGGATTCTGTATGTGTGTGTATCTCCGTGTGACTGTTCCTACAAATACATGGAATTCACAGCATCGTAATGCTGTGTTATCACTCAGAGCACTCACCTATCTTCTAGTCCTTGTTGCTTAAACTTTCCTGTGCTTTGGATATTTTGGTGTTACTGAAAGTAGGCTGAATTGGAATTTTTTTACCCACCAAGAACTTCTGATTCTGTGTAACTTTTTGGTTTCTCCTTTACCAGTAAAAATACATTTTTAATATAGTTGAATTGTGAAATCATTGCTAAGTGGGTCATCCTGTTTGCCACTGTCACCATTGTTTTTAATGTGATTTTTTTTTTATGACTTTGTAGCTATTTCTTTAAAAATTATTTTCAGAAATGTTGGTTCTGGGAAAAAAAGTAGGTTTCATATCTTTGCTGTAGATTCTGAATCACGTGTGGCTTTGAGGCACATGTATCCTGATCCTCCAAAAGATGACCAGACTCTAGAGATTCAACAGCGTGCACTGTTGAGGGAGCAGCAGAAGAAACTTGACAGAATGAGAATGAGGAGAGAAACAGAAGGTAAGGAATCAATGATCTGAGAAACGAAAATCATTGAACTCGTGTTTTTTATTGGATAAGAATTAAAACCCACCAGGTCTAGTTTTACTTCTTTCACATTCACTGTCAGCACTGCAGTACAAAACAGCAAAACACAAGAATGCTGAAATTCTATCCTAATGTAAGCATCTCTTTGGTTCCCTGAAAGTAATTTAGCTAGTGCCTCATACTTCAGAAAAGTGCAAGTGAAAAGTAACTGCTTTTTAAAGAAAACTATAGAGCGGGGAAACTGTTTAGCTGATCTGTGATAAGTGTTAACAGGTAAGTTCCTTGAAGCAATTCTTGAGTTCTTACTGAGTAAGTAGATGGCTTTAAACTATGAATTCATTAAAATGCAACTGGTGTATCCTCACCTTGCTCTCTTTTTAATGGATTAAATTTCTTTTATTTCCATAATCTTTCCTTGAGTATTTCAAAGTTTCAGAAACCTGTATCCATACACAGGCTTTGCTTTGGAAACCACATGTTATCGTAACTACTTTGAGGCTCCAGAAGGAAAGTACTGCCTGTATTGTTTAATAGAGATCATCCTAAGATAGTAAAATATTAACATCCTAACATGGTAAAATAATTTGGCTGCATATTGCAGAAGCAGCAAAATGTAAATGTAATGCCCCTTTTTTGCATACTGCATTTCATTCCAAACATAAGGTTCATTTAGATACCTTTTACAAACAGTCATAAAAGACCAACATCTCCAGTTATTTTGGATGATATTTAAAAATATGAGAGTTGCTTCAGCCTTTCCAAACTATGAAATGAACTCAGTTTTGAGTGAAAGATACAAATTTCTCAGAACAGTGGTTGCCTCTGTAATTCAGACTGGTCTAACTAAATTGTAGAAGAGGAAGTAACTGTATTTCTGTGGTGGCTTAGCCTTTGCTAGCAGCCAAATTCCCACCCAGCTGCTCTCCTGCTTACATCCCCTCACTTCTGCCCCTTGGTGAGGTAGTAGGGGAAACAAGAAAAATAAAGCTTGATGGCCAAAGTACAGATGGGGAGGTTGGCTACCAACTGCTTTTGTGGGTAAAACAGACCTGACTTGGAGAAAATTAATCTATTAATTACTGACTTTGAGTAGTGGGAAACAAAAAGACATCAAACCCCACACCTTTTCTGCCCCCTTCTCCATGCCCAGCTTCACTCCTTCACTCTCAGTGCCCCTGCTCCCCTTCCTTGGTTCCATCACAGGGTTATGTTCAGTCCCTTAGATGATGCAGCAAGTGGTGTCAGGCTGGGGAAGGAAGGAATTAGGGTCAGTACATGGTGGTTTCTCTCTGCTACTTCTGTCTTGCGCATTTCCATGTGCTCCACCATGGTCACCTTCAAGAGCTGCAGGGGAATTGCTGCTCTGGCACCTGGAGAACCACGTCCCCTTCCTTCTTCTCTGACCTTGGTATCTGCTTTTCATGTGTTCAACCTCACTCCTAAGTGCCATGCTTTGTTTTGCTCTTTCTTAAATGTGCTTTCAGAGGCACCACAAGCTTGGATTAGTTGGTAGACAAGCAGCTGATTTTTATAATGATTTTCTACTGATGCTTCTAGAGGATCCTTGAACAGCTTTTGCTCTCTTTGTCTCTCTCCTACTGCTTTACAACATCATTTAACTTTATAGTCTGTCACTGAGTGCTAAGCAAGAGAGTTAGTTGCTATGTATCTCTCTGTTTACAGTTTATTTTCCCCAGAGACGAGTTCATCATCCCCTTACTGAAAATAGATGAGTGGTTTCATGGTCTGATTTAAGGCAGAAAGAAAGATGAATGAAAGCAGTATGTACTTTTGTACTGTGGGTGAAATATTGTGATTTGGGCTGTAGTGGCAAAGGTGTTTTCCCACACTATGTGTAAGTGTTCTTTATCTTACATACTTTTTATATAGTTTCCCCTCTGATATTTTTTTTCTCTTTACATAAAGGAGAAATATGTGGACTATTAGTGAAACTATAACCTGAGAAACTAGTGATCCTTAATGTCCCACATTTTAAATGTTAGCTGTATCCCTAAAAACAAGGCAGTTTTTTTACAGACTTCTGAACAACTACTATTTTGGGGGATAGGAGGGAAAGGCAGAGGAGCACGTTTGATGTTGCTAGTCTGATTGTTGAGGTGTCCCACCTAGGGGAGAACATCATTAGTCTTGACTTCTGTTGATACAACTATTCAGCTGCACAAACATGCCTATTCCTGCCAAGCAGATGCCTGGAATATAGAATAAATATTTTTTGAGTGTCCATGAGTTTTAACTACAAATCTAGTATAATATTTAGCTTCACTGCACTTGACTCTTATCAGTCTGGCCCTTGATAGACTGCTAAAAATAATGGCAAAAACCAAATTGGGGTCAGGAAATATGTGGCTTGGATGATCCCTAATTGTGGAAGAAATGATTCATTTTTGGTGCTCTAATTTTTGAAATTTAATACAGAATTGGTTTGTGTTTCTACTTGGTTCATACCAAGTTTAAACAAAAAATGATAAATTAGAGAGATTTCTCTCCATTTTGGGGGCCTTTTGTGTCCTAGCTGGGAAGTTCAGATGGAGTTTAAAGTACTGCAGTTTAGCACTAGCAACCTCTGGAATGCTGAATACCATTAATTTCTGCTCCTTTTTAATTCACAAATGTGTTTCATGTAAGAAAAAATGTGACACATAAAATTTAATATGTGAAGATGATGGCAAGAAAACCAAAATACGTTTGTAGGGAAGCGAGGATATTCTTCATTATAGTAAGAAGGCCATCAACTCAAGAGTTACTTGGTATGCTTTGGAAAATAGATTTCTGTCTAAATGCTTTTTCATCTGCAGTTACTTAACCTGTTGGGTTTTATGAGTACCACATTCCATTTACATTAGGATTCAGCAGTGTGCAGAACACAGGGCTAAAAAACCATTTCTTACTGGCTGCGTGGCTGGATTTTGCTGAAGATGCAGTAATTCAGACAATAAAGATCCTAAGGTATCAACAAACGAAACATAAGAGAGAAACTAAGTATTCATGCAGCAAACTTTTGTGCCTTCATCAGCTGCTTTGATGGTTTAAACTGTTTTGCTCTGATGAGTTTTTATATCATTCAGTCAGTACTTGGACATGACCTTTCTGTAACCAGTGTTTACAATATTGTTGTAAACACTGCAAAAGAAGTTCTGACTGTTGCAGTATAGAGAACTTTTTCAGAATTCAGCACAATTTAATGCAGTTCTAGCATTTAGTGAAATGTGATTATATTTTTTAAAAAATGGTTTTCAATAGCCACAGAAATAGTTATGCTTCCTTTTTCTGGATAAGTAAGGTTCTGAATAAAATGGAAACCAGTTGATTTTTATTAGTGGTAAACAATATAGTTATAGTGTGAAATGAATGTGACTGATGAATCCAGCCTTAAGGGCTTGCACATGCTCAGCATTCTCAGAAATAATACGCTACAGATTTCTGTTTGATTTGTTTGATTCTACTTAAATTTACATAAGGAAACTGGAATAAACATTATGTTCAAATGTTTTCAAAATTCATTTATTCATTACAATGTATGTAAATTTAAAGATGTAATGCACACTGATCTTCACTTTTGCAATTGTATACTGATAAAACTTTTAATGTGTTTTGGTATTAACTCTTTTTATGTCAACACTGTCATTTTGTCTCTTGTGGCTTTTTTTGATCCAGATGATTGCACTTCTGACAGCTACCCACAAACCATGGGACTGGTAAGAATAAAAGGATTTTTATTATATTGCTTTTTCAAATGTGAGAAATAGTGTGTCTTTGACTGACTTGGAGAATAGAATTGCACTTAAATAACAAGACAGCAAGCTTACTTACTTCTCGTTTGTCCATACAACAAGTAACAGCCTCTTTAAATGGACACTAATTAAACTTGTCATACAAGTTGCTTATGCTTACATATGGAGATAGCCTGATTCCTTAACTCCATTCCTTTTGTATTCATTAGAACTTATTTTATATTCATACAATGTTCAATTGTTGCAGGGGGGGTGGGAATCAGTAGAAGAAGACAAACCAAAAGGAGTTACTCGGAATTCAGGTGGTGTAAGTGATGGACTTGGCAGTGAAGAATTAAGTCTGTTGTCTCAGATGGGATGATTATTTTCTGGCTTGGTGAAAAGAGCAAAATAAAGTGCTATCAAATTGGAATTTTGTACTAACACAAACTAAAGAATAACAGAGTTCAATTGTGTTTCATGGTAATATGAAACCATAAAAAATAGAAGACTCAAGACATTAACCTGGAGGATAATACTGTAACTAAATGCAGAAATGAAACAGTTTATTATTTAAAAAAATAATCATCTTAATGCACTTTATAATTGCAATTTATTTCCTGAAATTCTCATTCAGAGCAATGCTTTGCAGTAAAGGATTTGTTTTCTCTTGTTCTGTTTCCTCTGATAGTTTTTACTGCTTTGATTTTACAGTGGTTTTCAACAGAAATTATTCCACACTAGAATTCCTGGAACAAATGCTTGCAACTATGAAGTGAAGTAGGAGTATTGGTGTTAGTGCTTGCTCTTAGGATGAGGAAATTTGTTGTTTTAATGTCAAAACCTATATATGGTGGGATAAGTGAAGGTTAAGGAATAATTCTTCATGTGATCAATGCTTCCTGCCAATATAAAGTGCAAAACTCCCTTCTAGCACTGGCTGTTTGGAAACTCATGTGGAGAGATGAGGATCTATTTCTCGATGGAAGGGTCTGTGTCGCACAAATCACCACAACAGCTGCCATGTGTAGGCAATTTCAGCAAATGGGATTACTACAGAAAAGTGAAAAAAACCCCTAATGCTTAGAGAGAATATGAATTATTTAAAACTGTATTGGGTTTGTAGAAACCTTAAGTAAAGAATAGTAGAATATAACACTGTAGAGCTGCTCTTTACTTTGCAGAACTTTGGCAATTAATTTACATTAATTATAATTTAGCTCCAGAAATATTTTGACGCCTCTGAATTTCCATGTCTTCTGTTTCACTTTTGTAGTTCAGGAATGAATCTAATGAATTCTTGAAAAATTCGCTGTTAGAATCAGATAGCGCGTTTATTGGTGAGTTTTTACCTCCCCTTACCATGTTGTGAATGTACAAATATGTTATTTAATGCTGTGTATCTAAAATGAGTATTACTGTTTTAAAAATCGCAGTAGTTGTAGCTATGGTGATTGCTTTAAAGTATTAGAAAATTATACCTCTAAATTAAAATACAAATATTTATGAAATTGTACTGCAATAAATTTGTGTAGATCACCCATAAAATTAATGAGGCTCCCTTATACCACTTTGCATCTTTTAATGAGAAAGCACCTTGCTCTGCTCTTCATGCCTTCTCTGGGATGTTAGTCTTGTCAAAGAGCCCTTTTTAGCACCTTCCCACCTTTGATAAGGAAAAGCTAATATTTCTTCAGCAAATGTGCTCCAGTGGTAGAATATGCAATGCTCTTCTATTGTTCTGCAACAAATATAATAATTTATTGGCAGTCACAGCTTACAATTGCAAGCTGACCACAGTGAAATATAAAAGGCTTAGGCAGTGATTCTTTTCATGGTTATTCTTTCGATGTACAAGCATACTCGATTTTAAATGTGATTATATGGGTGTAATGATGATTCTAAATTAATCACTTTGCTGCTGTTCACATGTTATTTCATTTCACTTGCAACATCATACTTGTAAACATTGTCACTTCATCATCTGAAGTAGATGATTTTTAATTTTAAGATTTTTGCAGAGAACTGCCCCATAAGGTCTTTTGTCTCCTTATTTAACGTTAACTTCATATGCATCTATGTAAAAGTACTGTTTTATTTCCAGTCACAAGAAATGATAAGGCTAGAAAAACCAACCAGCTCAGGCCTCTACATGTTATTTTTCCATTAGCAGGCATTACACTATCTTGAAATTTCCTTCAATAAGATATGGGAAATCATCTCACAAGGTTTTTATTCTTTGCTGTAGGGGAGATACAGTAGTCTTGCAAGTATTTTTAATGAAAGTGGATGATAAACTGATTATTATTATCTCTGGCTTTGGTTAAAAGCAGAATTTTTCATTTTTCATTTGGAGTGTATTCAGGCTTGTTCTGTTAATGCGGGGAGTAGAGAGAGAGGCTAGAACCTGGAACTGGGAAGGGCACAGGATGGGGCTTTCAGCCTTGTTCAATGCATTTGGTACTCTCTGTAGTCTGCAATGCCTTCTTTTTTTAGGTTAGGAATAGTACAGCCCCAATGGTGAAAGGATGCCTCAGGAGAGCCCATCAGTCTAGAATGTGGCCAAATATCCCACGTCTAACAGTAGCCAGGATAGGCTCATGGAGAGGAATACTGGATAGAGGGCAGACATGCAGGACTCTTCCATATTCCAGTGACTTGTAGCTTGGAGGCTTCCCAAGTCAAATGCTGAGTGATTGCATTTAATAAGTCTTGCTAAGCTGGGTCCTTAATAGGTTGTCTTTCATAAATTGGGATGAGCATTTTTGAATCCTGCTAATTGTTTACCATCAGCAGTATTGTGTGGATGAATATCCACACTATGGCCTTTCATCTGAATCTGCCGCCTGTGTAATGAGGTGCTCTTGGTTTTATTTACCACTTTCACAAGGTTCATGATTTTTATAGTCCCCTCACCCTTTTCCTTCTTCTCCCCATCCTGCTGGTACTTGCAGCTTAATGAGGTGGTGGAGTTAACCTGTGATATTATCTATTCCCCCTTTGTTTTCCATTTTATTCCCAGGTCATTTATGACTGATGAAAACCATGTTCTCCGATACTGAGCTGTAGGCACGAACTAAAACTCTGTTATGCTTTGCATTATTTAGCTTTATAAATGGCTTTTAAAATTCTGAATCTGGTGACTTCCATCCCTGAAATGAAAAATAAATCTACCATTATCTGTGGGCTGCCTTCTCTGTGAATTGTGCGCTCGCATTGTCTGAGGGTCTTTTGTGAAATACCTGGGGTATATTTTAACAATGTTTTTCATTTCCTAAGAAGAGTGTAGCAGTACCCTTTGTTTTGGTTGATTTTTTTTTTTCTTTTTTTGATGTAGTTTAAAATCCAACTCAATCTTGACATCTATTATGCCAGCATTACAAATGAATTGATCTCCCAGGGCTCAGAAATTTGAGGCAGTTAGGAATAAAGAGTTTATCCCTTTCTTTTTCCCATTTTGCTTCACTGGAGACCTTGAAGTTCATTAGTGTTAATGCAGTGATTTGGAAGCATCTCTGTGCAGCAGTCTCTGAATTATAGATGCTTACAGAAATGGGTGGCATCTGAAACTGATAACACACTAATGCTTCAAATAAATTCTACTTAAGCTTGTACTTTGTTGTCGTAAATTCACACGATTAAACGATTTTTTGTATTTTGTATAATAGCACTATTTTGAATATAATGAAGTTCAGTAGGTCTTGTAACTAGAATTCTGATTTGTGGATTGTTAGCCATTTCAAAATTAAGCTATGATTTTTTTCATTGAACCGTTTTTGATAAGAGAGTGAGTACCTGCAGTGAAACTGGGGAGGGAAAAGAGGAAAGGAGAATTACAATTTTATTTTTAGAGAAAAACCTACTGGTAATACAAAAGCATTAAAAAAAAAACAAAACTCTTTTTGTTTCCCTAAACTTGTTTGATATCAATCAAATTTATTCTCCAAACCCATGAATTTTCTTTTTCAACCAAAATAATTGTTTAATTGTTACTTTTAGAATTTACACACATCTGTCTTCTTAATTCTTTTACTTAAGGTGTCATACTAGACTAAGCACCTTTCCAAAAGGTGAATTTGTTGTCACACAGAGTTGTTGGTGATAATGGATTCTGTACTGGTTTTGCTGAGCAGAGTCGATTCTTTTCCTGAAAGCCTCAGTTCTTGAAGGTGCCAGAGGGCCTGAACTATGAGTTGGAGCCCACTGTTTGCACTGAGCAGCAGCAAAGTCATAAACCAGCCCAGGCAGTGGTTACTGGCCCTGGAGGAAAAAAAAGTACCTGTTTGAAACAGTTTGTATTTTAAAGGGTTTAAATCAGCAGAAGGGGAAATAGATAAAGCAAGTGTGAAGCAGAGACATCAGCTTAGGGTTCATTTGTATTATAAAAATAGATTAAACTCCCCCTGCTGTAATGTGATACACGTAGGATCAAAAAAATTAGTAATTTATTTTTGTATGAAGAGATTCTAACAGTTTATTACATGAAAAGGCTGAAATATGACCAAGGTTGTGTGATTAACTCATAGACTTGTGGTACCATAATCTATGTAACATTATCATTCTATGTAATGTTATTATATATTCCATGTAACATATTTACCTACATAATCTATTACACGATTGTATCTTTTTATGACTGATTGGCCTACTGTTCTCTATTTCAAGCAGAGATACTACACTCATTTGAATCTTTAGGTAAAGATCTATGTATAAACAAGATTTGGTGAAGTGAGGTGGGTGGGGGACTTGCAGTATGCAAAATGCTTTATCCTCTGTTCAAGAAATATCTTGATATATATCATAGAATCACAGGACAGTTTGGGTTGGAAGGGACCTTAAACATCATCTCTTTCCAACCCTCCTGCCATGGGCAGGGACACTTCCACTAGACCAGGTTGCTGAAAGCCCCATCCAACCTGGCCTTGAACACTTCCAGGAATGAGAAATCCACAAGCTCTGAACTACCTGTTCCATGTATATCTTAAGATATTTCTGGCCTTTGCTTGAAGTTCATCCCTTTCTGCTGTTGTGTACCTTGTTCTTTTGTCTGAATCTGAATTATCACTGGCTTTGTTCAAGATGTCCCAATGAATACATTCCTTTGATTCCTATGATGAAACCAAGTACAATATATGTGCTCATTTCAAAACATAAGCAGGTTTGAGCGATTTCTGGTGTTTTGGTGTCTTTGAAAATGATTTCACCTGTTTTTCCAGGTGCTAATGGGGAAACATTTCCTGCCTTAGAAGAAGTGAATTTATTACCACAGCTTCCATCTTCTGCAAGGGAGAGGAGACGAATAAGGCAGAAAGCTTTGGAGCGTGCTGTACGTATGATAACTGGATTGGCTTAAATGTGAAGCTGGACCACAGATCTCACCTCACACAGTTCTGTGGTTCTGTAGTGACTTGGTGGTGTTGTGAATCCAGAGAGAGTACATATGTAGCTATTTGCCCTTTTAAAAGGGTTACTGTTCAACTGAAGGAACTGTGTGTTTTTTGGTTTTCTGCAGGAGGATGTTGCAGCAGGGCAGACACCGCTGCTGCAGCCTGACAGCCTTAGTTTGCACTCGAACTTCAGCCTTGATGTTGATCAGTTGAAAGGCAAGAATGAAGAACGATTGCACAGACTGACTGAGCTCCAGCAGAAATCTGCTTACTTGGGTATGCTCTGTGTAGTAGAGATGATGTAGTGATTACTAATTAATTATAATAATTAAAGGAACAAATAATAATAGGCTGCATATAGTAGAACAGTGAGCAACTGGATCAAACATAGGAATTATTTATAGAGCTCTGTGGCTCCTGCAAGGGGTTCCCCAGCAAACTTAAGCACAACTCTTTTAGAGTAACTTTAAAGGAGGGTAGTAGGAAAAGATGCTCTAATTCCTGTCTGATCAGCCAGTTGTGCTTGTCCTGTCTGTACGACTGCAGTGTGTCACTGCTGGCAGTAGGATGGGGATATCCAGGTGCATTGCTGAAATACTAGTGGAAAGAAGTGAAATGCCTGAGTGATGAATGGTGATGAGGTGACTGAGTTTATTGGCATTCCTGGGAATCCGACGTCTGTGGTACAACCAGTGTGAAGATATGCCAGAAAATTGTGTCTGATGAAGTACTTCAGTTTCTAGTTAATATTGTTTTCTAGTCATTTGTTGATATAAATGAGCATTCAGTATTGAGGTTAATATGGATACCTCTCTCACTGGACACACACTTGAATTCATTCTGTGTTCTTGTGATCATATAATACATCAGAGTTGTCTTGGAGCTTCTCTGTAGGCTGATTGCCTGATATAGATCCCCTTTGTGTATGAAGTACCAATCATGGCAACCATTAATGGCCTTTAATTTCTCTCTTGGATTATGACCCAGATTCTTTCATATGAGTCTGAAATCTCCTTTTTTTAGGAGGTGGTTGCTATGCTGTATAGGCAATTCCAGTATCAGCATCCTTTTTATAAACCTAATGAGAGTACAGATGCTGGCAGTATTTTTGATTCTGTTGCTATGGGTACTCTTACAAGCACTTCATCCTTTTTTTGTTTGTTTAAACCATCTCACTGTGATTTTTAGAGCACTAAAAAAGCCCCATTCATATTAATTTTTTTCTATAACCTAAATAAATCTTTACTAATTTTACTCCTCCCAGGTATTTTTGCTATGTGAACTTCTTTTACTTCTCTGCTCTTATTTCACCTCTTTTATAATTTCACCTCATAACCTATGAACTACACTTTTTGTTTTGTTTGCTTTGTTTTTCCTGGTCTCTAGAGCTTCAGCCTTTAGTACATAATTTTTATATATGTGTGTGTGTATATTTATATGTCTGTATGTAGCTTTTTCTTTGGAACACATGGGGGCCATCACTCATCCTTAGCACATATGCCTCTTGGAAAAGCACCACTGCTGCCTGCCCTCCTATTCCCTTCTCATGCTCGGAGACATTACAGAGAAAAGGAGTGAAGCCAAGAGGTTTTATTCCTTTTCCATAACAGTTTGATAACGCCTGTGGCATCCTCTTGCTTTCCTAGCAGCTGGGACTGTTATGTCTCCTTTGCCCTCAGAGACACTGCTGGGAGAAAACAAATCTGTCAAATACATAACTAAGGAAATGTAATTGGTTATTTTCGCTTTAAATGACCAGGGATGGCAATTTACAGGCTTTGATAAATTCTAAATGCCAGTCCTATTCGCTCAGTAAGGAGACTGTCCACAGCAGGTCACTTTCCCCTGAAAGGCTGATATGGGAATCCTAAAACCATGCTA
Source organism: Xenops minutus (assembly GCA_035221455.1). Taxonomy (NCBI): domain Eukaryota; kingdom Metazoa; phylum Chordata; class Aves; order Passeriformes; family Furnariidae; genus Xenops; species Xenops minutus. Next base: position 116,775,998 of record JAWWEE010000074.1, read on the forward strand.
GTATTGTTTTCTTAATTGGAAGCTTAGAAAAGAGGAGCCAAGCCTCCTCAGCTGTTTTCACCCATCCAGAAAAAGCCATTCCCACCAACATAGACTTGGTGAATACTTTGGGCAACAGAGTCTCTGCCAGCCAGCAGATACTTTCTCCAGTGAGCAGGGTGTGCATGTTCCTAACTGCATAAAGCAGAGCAGGCTCAGATACAGAAGAGGAAATTCTCACAGATTTGGGCACATTAGGTATGTGGCTCAGATCTTGCTATTTGTAAGAGAAGTTGCCTAAGTTGTTTGAGACTTGTTAGGCATTCCTCTGTGCCTTTAAGTAAAGGAATGCCAGAGCCTGCAGTGATCTACAGCAGGCAGCAGCACAGGTTCCTGGTTAAGTGCAGGCAGGCAGAAGACAAACACTGATGTCCACTCGAGAATGCCAAAGGAATTTGTTCCCGTTGAGGGGTGGGATGTGCTGCAGTCGGTGTTTTGCAGGAGTCCAGATGCACTCAGTTTCTAAATCAGTATTCCATGCAGAGAAAGAGCTCTGCTTATCCCCAGCCTGCAGATACAAACTGAATTATGAAGTGGCAGCTCCAAAGAAAATTCTTTATATGTGTTCCAATTAAGAACAGTTTTTTATGGCATACACGAAGTGTTGAAATTCATGATGAAGCAAGTTTTGCACTGTAGCTGATCTGTGCTGCTTTCTAAAAGCAGCACCAAGTGAGTCTGATGCAGTGTTGTGCACTATGATCGTACCTCTGGTGGAACAGGTGTTCCTGCCTCTGACATAGGTCAGCAGGGGGAAATGCAGCCTTCTGGCCTGCATGTCCACAGTTTGTCTCTAAACAAATATGTTACCTTATTTTTATTGTTTCTAAGTATCATCTTTCCAAGCAGCAAAGAGAAATTTAATTTTCTTTAGGCATTACTTTTCCTGCCATGGGCTGTTTTTAACCCCACCATAACCTACGTGTGTAAGAACTGTGGGTTCCAACCCACAGGGGAGTTCATCTGACCCAGGATTTAGGAGGCAAAGAGGTTCACTCTCCTAGCGTTAAGCACAGAGGGAGGGAGGTCTGCTCTCACTTCTGATGTTACAGACAAGTTTTGTTTTAACCAGAGTAGGAAGGCTTGGAGGATGATTAATCAGATCACTGTCTGATGTGACAGAACTAACGATTTGCTGCCAAGTTCTTTTTGAACAGAAAGTAATTGGCATTTTGTTTTGGAACCTGAAGTCCCACTTTGGGTGTGAAGAGAAGAATTGCCTTTGCTCACAGTGTATGTGGTGTTGTGCAGTTCCTGGCCTTCCCTTCACCCCTGCACACCTGGCTGCTGCTTCTGTAGGACCTGGGTTCTCAGGGCCATGTTTAAACCATCAACTTTCAAGGTTTAATGAGCAGCTTCAGTGAAATTTTGGCTTAAAATCAAATTGTAAAAAGTCATAATTTTTTCCAGAATAAAAACCTTGAATTTGGAAAAATCATCCAAATACTTTACTGACATGACACAAATTGCTAAAGTGAATTATTTGATCAGTAAGCAAGACACCATTTGTTACATTTTGCTCAAATTAGGATGTTTCTGCAAAAATTCTGTGATTTTTTTTTTTTCCTAAGTCAGAGTCTTTAAATATTTTTCTGCCCCTCTTAAAAACACAACAACAAACCAGAACTTCTTCATTTATGTGCTTCAGCTTTAAAGGGGAAAACATTGCAATTTTCAGTTGTTCTAGGTGTGTGTCTGGGGAAAAAAGGAACAGTGCAGAGAAATTTATACATTTATATCCTTCTATATATAGTAAAAATTTGTTGTTTGATAATCCACACTAAGAACTTTTTGTTTAAGGTATTAGGATATGTATGATGGCTGACAGAATGAGTAGAGTTGAGAGCGATAACCCCAAATTCAAAGGCAAGGCACTTCTGATTTTTGTTTGGTGGGGTTTGTTTTGTAGCCAGAAGATCACAACTGACATTGCATTGAGGTTATGAGCTGTGCTGGACTGTGACAGAGACTCATTTATGTTTGCACTGTTAACCTGTCATAAAATAATTCTTAGTTCTCTCCTGAGTAAGGGACTATCTATACAGAAGTGTTAGGCCATGCCACTGTAATTAATGGCCTTATTTCCACATGCATTTTTTCAGGCCTGTATGCACTGACAGATTTGACTTCTCCCTATGACAGGAGCTTTTGGGAAAGCCAGAGCCATGCACTGAGTCCATCCCCCTTTGCCTGTGTCACCCCTTTGTTGATCTGGCAGTGCGGGTATGGAGTTGTCAGGGCCCGGTTTCCCAGAACATCAACAAATCTGTGTTAAGTGGAAACAAATGTGATTTAAAAGTATTATTTATGCATTTTTTGCAGACACACAGCCCATCCAGTGTTGTGGCAGGATGTGATAAGCCTCTGCCCTCTTTGTCATATGCACGTTGCTCTCTCCCCTCTCCCAGGTGATAACATTTCCTTCGGAGACATGGATGACCTTTTGAGGCGCCACCCGTCCCACGCGGGCAGACGCCCCAGTTCTGTGGACACGGTTGCGACAGAGCCCTGGCTGCGGCCAGGAACTTCGGACACGCTGCAGAGACTCATGGCTGAGCAGTCCAGCCCAGCAAAGCTGTCGCCGGAGAACACGCTCCCGCTCGGTTGGCAAGGCCTCTCCACCGCCCACGGCTGACCCGGCCCCGCGGGCACAGCCACAGAGGGACCGCCCGGCACTACCGCACTTTCCAGGGCCTCTGGGAGGGAGAGTTCCCTTCCCTGTACATAGTGTGGAGTTGTGTGTGTGTGTGTGATGGAAAACAGCAATAATAAAGAATCAGACACTGCGGCGTAACGGAGGTGTAGCACAGGGATGTTTTCTATTCCGTGACATGGGAAGTGGAGGAACAGCTTTGGCAACTTTTGCACTTTTTGTACAAATTTGTTTCAACCTCAGAAGTGGACTTACCATGAACACAGAGTGTAGAGTGTGTGTGAATTTAGTATGAAATCAGTTATTTTTTAGCTTTATAGTCAAGCTCCAAAACTGTGTGGAATGAGAGTAACTGAGCAGCAGAGGGACGTTAGGTTTTTACCAGAAGAGTAAAATAACTGAGAGGGACCCTTGCTTTTCATACATGGTGCATGAAAGTGCAGCAAACATTTGAATGAAAAGTTACTATTAGCAATGTGTCATGTGTTCCCTGATTTGTGTGCTGAAAATACAAATATTTATGTTTCTGATTGAAGAATGAATAAAGTATTTTGTTACTAAAATTATTTTTGTTACAAAAAAATGTGAAACCAGACTTCCATTTTCTTATCATTTGCTTCAGCTTACATTTCCTCATGAACAAACTGGAATGTTAAGGCTGTCTTCAAAGAAACAGGAAAACACATGGAAAATTTGTTGATGAAAAGCACAAACTTTAACAAGGACACATATATGGAAGTAAGATTTTAGGAGTTAAGTGAACTGAAACACCAAGGTGAAATAAGGGTAAGGCTGTGACTTTCCTTGTGGTTAGGAAATTCCCACCCAGAAACCAAAGCTTAACCAGCAAGGGAAAAAAAATCCCACTGGTGAAAACAAATTTGTAAAAATATTTTTACTAAAATGCCACTTTAAGGCTCTTGTAAGCCTGCTTGAAGGCCACAGCAAGGCCATGGTGACAGCACTGCTTGCTGAGATATACTTCAACTTTGTGTTGTGTTTAGCTTCTTCCTGTGTTTAGCATGTTCTTTCCCAGAGATCTGGCTAATTCTTACCCTGAGTTTCTGGCTCAGCAGTGAAAAGGCTGATGCTGTTCATCGGTGTGGGTGTGACAGCACTGGCCTGGGCTGGAGGGTGTGGGATTGGCCACGTGGCTGCTGCACTCTGACTGTCCCAGAGGCCGGAAGCACAGAGAGGTTTGAAACAGCTGAGGTGAAAATGTTTTCTAATACACTTACTGCCCCACCCCAGTGCCTCTCACAGTGCAGCCCACCTCACACATTTTATACTGCTCTTGGTCACCTTCCCCTTGTTTTGATGACTCTTCAGTTGCTTCACAATTCAACTTTGTGATACATTAACTGTACTAACTCCCTTTGTCTTCCTCATCTCACTGCCTACATTGTTTAATTAATGATTTTTTATTCCCCGAATAGATGTTTTATCCCCAAAAGAAGCACAAAGCCATTGTTACCCTAAGAAACCACCCTTATTTCACTGCAGGAAGTTTTGTAAATGCCACAGAGCAGCAAACACCAGCATTCCTTTGCTCCATTTCAGGAGCACGACACAGCCCAACCCCTCTTTAAGTAGCTTCCTTCACCCCTGCCATAGGCTGAAACCACTAAACTTGTAACCCCACAGCCTTTAGCACCATGAACTACACTTTTCCTTCCAGCCATCCTCCCTTGAGCACCCAGGCTGCTACTCTGAGTCCTTCAGCTTTCTCTGCATCTCCAAAGCTCAACTGTTGGCAGGGCCCTTCTGCCTTCCTAAGTTTTTTAAACTTACCATGACAGCCTCACCTGCAAAATAAATGTATCTCTACAGTGCTGTAAGATTTAAATACTGCACAACAAACTGAAAAAGTAAAATACAGCCCCAAAGGAAAAGCTGTACAATTCATTAAAATAACCTTAATTCTTCTCCTTCTGACATCGGTAAATGCAATTTGATTTTGTTCCCCCCTAATTAACATTATGAACAAACTCTGAATCACAGGTCAGGGCAGTTAATTCCCTTCTCTGGCTCTTCCACAGCTATTTCATTGAACTGCTTGCACTTATTTTTGGAACCTGCTGTGAAGGGCTATGGCAGATTCCTTCCTCTGTAAGAGAGGGGAGGCTCCCTCATGCCCCTCCTGAGTCTTCACACCTCTCTCCTGTGCTAGTCATGGGTTTTGCGGGAACACACTGGAGCGCAATCCAATTCCACTTTTACTCACCACATCAAAGCAGCTGAGGTGGCAGATGTGTTCCAAAGCAGCAGCAGCAGAACTCCCAGCCTTTGCCTCCCATCCACCCTTTCTCCACCGTCTGTTTGTATTTTAATCCCCAGAAAGCAAGGCACAGTATTTGAGTTTCTATCTGTGCAGCACTTAGGGGTTCATTTGACCAGCTGATGCACAAATGCTTTTATTCTCCTCCCCACACACCCCCTTTTGTTTTTAAATTTACCATTCTTTTTCACCGTTATTTGTCTCTTAGCAGTGAGAAGACACATCACAGACAACCCAAGGGCACCCACCTTTCTGTCCTGGGGACACCGGGGTTTGCTACTTTGGAACAGAAGCATGAGAGGCAAAGCAAACTAAAACAAGTAGCTGTGGATTAGACTGGTTTTGATTGCACTGATGAAAGAGTTCAAAAACTTTATTGACCTATAACCTGATTAGAATATGCCAGATGAGAACCAAATATTGTACAGAAAGTTGTACAGAATTTTTTTTACATAGAAAACTTTACATATCTGTACCATATACATTTTGTCCATCTGAAAAAAATTTCTACATCCATTGTAATACAGAATGCTTGACAATCTCGTCTGTTAACCATCAGAGCACAATTCACAGTATGAATACATTTCCAATAAATTTAACCATCCCCAAACCATGCCAGATTTGTTACTTGAATATATTCAACATTAAATTCTGTACAGAAGAGTGAAATCTACATCAAACAAAAAACATCTGACAGCAGACACAACCTAGACTTGTTTGCAGTGATTCAAGTTCCAGTCCTTAGAGGATCATCATTTCAATGGCTCGTTATATTTAAAAGCCCTAAAACAAGTATATTACAGGTAGTTATGTCAGTCGTGGTATTTCTACCGCTGTTCTTGCTAACTTCTGGGCTACACTGAAACAAAACAACAAAAAAAGAGGAAGAAAAATCACAACCCCAAAAAAATAAACCCAAACTTCTAGTGCATTTGGTAAACGAGTAAGAGTTATGGGCTTTCAGCAAATCGATAATACAGAAATAAAACAATTCAGGAAGAACTGTATAGTGTTAAAGAGTTTATATTACAGACCTGCATCTCTGTACATTTTCACAGAAGGATGATTACCAATGTCTCAGACAGCCTGAGTGTGCAAAAATCTTAGAATAAGAGTATCAGACATAGTTGCTAAATATCTTTTACCATGAACAATAATCTCCATTTTCTTTTCACTATAAACATTTTATCCTTCAAAATACAGCTCTCCTGAGTTGTACTTCTCGCAGAAGCTCAAACTTTTACATATATATGTTTCTTTGGGTACACTTTACTTTCACACCCGCCATAAACATCTGTTGCTATACTGCTGTCTAGGACAGTAAAGGATACTGCAGCCCATGCTGACAAGGGGACTGTGCTAAAAACTGGCTTTGTGCTCAGCACCAGCCAGGGAAGAGAAACCGATAGAGACAATCCGTCAGGAAATAAAGGGACTGGAGTGTTGCAAGCCTTAATTACAGTTGTAAGCGTCTGTACCGTTAACCCTTGGATACACGTTGCCATACAAAGAAATCATTTTTATGGATATCCAGCCAGAATGGCTCAGCTATCTGGTCCTTGTATTTAGCTGAGGAATATAACCTTTTAAACAGAGTGTCACTATCTGCTAGTGCTTGCTTATTCCAGACTCTTGTTCTGGTGGCTGGGATATTTGGAAAACCACACCAATCCGAAGGAAAAACCTCCGTAAAACAGCTCGAAGCTCAGGAATAAGGTCAAACTGCATGATTTCACACAACAGAGGGTAATAGAATGAGGCATGGGCCTTGAACTGCAGAGAAAACAAACAGAAGAAATTAATCTATTATACATCAACACCCCTCAGAAAGCACATTGCAAGATACAAATTTTAGATACTGTCCCAAATCAAGGTGAGAAACCCACATAGTGACAAGCAGAAACAGCTTTATAACCGAAGTTAGCAGTGCTAGAACAAGGCTGTGACAGCTGTGATGCACTCTGACAGATGCTCACTAGCTACACACAACTCCTTACTAATGCTTATTCTCCAAGAGGAAATAGATTTCTACTACCAGGTCTTTATTGTAGTTAGCCCCTTTCACTTAAGTACTTTAGCCAAGTTTTGTCAGAAACAGAGGGGGATCTAAATATGGATTTATTTCCTGCAGAATTTTTTTGGAGAAGGTCAAGGTAATGCACATGTAGCACTGGAGGTAGAAACGGGAGCTAATTCTTTGAATAAAATATCACTAATCCTATTCCTTAGCAGGAGAGGGGTAAAAGCAACTTAACAGACACTTCTAAAGGATTCCAGCATCTTTCAACTTCTCTCAGACACGTTTTATTTTATCACTCACTGCACCTTCACGCTGAATTATTACTGTCAGTATCTGTCAAGTGCAGTTTGAATGTACATTCCTTCAACAAAAGAGTGTCTACATTGCAGCAGGAGCTTTTAAAGTCAAGTCTATAACTGTGTGAACCTGGAAGTACTTCTTACCTGTAAACATCACCTGAAACACCATTCCAAACAGTTACTTACCCTTTCATCACTTATCTTCAGGACTTTAGTCAAAAATAAGAGCAAAAGATTAGTCCAGGCTTCCCGATGACTTTCTGATGTAAGAGTGAGGAAATAACTGAGAGCCTCACTGCAGACACTAGAGAGAAGACACACAAAAATTAGTAACTCCTATTTCATTCTAAGCTCTACTGCAGAGAGGGAGCTTCGGCTTTGCAACTTATGGCAGTAGAGCCCTGGTGTAGAAAAGCATCGTTTCATGAAAGCTCCTCTAAGCCTGACTGGTGACAGAAGGCAGTGATTTTGCTCAACTTAAGCCTGAAGTCCTAGTACTGCAGCAATAAATAAGCCGACAAAACATAATTATGCTGTTTGTGCACGCATTTGAAGTGCATCAAGAGCTCTTTGGGAGATATTAAAATGCATGTGACAAATGGTATGTAGACTTTAAGAACATATCTCATGCTGATGTAACCAGGTAGTTTTCAGCTCTGCTTCCTGGTCTGTGAACCTTAAAGTCTTAGCCTGAAGTGTTACTGTCATGGTTTTAAACCCTCTCTTATTCCTACAGTTGTTTGAAAAACTTTGTAAACAAAAGACATTCAGGTGAACCTTAGCATTCACAGTAATGATTAACCAAAAAGCCAGAAGTCTCTGGATGCACACAAGGCTGCTCAAGGCCAGTGTCCATTTCTGAAGATGAGAAGAGTGTCAATTTCCTAAAATATCTGAAGTTACTGAAAAAACAAGTGATAGTTTGCTTTCCTTTTAGAACAGGAGCTGTAACAAGCCTCTACCTACCCACATGATAAAAACAGGTCACAAAACCTTTGTTCTCTTCTGCATGTCATGTAATGAGAACAAAAAGCAGAGACAGCATCGGTAGCTGGAGGCACAGCACATAAAAACTCTTAGTGTTACTTGTGACCACAATCACACACGTTAACACAATAAAGTTTACCACAAACAGAGAAGGTGTATATTTTTAAATAAAAAAAGCCCTCTTCTTCAACATCAGAAAGAACATCAACAGGTTCAGCTATGTGGGCCTTACTTCAGCAGTCTTTGCTGGACTTCCTCCCACGCACTGGTCCGGCTTTCGTCCATGTACATACGGAACAGAATGCGCAACCCACAGGCGAGGCTACTCGTCTCCTGCTTCAGGAGATTAGGCTTTGATTTGCCTTTGAAACCTAGAGAAATTCCAAGGATCCATTTAGAGTTTTGGTTAGAGAGTTAGAAGAATGACTTAGGTAATTAATTTCTCATGACATAAAGTACAATGGAGCATTGCTACAAATTGACCTATTTATATATGACACAATTGTGTTTGGCACCCGTTTCTACATAAGCTTCCAAGTAGCTGTGAAACCTGTGTTTATGCCTGCAGCTTCCAAGCATGGGGCTCACATTACAGCCAAGAATCAGCCTGGCAGCTGTAACTCAGTGAAACCTTAAATTTTAGGAAACCAGGAAGATATTTGCACTCTTCCCCTTAGGAATCCCAGAGTTATAAAACTAAAGCCTGATAATCAGTTTTTGCATTCAGCATCTAAGTAGATTTGACCTTCAAAGCACAGTAGCACCCTGTCACAGAGCATTTTTTCAAGATGACTGACTCACCTGCTTTCCAGAGAGCAGTTCTCTGCTCATTGTTTGAATTAAATGCTTTAGCAAATCTGTGAGATTCCAGCAGACAATCCAGAAGTTTGAAAAGCTGCTGTGATGTTAGAAAACGATACATCCCTTGATCTTGTGTATCCACGTGGACATCAAATTCTACTGCATCTCTCTATTAAAAAAAAGGATTTCAAGTAAAAATTCACTGCCTTCAGTAAGCTCCTGTGATAACTCAATCATACCCTGTTTACATTTGTACTTGTTTTTAAACTTAAAACCATATTAAAAGTTGTATCCACATCCCAGCTACATAAATCCTCCTGAACAATACATATTTTAATCTCCACAGTGCTGCCCTGGTACAGCAAATGCAATTTAATACAAGTTGTAAAAGATCTCAACAGTCTGATGGAAGTTCTCAAGCACACCTAAAACTGTAAATAAGCAGATGTTTCAGATCTTTATGAAACTTTACCCAGTAGATGAAAAGCTGTTAAAAAGAAATATACCTATCAGTTCTACTTACTTGTGCTGCTGCTAGATTCTCTGCATCCTCTTTTTTGCTAGTTGCTGGGAAGAACACAATGTTGTCGATCGTCTGAATGAGCTCCAGCTGTACAACACACTTGATCAAAAGAGCAGCAAATAACTTCTGTTCTGGAAATTCTTTAAAGGAAGGAAACAAAAAGAAAACTACTTGTTAACTGGAGAACTGCAATACTTTCTTCTTTTTTTGAGCTATTTTGAAAGTACACTGAAGAACAGTTTAACTTCAAACACATTCATAAAAAAAACGTGGAATCCATCCACCTGTCTGAATTACTAAAACCTGGACTGATGACCATATTAATAATTAGCACATCTTAAAAAACTATTTCCTGAAGTCAACTGGGAGACATTGGACAAATATTCAATGTTACCTAAAATCACCAAAATGAGTGGCTTGGACCTTAGCATCAGTGCAATAGCAAGAACCTAGTCCTGAGGCTGTCCGCAGGCAGGAGGCTTAGGACACCACCAGTATCACTGCTTGTCTGCACCTGTGCAAGTCCTAATACCACCAGAGATGAGCATTTTAAGAACTAACACATAACTCTGCACAAGTATCTTAAGGGTTTCATATACTCTCCAAATCATAGACACAATTCTATAGCTGCATTCCACAGCTGTATTTTCAGCTACAGCATCCGCTGCATTTTGTACTGACAGATCTTTGCTCCTAAGAAAAAAAAAATTACTCATTTACATAGCATTGAAAGGAGAAGACTTTTTTCTTTTACTATTTTGCTTTGGGTAAAAAGCCTGCAAGCTAGCAGGTGAACTGTAGATTTGTAAAATAGGTAAAAAATGGGGACCCACAGGAGTCCAGCAGAACTCTGAAACACTACATGAGGACAAAAATTTAAACAGAGTGATTTTCTTCAAATCATGCTTCTAAAGTTATAGCTGGAGCTATAACTACAGATATTGAGCATCCACTAAATACTGCTCTTAACAGATATAAAATGCCAAATCACTACAGAGCACGCACTTGCTGTTGGCCTGGTTTTACTTGTTTCTTCACCTACTGTGGCCCCTGTGCTGGGTTGAAATGGGCGTCCATCTGAAGATCTGGGCGGAATGGAATCATGAATATCAACTGACTTCTGTGAGATTGTATCCTGAAAATGAAGTAAAAAAGAAATAAATTAACTTAAAAAAAACTTCAATGAGCTGTCAACAGTGCTGTGCTCTTCACGGCTTAAGACACTTGCTATTTCAACACTGCACTTTCATTCACTTTAGTCCTATGAAAGATGCATTAAAAAGATGACCTGCTAAGAAAGATTTGAAAATTTAAAAAGCAACAAATAATTAATTGCACAGAAAATTCAATGTATTTTGCAGATAGGCTTTTGTATTCCATCCAAGCATTTAGTGTGTCAGCCCACAGTTAGTTTGGCTTTTACCAGATGAAGAGTATGAGGTTTGCTGCAAGGTTTCGATACCAGGAAATAACCATTTACCCTGGTGTACAGTGGAAAAACTCCCCTAAGACCTTCTGTGAGAAACCATTTTCCTTTATAACTGGTGAAAGTGTGAACACACAGCTCCTAAATGACAAGTCCAAGCAATATGAAGTATCACCAGACTTTGATCTTTACTTGCTTTACTCCTTTGAGTGTTCACCACACATTGGTGGATGACACAGGAATTTACCATGGTAAAATGATGGAGGAGAATATATTGGTATCATGAAAATAATTTAAAATTCTTTTACCAGAGAGCTGCTTCAGCAGACTTCTACAACGTGTTCTGATTCTCCATTTTGTGTTATCTTGTGAACTAGAAATCAGTGACTTTGGAAAAGAAATTGTTGAGGTTTTATTCCTTAATAAATATCTTCCTTCTTGATAATTTGAATATAAAAATACTAAACATTAATATGTACAGTTTTCATTTCAGAAAGCATTCATTGAAAGAAGGAAATGTAACCAATAACAAAATAAACTATCATTGACTGCAAAGCATATATATATATACACATATATATACACACACACACACTTTTACAGTGACAGGATCTGAGGGAATGGCCTGAAGTTGTGGCAGGGGAGGTTTATGTTTGATATAAGAAGAAGGTTCTCCACCCAGAGGGTGGTTGGGTGCTGGAACAGGCTCCCCAGGGAAGTGGTCACAGCACCAAGCCTGAGAGAGCTCAAGAAGCATTTGGATGATACTCTTGGGCACATGGTGTGACTCTTGGGGATGATCCTGTGCAGGCTGGACTTGATGATCCCTGTGGGTCCCTTCCAATTTGTCATATTGTGTGATATATATATATAATATAATGTCCCACTCAGTAACCCAGCATTTGTATCAGCATTTGTTCTGTAAGTGTTGCTGGAGACTCCATTAATACCCTGGATTGTGCTGCTAGCAAGATTTAGAATTACACATACAGTTCCTATAAACAATGTATCAACTTCTCATACCAGTATAAACCAAGGTTTTTTAATCTCTAAGAATAAATATATATTTTATATATGCCTATGGATAGCAAAACACTCCACTGTATTTTGAACTACCTAAAGAAAAGTAAGACAAAAATATATAAATCCTGCAAAAAATCCATCCTATCAAAATGAAAGATCCAAAGTATTTCTCCTTTAATTCTATTTATTACGTAAGTTCTGCTAATTTTGAAGTTGTAAAGTGTCTTTTTATATTGAAGACAAAAAATTTTTTGAAAACATTCATGCTAGAACTATTTCAAAGAGAAAAGATATTTCAATTTACTCAAGACAAAGACATTTAATACATCTGCCATATATGCATGCTACCATGTCTAACATAAATGGATCAAAAATGCAGCCAACATTTTACACATCAAACCGCTATAAACGAGTCATGTATAATACAGCATGAATGTACAACACCCACAAAACGAGACTTGGCCATCACAAACACTCACACTCTGTTTCAAGTGAACTATGTTACCACTCCATAAAGATAAAAGGAGGGAGCCAGTCTCTCTTGGTAGAGCTCATCTGGGGCCATCATCCTCGATCAACTGGTATCAAATGCTTCACTAAGCTATGAAGAACTTTATGTAGCAATCTTGTGGGAATGTCCAACAGACAAACTCATTCTCATCCGTAATAGAGCAGCTACAGGGCTGTCAACTTGTAGGTAAATCCAAATTTTATATCAGTTTATTTATTGAGTGCTAAGCAATCTCATGGTTATACAAATTTTCTATTTTAAACATTAATGTTTTAAGTTCTTATTACTGGAGAAAATTTGAAGAGGAAAAAAAAGGTCAAACTATCATTCTATCTCCCTTTAGCATTTTCTCATCTTGCCAGTGTATCAAAATGAAAGAAAAACTATGACCCAAACCAGGAAGCAACTCAAAGCCCAAACAGAGTATTAGAGAAACCTATGAGACATGGGAGATGACCTAAAACAAAGAGAGGTAACTACCTATAGCCAATTTTTGGAAGTCATGTTTGCTGCAAACAAATATTTGAATAATCTTTATCAATTAATTCCTTGTTATTTTAAAGCACTAAATAGAACTTCAGTGCTGGAAAAAAAATTCAAGTAAATAAAAGCTGAAAAATATCTTTAAACCAAGTACATTTTTCACTTGTTGTACATCACAATTGTACCAAGCTCTTGCAATCTTAAAATATTTCAGCATCTTACCAGTTTTTCTTTTGCATCAGAGGGAGAGCCAGAGCCAAATTCTCCTCCAACTGGTCGCCAAGTCAGCAGCCTTAAAAACACAAAACCAGTTCCAAATTTACTAAGCTTGAAATACAAATCAGAACCAACCCTCTAAAAAGTCCACTTCGACATGGTGGGGTTTTTGTGTTAATGTAGTTAATGGAAGCTGAACACAGAAAGAGTATGATATAGATACTTCCATAAATTAATAAACTAATTTCAGTTCTAAGTATATTTTATTCTTTCATATGTATTGAAAAATATAAGCATTGTGGTTTTTGAACTTCAAGTGCTTTGGATGGACAACGGGATTACGTGGAGGTGCATTTATTTTTTCTCAGAAATACTGGATTTGGCTTAAGGCAATGTTCCAGTGCCATTAGTGGGCTCTGTCCTCCTACACTTCCTTAAGCTTCACCGAGAAAAAGGAATGAATCTACCCCAGAAGAAATCCGCAGGAACATTTGGAGGTATTTTGCATTCTCTGTTTGGGGTATGTTCTAGCATTGTATTTCTACTTCCACTTAGGACTGATTGCTGTTACAAGGTAACAAGTCACTGACAATACCCTTGATCATTCCCTGCTGATTTCCTACAGAATGTTGCTGTCTTGAAAATTTTCACCTTAAGCACAAAAAAATTTCTACATTAACTTATTGAGGCTGTCTGTGCCTGCCAAGAATTGAGGGAAACTGGATTAAATAACCTAAGTGGTTCTATCAAATCTATTGCTACAAAGTAAGATTAAAGCTATTTGTCATCGTTAAGATCTCAAACTATTTAGTTTCAGTCTGTGTGAGGCAACACTTGATGGACATTTGTGTCTACATATCCTAAAGGAGAGCCTTCCCCACTGTGTTAAGGATCCTAAATTAATGAGTCTCTAATCTACAGACAACTAAAGACCAGGTAACTAGAAAGACGAAGTGGAGATAAGGAAAGACAAAACTTGAGACATGTAATGAGACAACAAATAAAGTGGTCAGAGAACAGAATTCATTCTCAAAAACTACCAGGACACAAAACTGAGGTCTTTGGAATAATGAGCCATTCTGAGCCCGCAGAGGCCAGATCCTCGTAATTTGTGCAAGCAATCAATTCTAACTCTAGAATTTCTTGAGGAAAAGAGGGCATTCACAAAGGCTTTCTCAGCACCAGCAAGCCAAACACTTGCTGTCATGAACCTTCAGAAAATTTTGATCAACAAAATTCATAAACAGAATAAAAATTAAACAAAAAGAAAAATTAAAGAAACCATAAAAATAAGCTAACAAACTATGGGCTGGATAAACAAACAGTGAGGTGGATTGAAAACTGGCTGAACAGCCTAGCCAAGAGGATGGTGATGAGGGGCATAAAAATCCAGCTGAAGTCCAGTGGTACACCCCAGGGGCCAATACCAGATCAAATTCTGCTCAATAATGATCTGGGTAATGGGGAAGAGTGGACTCTCAATAAGCCTGCTGACACAAATGTGGGAGGAGTGTCTGATATATCAGAGGGTCTGCTGCATCCAGACCTCAACAGGCTGGAGAAATGGGCTGATGGCAACCTTGTGCAGTTCAACAAGGGGAAGTGCAAAGTTCTTCACTTGGGGAGGAACAACCCCACGCACCAGGACATACTGGGCACTGCTCAACTGGAAAGCAGCTTGGCAGAGAAGGCCCTGGGGATCCCAGCAGACACAAGGTTGGACATGAGTCAGTAGTGTGCCCTTGCTGCAAAGAAAGCACATGGCATCCTGGGCTGCACAAAAAGAGGCAGGGGATCTGCCTGGGCTCCCCATTATGAGAGACATGGACCTACTGGAGAGAGCCCAGCAAAAGGCCACAAAGGTGATGAAGGGACTGGAGCATCTCTGCTATGAGGAAAGGCTGAGAGAGCTGGGACTGTCTAGGTTGGAGAAGAAAAGGCTCAGGGCATCTCATCAACAGTCAAATATATGAAAGGAGGGTGCAAAGAGGACAAAGCCAGGCTTTTTCCAGTGATTCACAGTGCCAGGACGCAATAGTACAAACTGAAACACAGAAGACTCCCATGAACATCAGGAAACACTTTTTCACTGTGAGGGTGACCAAGAACTGAAACAGGTTGTCCACAAAGACTGCGGAGCTTCCCTTCTTGGAGATATTCAAAAGCCAGAACATGATCCTGGGAAAACTGCCTTGGATGGCCATGTCTGAGCACAGGGGTTGGACCAGACAACATCCAGAGCCCTTTCTAAGTCTAGCTATTCTGTGTCATTCTGTATTACTATCCTCAGTTATCAACACTTCAGTGATTCTGTAGAAGCTTGGCAGCTGTATAGTTTGTGGTTTTCTAGCAAGTGATCCTTGCTGAAATTGGTAGCTGAGTAAACATTCTAGTATTACAAGTTTCTAAACAAGGAAATATTATGATCATCTCTCTTTGCAAGATCTTTGCAAGAAAGCAACTTGTCAAGAACCAATAGAGGCTGATACTGCAGCTAAGAATTCCTGCAACCAATGCTGCAGCTCTAAAATTGAAAAAGTTAGTTACACAATACCTGGAAGATGTTTTATATGAATGTTAAAAAAGAACATATGCAACTGTACCTGATTAGAGTAATAAGAACCTCTGTCAGAAGATACTTTACACTCCAGAGATTCACAGCATCTGACTATTTCAAAGCAATTAGCAATTAAAGCACTAGTCCATAAAGTTTTCACATATACCACTGTGCAATTGTCTCTGTCTTCAATTCAACATTAACTAACATGGTACTTCCAGACATGATAAAAGGCAAACAAAGGTAAAAGCATCATTTGCTTTCTCTAAGTACTGAGGCAGCCTTCACAACAAGCTGGGTATTAAAACTGCATTGTCAAAAAAA
Organism: Xenops minutus; assembly: GCA_035221455.1. Classification (NCBI taxonomy): domain Eukaryota; kingdom Metazoa; phylum Chordata; class Aves; order Passeriformes; family Furnariidae; genus Xenops; species Xenops minutus. The sequence goes on from JAWWEE010000074.1 coordinate 116,792,138, forward strand.
AGTAATACAAAATTAAGGATGGGAGGGCACGAAAAGCTCTGCTGCAAAAATAAGGCTAATAGAGGAACTCAGAAGTACAAATATGGAATGCCAGCCAAACAAGAAGTAACAAAAAAAGAACTAGATCCCATAAAAAGAGAGGAAAAAAACAGAAGTATCCACCTAGGAACCCAGAAAAAGAAGAAAAAAAAAGATGAGCAAAAAGTAACCAATAAAATTATGAATGAATATCTGCATATTGTTATCATATTTTTTTCTTACTCATCTAAAAAATTACTGTTTTAATCAAACATAGTCAAAGCGAGAAGATTGCTTTGAGAAATTTTTTGTCACCCAACAATTTGGAAAAGAGCAGGCCTACTTTCACAATGGAAAAGGAGATGAATTACATATGCTCAAGGGTTTACTCTCATATAAAATCCAAATAAAGTTTACTTTACTTTGCAAAAGCTGGGAACCTCCCAGAAATTTAAGAAGCAATAATATAATGAAGTTCTCAAAAGAAGGCACAGAAAGATGAAAAAAGGAGATGAGAAGACTGGAAATCTATGGAAGGAGTCAGATATTCTCCTAGTAAAACTAACTCATTTGAAAAGCAGAAGTGCCATAATCATCAAAGGGAATAATGCACATATTTTAAATCAGATATAACTAAAGGCAAAAAGAGTATTTTGAACGTATCTAAATATTAAGATACCCAAAATGCTGCTCTAGAAAGGTTTCCAATATTAAACTGTAAGAATACTCAGAAACCTAAGTTTGGATCACATACTGAAACCAAAGCAAATACTCTGCTAGCGAGCATTTACTTCAAAATCTTTTCAAGAACGGAACACAGTAAGTTAGGGCTAATTCAATTGGACTTTCACATCCAGAGATTTGATTCCAAATTTTATTTTTGGCAGTTACCAAAAGGCAGAAAAAACACTTGTTGGCTCCCAAGTGTTTCACCTTTATTTTAGTATTATTTTTGGATTGGATTAATTCAGACCTACTCACATAAAAAAAGTAGGTGAGGCAGTGACAGATTTTATCTGTTAATGAATGAATCTGGTTTTGATTTTATCTGTTAATGAAGCTCTCTTATAGTGCTATCTGATATACAACTCTAAAATTAAGGAAAGACTGACATACAGGAGGTTCCTTTTGCTTCAGTTTTTTTCAGGCCTGAACTAGGTCCCAGAAGCAAATGCTATGAACTAGCTGACAAATACAAGACAAATAATAACATCAGATTTGAAAACAAGCAGTGTTTCATCTCAGTGTTGGTAGCATAGGGGAAAAACCCCCTCATCTTTAGCGTAATGCTGGACATGATTTCTTGTATCGCTGCCCTATGATGTCTGTGTGTACCAGAATCCTCTGAAAGGTGCAGCCTTGTTCCAAGGAGCTTCACATCAAGTTGCAACATGACAGAAAAGACAGTTACCAAATAAGCAAGATCATTCTCATAAAAAGATTTAAGACTCACAGAAACATTTAACTATCAACTACAGAGACTTACAGCTGTAAGGTTTGCGGTATTTTAGTATTTTGTGAATGAAAGACCTGATACGCACACAGGTAACTGGAGAACTAAGCCACAGCTAAAACACTGAGGAAAGCTTAATTCAAAATAGGAAATGCTACAATGAACTGTGAGAATTCACAGCTGAGTGGGAAAAAACACATGCAGAGCTGGTCCCCTGCCTCACATAAAGGCCCAATGCATGTGCAGATGGCCACTAGGCTGCTTTTACAGATTTTACTTGCTCATTTCCCTTCCCCCAAGTCTGTGGGAAAGAAAGCTTTGAAGTTTTACACAACCTGCAGTTATCTTCCTTGATAGAAACTTCATCTGTTTCGGCAAGAACAGCCTGAGGAAAAGACAGAATGTTACGGTTCCCAGCTACTTTTCCTAGACTTAATCCTTCCAGGTGTGGATGGTCTCTTGAGCAAAGAAAATCCTTAAGCAGCTCATCCTTCCTCCTTGCCCAAAAATCTTCCATTTGCCACCCCTCCTTCCCCACAGTGAGTAAATTTTCACATGTAACTACAAACAGCAAAGTCTGCCTACCAACAGCATTATTCTGTTGCAAAAAAGGAAAATAACAAAACAAAACAAAAACAAAAAACACACAGTACTTCTCCAAAAATACAACATTTTAAAATTGAATCAAGTTACATTTTGGGGGTGGTTGTTTTTTTCCACTTATCTCCTATACAGAATTTTAGGCTTTAACAGTTTATAATTTACAATGCAAAAGTATACCTAGCACCTAATTTATCATTATGTTCCAAGAAAGTCTGTTTCTCTTTAGTGTACATGTAAGCTCTCTGTTCATCCCACCTATGAGATATCTGAGAGTTTGAAATCAGTAAGTCATTTAGTTGAACTATTTTACAAAGTATAAATATTAACTGTTGTCTTACGCATGAGGGATTGTAGTTTTGAAAATATCCAGCATGCAAGTGCAAGTTTTATCCCAGATTTCTAGGGTAAACTTTTCACCATTGAGGATGACAACATTCTCCAAACAGTTTGTACCAGATCGTGCCAGTTGTTCATTGTCTGTAAAAGACAAACAGTGTATTTGTTTATTCACATTCAACAGAGTAAAATGTTAACATTGTTTTAACATAATCTGGTACAGTCCTACCTTGCTGCACACACCAGTACAGCTGTGCAAATATATCATCCAAAAGAACATCACTAAGTACTTCTAAATACTGTGTGAAAACATCACATATTGCATAAAGTGCATGGTTGCAAGTAGTTGTCATCCATTCAGCTTTCTAGGAGTGGAAAAAAAAGGAAGAGTTACAATGGATACATGTATTTCCTCAAATCAAATAGCTTTCTAGTGACATGCAATTTGTTTCTGTATCTCAAAACCCTCAAAACCTGGAGCACCAACTTTTGCTTTACTAACCAAAAGGTTTAAAAAAAAACTACAGAAGCAGACAGACAACTGCCTTAATGTCTAATCCTACCTCAATGATTTAACACCACATCAATGCTGTGTTTAAGTATCTTCCAGAGAATAAAAGCTTAGAAAGTGAGACATCCTTCCATAAACAGCCAGGAAAGACTCCCAAACAACTGACAATTTTGATCAAACTTCTAATATTAATCATTTATACAAAATTTACATTTTTAAGCCCATTACTGTTCAATTCTTTGTCAGAACAGTACCTCATTCTGGTTTGGCAGGTCAAAATACAGATGGCTGGTCAAAAGGGTCTAGTGAAAGCACAGTGCTGTTTTGGGGGGGGTGGGGTTCTACTTGTTTGTGGGTTGGTTATGGGATTTTTTGGCTTCTGTTTTGTTTTTTTTTTTCTAGTAATCAAAAAATTTTGAACTAGTAGAACTTATTTCTTCTAACTGTAACTTCATTGCTGATTACAAGCCTCACTCCGTTGAGTATGTTGCATGTCTCCAATTCCAAACATCTCATGTAAAAGCTACAATTCCTATGAACCCTACATACGTTTCATTTTTGCTATTCCTCTGTTGCTCACAGGAAAAATTACTAGGCCTTTTATACACATGGTTTAAAAAAAATGAGAAAAGTGACTGTATCTGCCAAGAGAATGCCACTGAAACAAAATAAGGCTACTAGAACTACAGGTCAACCACACAAGTTTTGAGGTTTGCTGTATGCTATTTGATGAATCTATGTTACAAGTTTTCTAATGTAAATATAGTTCTGATGTAACTTATTTTTCCCCACTTTTTTCACCTCAGTCTGCTGTTCTGGCAGTTTCATGTTGTCAAATATCCTGAAGACAATCCGAAATAAATCTTGCCACCAGTGTTTTTCATAAGTATGGCCGTATGTCTTCATTATTTCAAACATCACTGTTAAACCCCTGAAATGAAGAAAGAATAACACATACAAAATGTTACAGAAAGACAACATGCATGAGACCAAATATGTGGAACTGTGGCAGCAATAACTAACTCAAATACTGCTGAGAACGTTATACCATGACCTGATGTGGATCAGACACATTAGTACACAAAAATTAAGTAGAAAATTAGCTTGTAAAGAAAACACTTCATAGCCACAGGCAATAGGCAGAGAACTATAGTAATTTAAAATTAAACCAGGAAAACAACTTCTTTACCAAGGACCACAAGAATAAACAAATATTTCCAGGAAGTATTAACCTTCACCAGCTACAAACGTGAAGCTGTATATGTAGTCCATACACACAGCTCACATACAGAGGTGTAAATTTACATATAAATTTGTATACAATCTCTCATATTTCACATCTGAGCTCCAACTGAATACACCTTAGAAGGAAAAAGCCCTATTCAAGGAAAATAAGGTTTTACATGAGATTAGAGTGCAGCTTTGGTTTTCTCCAACTGTTTCTGCAATCCTCAACCAATTAATGAATCATGGCATAAACCCAGTTTTAAAATTCCCAAAGTAAGTACGATGGGCAAGACAGAATGCAATCACCACTACTTTGTTATTTATTATAACAGAAAATAAAAATCTCACATGTAGAGAACAGAGACTAAACTTCTACATTCCAGCATCTGTTTAAAAGGTGTTTGGTGTTTCCGCAGTGACATCACCAAAATTAAATACATAAGTAATTTTATGATGCTTACACTTAGTAAAAGAGTTGTTTCTATTTTAAAAGTTAAAGTAAGCCATCTAAAATTTGAATTACAAATACTGATTGTTACCTGGTTCTTACATCTAATTTGCATCTATTGATGATACAGGACAACTCGAAGAGAATTGGGAACCATCCTCGCACCCACACTCTGTCTTCAGGAGCTACATTCATATCATCACTTGTGTATTCCTTGAATGCCTTCAGAAGGAAGCACAGGGTTATAGAGAGTCACAGAAGTTATATTCTTCAAAATAAGACACAATCTGGACTGTAAATAACAATCCCTACTGTACCCTGATACTTCAGGTGAGCTGGCAATCAAAGTAATAATACTGAGAAGGCAGTGTTTTTCAAGTAATGCTTAGTATATTATGAAGAATAAACTTAAAAAAATAAACGAGATTATACATTCAAACATCATTTTTTTCTTGTAGTTCAGTGTGAGTCTCTTGCTGTCATTTTTATGGAGACAGCACTGCAAGTGAGGAACTACCACAATATTTTGAGGATATCAAGCATTTTTGCTTATGCCATTATCCATTCTTCACAACATTTCTCAGTAGAGAGCAGATCCTGAGATATGTTGATTTCCAGCAGCTCTCAGGAACACCAGTCACCAGCTGAACTGAGTGGATAGGGATGCACAAAGGGGAATAAAAGAAGAAAAAAAAGCTGATACTTTAAAAGCCTGTGGCATTTTATACTCCTATTGTTTCTGAATAAAGTACATTTTTCATTAATCCATGAAACTTGAAGAGAAGCCAGTAAGTTTAGTGCAAGTATTTTTTTCCTTATAAAAGCACTACTGCTTAAACCACTTAACAACGTAGTTAACCCAGACTATACCTGAGGTCTGTCAGACACGTATTTCGCACAGTGGCGAATGAGGCGGATGGCTTCCATACTGGTGTCTGGGAATGCTGCATTGCAGGCAAATTCAGACAAGCACTTTACTGCATCCTGGAAAGAATCTATGGTTGCTGGGAAGTGTTTTTCAAACACGATTGCTGAGAGAAAGTGTGAACAGAAGAAAAAAAAAGCATCATGCTTTAGAACTATTAATTCTAATATGAACTGACCATAAGAGAAGTCATGAGAGACCAGTTCATTGACTGGTGCTGTCAAATGCTTAAGTAGTAAGAAAAACTAACGAGAAACCAGAAGAATGTTCTACTGAAAAAAAAAAAAAATCACCTAGTGGGCATTCCATTTTGACAGTGTTTAAAATAAATTAAGGTAACATCTAGACTAAAGGAGGGACATCTAACAGTTAAGCAAGACCAGAGCAATAGGCTTACTGTTTAACACTAGTCTATGTAACCAGAGCTACAATGAAGCACGGAGTTACATCTACTAACTCTCCAACATGCTGCCTTATTTTTACATAGCTACTTTTGAGGATTAAAAAAATGCTTCATCCATGCTGAAATAGTTTTAGGAACTTGCAGAGGTTGAGACAGAATTAAGAGATCCCTTATGGTCCTTAAAGCCTGGGATCTAGATTAGAGTGGGAATTAAAAAAAACCATTAAAATCATCATGGTGCCACCCAGCTCAGCACTTTCTCTGAAACAGGGCCACAAGCATAATTCAGAACAAGGAAAAAGATAGGCTAACAACGTAATAGTAAAATGACTACACTTTTTTTTTTTCTGGGGGAGAAATCATAAAATTCTTCACTTAAATGAAAATCCACACATTATGTAAAATTATCTAAGGCCTGACTTGTTTTACCACAGAATGCTACGAACTTTTTTTTTTTAAAAGGCATGAAGACAGACAACAATAATCTTGCTGAATGACTTTTGTAAGTATTTTCCCAGAGGACAGTCTGAGAAGTGTAAGACATTGGTTCTGAGACATGAAGTAAGCTTTACTATGCAGGCTGTGGAGTCAACAGACTAACAAAGCTTCTCAGGCTCTGGAGCGACACACCCCTTCATGACATCTGAATATTGTTCATACTCACTGACAATGTGTCCTGTAGTCTGGAATGCCAGTTCCACTATACTTTCATCTTGATCTGAGGCTGCCAGATGAAATACTGAAAAAATGTTTTTCCAGCCAGAACGAATGTTAGCAGCCTGGGAATTTACCATCTGTGCAATACACCGTACAACCATGTCTCGAATAGTTGGAGACCTAAATTAAAATAATATATAATTTTTTAAACTAAGTTACATAATCAATTAGAATAATATAATTTCTTAACTATTGATTTACAAAAGTAATTTGAAACATTAATTGCCAAAGGTTATGCATGCAATTTCAGGCAATTCAGTTAATTGCATGTTATTACCTATTTCTCTTCATGATATGTTCAAATGGTCTTAGGAAGTCCTTCTGGAATCGGAAATTAGCAAGTTCTCCTTTTTCCAAGAACTTCATTGACAATTGCCTTAATGAGTCTACTGCAAAAATAGCTACATCTTCATTGGGATTGCAGCCAACCTGAGAACGTAGAATAGAAATGCATGGTAAGCCTACATCAGAATTCTTATGGACTCAGCACAAGCTGCCTATATAGCTGATAATGGAGAACTAAGCAGTACCAGAAAATTATCAAAATTAAACAGCAGCCAATTCCACAAACCACATTGTTAATGGAATTCAATAATCCCATACCAATTCCAGCTATTTTCTACATTAATTAACCTGGCATTTAAAACTTTCTAAAGATAAGCAAGCTGTCTAGAAAGACTTCAATAGCTGTATTAAAAATGCATGTCAGACACTCACCTGATAAAAAGTCCATTTACACTTGACTAGAAAATAGTATCTTATCTCTAGCTTCATAAAACACCCATGAAAATTCTAACACAAAACTAATGGCAGCCAGTTCTAGACCCAGGTCACAATAAATAAAGAGGTATACTTTTGTTTTTACATTTATTATATTGTGTACCTCTGCCTTCTGACGCACCTTTCCAGCTTTACAGTTTTTGTTGGTTTAAGCCTCTTACATGGAAGGACAATAAAAATAGCATAATTCAGATGAGTACATGCTTTTCCAACAAATCTCTAAATAAAATTAATTTGTATCAATAACTGGAATATGCAGTAGAATCACTTAACAGTGACAACCATTACCTTATTAAAATGATCACCAATAACTTCCCAGATCCTAGACCACTGTAGCCTTATCCGGCCCATGTTGTAGTAAGAAATCTCCACTATCTTCTGCAGACTGAACATTCGAGGGTGGGTAGCAGACAGCAGCTCATCCATAGATACGGCACAAAGCCAGCGAACAAAATCCACTGTTGAACAACCACAGATTTTAATGCAATATTTTTCCAAGGTTTATTTTACAGGGGTGGAGCGGGGAAGAGATAAAACCTACCAATAGCATTTCCATCCAACCTTGTAGATCCCGTAAATATTCTGCAAAGGACAGTTAAAGCCATTGTTGCAATTTCTTTTTAAAAAGCATCTATTAAACATGTATTCAAGTTTGGTTTTGGTTTTTTACAATATATAGACACCCTTTGATTACTTTTATTCATTAAAAACCAATTATTAATTGCGGAGAAAAAACGATGAATACAGTCAGAAGTTTTTATCATCCCTGCCCAAACAGAGAAGTCAAACTTGTCTAGAGTGCACAATTCCCATTTGCCATGACAAGTGGATATTTGAAACATGTCCCATCATGAAGCAGGGAGAGACAGTGCAAAACTAAAAAGCTATTACAACTTTGACTTATATGCTGAGCAAGCAAGGTCCACTGACACTCCAATCTGATCAGTACTTCATGATATAAACGAGGAATGCTCATGGTATGCATTATGCCTGGCCAAATCCATTTAAAATAAATGTGATTCATCGAAAGGAAGACTGGAATAATAATTTTGGTCATTTCAGACAACATCTACATAATCTAGAGGAAAGCAGGGAGTCAGTAATTACATTTAGTAGAGAAAGGGTCTGTCAATAATGCCCTCTGTACTAAGGCAAAATGAGATTTACTACCAGTTACTACATACAGCAAATCAAGATTCACCAGACACTACAGCAGTCCTCATTCTGCAACTCTCCTGCAGTAATTTTTTTATCAGTTAACTGTGTTCTTCTTGCAAAAATACCTATGATCCATTAAAAAAAAGAAAGCCCGTCTCCAACACAGAAAAAGTACTTTAATATGATAGTATCTATGTAGTGTTTTTATCAAATAAATTAGTAATGCACCACTCTTAGCACAGGGTATTCAAGTAGCACTTAAAAAGCTTGAGGTCACAACAACAAATTTAATACAATACCTGTCTACAGCAACGACAACACTTTGGGAGCTAGTTTCACCAATGGATTCCTGAATACTTGCTATCTGCTTCCAATCCACGTTTCCACCAACTACAGTGAACAAAAATTGAAAAATGGGTAAGTGATAACACAGAAGGGGCTGGGAAAAAAGATGAAGAAAAGTTGTGTCGCTACCGGTATAATTAAATATATTTTTAATTCACAAAAAAGAGACGCACATTATTCATTTCCCTTGCATGAGCTAGGCATCTCAGTCAACAGCTGCATGTTGGTCTAAGCCCTCATTAACTGGATTCTCTATCAATGTATAAACTAGATCAGTCTGAGAAAAATTGTCCGTGTTTGGAGCAACTGTATGAACAGATATAAGTGAAAAAAATTAAAAACTACAAGAACCCTCTTTTTTCTTTCATCTTTCAATGAACCTTAGGTAATTCTGCTACTGAAAATGCACACCATATGATAGCGAATACTTCACAGAGGGGAATTTTTCACACTTTATTAGCATTGAGTAAATCCATTTTGATAGGCTTTATTTTTAATTATTCACAGAGAAGAGTTTCCACCAAAAGTCCGTCTTTAAGCTACATCTCAAGTACAGCAAAGTTATCACAATAGTGAGAAAATCTGTAAATAAAAATAGGAATTACTTACTTTGGAGGCTAGAAACTGTAACTCACATCTGGGAAATCTCATATTAAGCAACTGCTGATGGTGAGCAAAATTCTGAGATTTCTGGTGATCTCTAAACTCCCCTCAAATAGCCATTAAAAAAAGAGAGGAATCTTTCAACTATTCTGGGTAATTCCATATGCCCTACACATTTAGGGGCTTTTTTCCCTTAGGCAGCCTATCAGAAAGATAAGGGAGAACAGAAGACTGAAAGCAAGCCAGCAGTTCTGTTCTCAGAGCTTTGCGGAGACAAAACGTTCTCCTATTTCAGATTGCCTCCCAAAAGTCTGCCTCCAAATCTCATTGCGCTCCATCCACACTTGGACCTGGCTGGAGATGACTGTCTGACAAATACATATAACCTGAGTCATCTGAAATATTTTTCCAGGGTATTTACGAACCAACCTTTCCGCATAAGCATACAAATGTAACATTATGCTGGAATTTCAGCAACTTTTAATACTGTTGGGTTTGATCAAAACTTCTCTTGCAAGCACTCAAGCTGCCAGTATCAATTAGCTTGAAGCTTGGTAATGAGTCAGCTAAGAAACACATCAAATGAGCAGCTGCATGAAGTGATTTTCAAGGGCTATCTCCCAGAAGTCAAATAACACTAACCAACTCAGTCAGCTTATATGAGAATTCCTTGTTATTGCAGGATTTATAATCAGTGCTGGAAAACCTCAACACGCAGCAGACTTTTATTCTAACAGTTAAGAATCTCTTACAATGAAACATAAAGAGTCACCTATATAATTCTGCTTTATGAAAAACTGATTCTTCATATTTCCATTGTCCAAAGGACTCCTGGTTACCTATGAAATATACTTTGGCTACAACCTACTCACAGCAGCAGGTTTTGTCTTCCAACTTAGTGAACAGAAAGCGGAATAGAAAAAACCTGAATTTCACAATTACAAGTAAAACAATATTCCTACCAAAGAGGTAGAAGAGTAGATGCTTTTCCCTTTACTTTTCCAACTCACATGCTTGTGATGCTTTCAATGTCCAAGTAAAACAAAAAAAGGGCCACAGCAGGAAGATAGTGCACAAGATGCAGACATCCAAACACAGATGCCTGAAGAACCACACCTGAATCCTTGTGGAAGCAGTTAATGAGCAAAGGAGTTTTTGGGGTTGGTTCCGTTGCTTTTTGGCATGTTTGTTTTTGGTTGGTTGGTTTTGTTTTTTTGGTTTTTTTAAATTGCAGCAAAGAGAGTGAATGTCTGTATATATATGGACATATGCACTATGTGTTCTTCACAGGAATTTAGGTTTACAGAAAGGTTGCTTGAAACTCACAGTTCCAAAAGATACTTTGGAGTGATAATAGAAAATTAAACTATCTGCACAACATGATTTACAGAAAAAAGTGAAAAAAACTAGAACAGTTGAGAAAATGTTCTTAAAAGCCCCTAAGTGCAGAAAAACTAAATTTCTAAAAGTTAGGCATTTTCCTATAAGATTGAAGCAATATTATTAAGAAAAAAAGGAAAAAAAAATTGTTAAGTTTCCATATGTGCCCTGTAATAAGCATGCCAGAAATTCAATTCAGAGAAAAACATTTAATGCATTTGGGCATAAACTATTTTCCTTAGAAATGTAGATGACAGCAGTAAAAAGTCTTTATGAGCTGGATTTACACCAACAACTAGCAAGTATGATTTAGAGACACTGACTACAGTGTACATTCTTGAGCTATTAGAACTTAAAACCTTCAGAGGCCAGTCACTTCAGTATAGAGAAACTGCCAGCATTTGGATATAGCAAAGTTGGACAGGTCACTGGGGAACTCTAAACTGGAGGATGCATATTACAAGGGCAGAAGAAGCTCAGTATATGAGATGTTGGCAGACTCATTAATTTCCAGGTGTAAGTTTTCCCTTCATCAGCTCTTGGTAAAGTGAGTAGACAGAGGCTGGCCAAAGGAGAGCAGAAGGGAAAGAAAATTACTGACTGCAGAAGAAGAAAAACTGTCTGAGGAGAACAAAAAGCTGGATGATTAGGACTAGTCTGGGGGCTAAGATCTGGGAAAACAGGAAAATAATCATTATTACTCAAAAAGAAAAAAAGTTGCACAAGAAACTGAGGAAAGACAAAGCTTTTGCTTGGCTGTGGGTGAAGTTCAAAAAAGGCAGGAGATATACTGAGCATCACACCAACTGAAACTTTCTAACAGTCAAATACAGTTATATACACACACACACACTTTGATGCTTCTAGAGCTTCCTAATGCACTACACCTGCACATCTTTAACTGTGTTCCCTTTTTGAAGAACAAATAAACAACCCCAGAAGAAAACACCCACCTTTTTAAAGATAATTTAAGGTAAGACTGCTATGTATTTCTAGGAGGATAAGAAACAACATCTCATTTATGGCGTAAATTTTGATACTCGGGTCAACTCGGTACCAAAGCAACCAAAACAGGAAAGAAATGGCATCTCAGAATTTAAGCTATATTTATCTCCCACTTGGTTTGAATTCTGCATGTTCTTCATAAAGCTTCACAACAGATGCTTAACCTACACGTACCAACTTGCTTGTTTGGTTATTAAATACTTGGCACACTAATGTTGCAATATTATTAAATCTGGTCATACCATCTGTGATCCATTCTAATTTGGTCAGCTATATTTTAATAGAAATGAATAATATATAATTTTCTTGCATTTCCCACTCTCCCACCCTAGCAAAAATACTTAACAGAGCAAACCAAATATTCCAGAAAATGTAACAGATGTATTCAAAGTCTAAGAGTTTTACAAGGACTACTTCAGTCTTCTGTCTGAACCTCGTCAACAAGAATGAAAAAAAAGGACAAACTTGAATAGCTGCGAAGAAAACCAGTTAAATGAAATACTTCATATCTGCATTACTTACCCAGTCCCAGCCCCACAAATTCATCAGGTGCCTGATCTTTTGTTCCAGTAAAAGAACCTTCCCTGCCACGCACCGTCCCTGAGATGTAGCGAGGTTTTACTCCAGTTCCTATTAGCTGTGCCAGTTCAAGCTGACTGATGCATTTCAGAATCTATTCCAGAGAATAACAAAGTTGTTTATCAACAAAAAGCAGTTTTAAATAGTAATAAATAAATAAATCCTTGGAAGAAATTCTAAACACTCAAGGTCAGAAAAGTATTTCTATCTAAAATTAATATTAATTTAAATAGTATTGGATTCATCTCCCACAATCTTATTTCTCTTATTTTGCTACTTTAATTGGCTGCATAACATATGCACAAAAGTATATACTTGTCACTTCCCTAAAAACCACTGTAGTTATGCACAAATAAGCACACCATTGTGTTCAAAATCCATAAACGTGCTTTCTTATCGTTTAAGTACAAATGGCTTTTACCTCATGCCAGGAATTTCCTAAATAGTTTCCATCTGTATGAGCCACCGTGATGAGAGTTTTAATGGTGTCAATATTCTTCTGCTTCATTTCAGTAATACCAGAACTCACTGTAAGTAATGTAAATCTTGCTAATGCTTGAACATAGGCATCTCTTTCAAGCTACAAATGGGAAGCAAAAAAAAAAGTCTTGTAAGTATTTTCTCTGTTTCTTGCTCTTAGTACAGTCTGTGTGATTTCATCAACTGTACTATTTACCTTTCTCTTCCTAGAACTGAATTTCCAAAGCACAATGAAAATATCTCTATGTCCTTCTACAATAGGCTGTGGTATAAAACCAGATTCCTTCTATTCATGAAGTGTAATGTCTGACAGCAGAGAACACACAGGTTGTTGTTAGGTTTCTGGTTTGGTCTTTTGTGGGGAGCTTTTTTTGGAAACCGGATGCTGTTTCAAAATAAACATAGCTACTTAGCTAAGCTTTTAATATTCTTGTACTATACTCGGACCTACTCCGAAAATGCTGCCTACAACTCAAGTTGTAGGATTTTTTTGCCAACAGAATCTACATAATGTATCTAAAAAGGCATGTTTTGCCAATTTCACAGAACTGCTCAAAACATATTTGCTTTAATCCACATCGTCTGGAGCACCTCAGAATCTTCTGAAGCAAGTGTCATGGGTGGGTAAACAGCAAGAGACCACAATCTAGACAGATGAAATATATCTCACAAAAGAAAAAAGTTCCACATGTAGTTTCCCAATTAAAACAGTGAAAAGGGGATTACAGTTGAGCTCACACATGCATTTGACTCTCCTGTTGTGTATGAGTGAAAATTACAAAATATATTTAATTGCTTGAATATTTAAGGCTGTTTTCAAGTAAAAAAATTACTGAGCACACAAAACAACCAAATATAAAATATTAAAAAAACCAAACAAACCAGGATGACTGCCTGTTTCACAGGGAAAACGTGAACACCACAACAGTGGGCAATGATAGAAGGGATATATTATCACAGAGCCACACAGTGTGTCTGCCATGATCAAACCCAACTACTGCTGCAGGATATGCTGGCAAAGGCATAGCAAATGAAGTCTAAGCACAGAAAAAGGGAAGTTTCAAAGAAAGTGTACTCAGCAATGAAGCTTTAGAGGCTACAAACTGTGTATCTTCTGTAAAAAGAAAATGTTTTCAGTTCTACATATTCATATTCCCTCTCTGCCACTTTTTCTAAGCCACCAAAGTAGAAGAAAAAACAGCTAAACAGTGTCCATCACCCAGAAATTAAAACGCATCCTTTTGATGCATATCTTGGCTCAGATGTTTGTAAGACTGTGTGACAGTCTAAGATTAAAAGCATAAGTAATTATAACTCGAATCTATAATTGAGGTTTTAGAGGTGAACATGCACAGCTTAAACTGTATTGTATACTTGGAAAATTTTCTTAAAACCAAAAGTATCCAAAAATATGCGTAAACTGATGTTAACTGCTATTAGATACCAATCTTAATTTCTGTATGTTTATTCAATGAAATAGAAAAGTTGCTAGCACTATTGTTAAACATATGAGGAAAAACTTGATTCCAACAGAAAAGATCCTTCAGTCAGCTCAAGTACAGATATGCCAGTCGTCTTCTAACCACCAGAGTTATGTGGCCTCTGAAGTCAGACAATGTATCAGGACTTTGTGCAATGGAATAGGCCTGTGGCGTACTGAAACCATCAACAAACCAGTACAGGGTTTTATGATATCAACAAAGCAGAATTCCCATAGGAAACAAAGAAGGAATACAGTTTGCATAGAAAATTAGAAAGCAACACAATTTTCTGAAATTTCAAAATTTGGTTTTGGAACACTTCCAGGTCAAGCAAGTTTGGCCCAAGCCAATCGAAGGGTACTACTGGAGCATGGGAATCTTAGAGCAAACTTGTCCTTGCCCTCCCCACGCAAGGCAGACAACTCTAAGACTGGGAGCTAAACTCTGCAGCTGTGGAAACTAGTATTTGTACCAGTTTCACTTTTGCAGTTTAGAAACAAAAATAACAGCAATGTGAATTTCACTGAACAGCTGCAGGCTCCAGGGAAGGCTCTGTTAATCAAATTTTTAAATCTGTTTAGTTTTGGGGGCAGGTGGTGGTGGTGCTGAAATTAAGTGGAAAGACAGAGGAAGGAAACCTTACATGATCTCAAATAGACTTTTCTCAAGTACAAAGTTTTTAAGAGGACCCAATGTGACTTCCCCCACTAGCAATAAAAAGTTATCTAACTTGCCAAATACAAGTGCAAGGGGAGAAGGAAGGAAAGCACTCACTATCATATCATACTTCAACATTTTTTACTTAAGCAAGTCTTACAGGGTTGTTGATTGGTCTTTTTTAAATTTTAATGTTTTCAATGTAAACATGAAATAAGGCAATGTCAAACACATGAATTTTGCTTGCCCCTATCTTCAGTTATCCCTACTATGGACTGATGGCAGACCAGTATTCCATTTATTAACTAATTATCTGCAATAACACAATTGTACCTTCACTACCAAGGATTTTTAAATTAAAAAAAAAAAAAAAAAAAAGCCTAAAAAAGCCCAAATTTAATCAGAATTACCCTCTGGAGCCAGAGAGTCTGGAATTCTTGGCATTGTGCTTGACGCAAGATACATTCATGCATTACATCAGGAATGACATTCCCAGTGCCATAACTGTTAAAATGCCACCTGATTATAAAAGTCTTATATTAGTATAACCTCTCTGAAGTTGAGAACAATACCTCCAATGCAGTTCACAGAGATACTATTTTACTTGTGAAACAGGAGAGAAAGACTCATTTTAGGAAACACCACAACAAAACTATACACTTTTGTAACACAGCTAAAAAGTTAGTTTTTTGACTTAAAAGTAGTCGACTTGCAGGGAAACAAAAAAATCATTACACAGGCATGGAATAACTTACCACAAAACACCAGGAAAAATAAAGGTCATTTTATCTGCACTTCCAGTCAAATATCAGATGAAGTAGTAATGGCAGGAGGAGGCAGCCTCTAGGTATTGCAGTGCATAACTTCAGCAACAAGGAATCTTAGAACCCCACTAACATTTTTTTGGTACATAAATCAAAGTATTATCTCAATCTTAGATTTTTTTACCTGAATGTTGAAAATGCAAGCAATCCGAATTGCACATCGTATACCCTCCAGACAAAGAGAGGCAACTTCGGTGTCATCACAGTCCTGCAGGCCCACACTGAATGCAGCTAGAAAAGGTGTCCATGCCAACTGGAATATATGCAAAGCAAGCGTTGTTTTAGCAACTTAGTTAAGTCAGTACTTGAAGGGAATGTTAGAGTTTCAACATCTTGCTAAAGTATAAATTCCATCCCTAATTCACATCATTACCCTGAAGCTGCTTTTGGTCAAAAAGGAAATAGGACAGACATGAGACACAGAATAGTATGAAGTATGGTTAGATGAGACATGAGACATAGAATGGGACAGAAGTAATGCAAATTGGCACTCCCCTCAGAAGCACTTGTCCTCTCCCTCAGCAACCAACACACACAACCATCCTTAGATTGTTGGAAAACCCAAACCCTAGAGCTATGTCCGTTAGATGTCTATTGGAGCCTTGGTATTCCTATGATAACGTTTATCTTTGCACACTGAGAAACAGAGAGTCAATAGTTATTGCAAAAACCAACACAGTACATGACAGATTCCTTAATGATGAAAAGTCTGTACTTAAATAAGACTAGCTTGTCCTGATAACACCAGAAGAAAAAAAAAGGAGGCAATGAAAACAGGGCAAGCTTTATTCCATTTTAATTCCATTAAAATTATGGTAAGACAAAAACAAAGAACAGGACATGACTCTTGCCTTATCTCTCTGCTCTTAATTTTGTTGCCTTAATCCCTCCATCCTGTTGTATCTAAGTCACTGCTGATGTTTCCCATCTCTCTTGCCTCAGGTGGAACTGAAGGTGTAATACACTCAACTAAAAGTTATTGCAGGAGAGTCTACAAGGTCCTGTCCCCAGGGCTCCCTCTCCCACAGGCAGAAAAAAAACAATCAGAAGATGCAGAGGGAACCTGACATAAATACATGTGGTTATGGAGAGGAAACCCCATGGTACCCAGAACAATTTTTGAAATCATTTTAACCTGAAGTCATCCCAGATGAAATAGAGAGTCAATGGGCACAGCAAGGTGCAGATTTTGCACTTACATTCATAATAAAATGATGCACCACAGAGTTCTGGTCAAATTTAACCCAACAATTTCAAATGTATTATCTCAGAAAAGTATTTAACACTTACATATACCAAATGGTAACTGAGGGACAGTATTAATGGCATTAGAGGAATTTCTAGATCCAGGATTTAATTCCCTACTGTATGACCTTTTAAAGGTCCCTTCCAACCCAAACTATTCTATGGACTTTTATGTTTAGAAATGTTCCTTCTCTTCCTAATTTTTCATTCCTATTGAAACCATCTTAAAAATCAAAAGAGTGAAATTCTTTCTTGAGAACTATCTAATGATCTACACAGTATCCTTTATAACTAGATTAATCCAGCGATTTTTAATACACTATTTTGTCATTAAGGGTGAAAATTAAGCCTCAAAAACAGACAATCAATTTTGGGCTGCTCGGGTGGGTGCATAAAGTGAATTTTTGCTCTGTTTTAATCATTTAGCAAATCTATCTGAAATACAATTATAATGATCAATTTTACATGGCCATCAATACGTGAGATACCCAGAAATTAATAAAGTTTTGCAGAAATAAAAATTTAAAAGTCTAACTAGAAGATGTGAAATTCAGTATTTAAATTTCACAGTTCTCACTTTTTGGGAAGACAGCTCTCTGTTTGACACAATACACTGTCCTCAGTACTTTAATTAGTTCATGAACATCCTCAAATAAGAAGACTTCTAATTCTCTGCACCTTCACAAAAGACATTAAGGGTGTTAATTTACCCTGATGCTTTGTATTTTGCTCCTTTGAAAACGGATTTTGCAAATGTACTTTCTGGATACTGAAGGCTAGGAAGTACTAGGGCTGATGTCTTAAGGAAAAACAGACTATAAATCTGACAGACACCTGCATGCAGGTGATTTCATTTCAGCCTTAAAGAAGTCAACAAGCAAGGATGTACAGCACCAAGTAACAACCTGAAAGTAGATCTTTTAAAAGGGCTACACTTAAGTGTTCCTGTGTACAAACAGAGTGCTACACTACTTTTACTAGTAAGGTGACAAAGAACTCAGAAGTTTGCCTCATGGCCAGCAATCTTACAGACAGATCCTCAGCGTGCCCAGGCGGCCAAGAAGGCCAATGGCATCCTGGCCTGTATCAGCAACAGTGTGGCCAGGAGGAGCAGGGCAGTGATCATTCACCTGTCCTTGGCACTGGTGAAGCTTTAGCTTGGGCACTGTGTTCAGTTTTGGACCCCTCATGACGAGAAAGACATTGTGGTGTTGGAGCGTGTCCAGAGAGGGGCAATAAAGCTGGTGAAGGAGGTGGGAGTTGGTCTCTTCTCCCAAGTAATAAGTGACAGGACAAGAGGAAATGACCTCAAGTTCCACTAGGGAAGGTTTCAATTGGATATGTGGAAAAATTTCTTCACAGAAAGGGTTTAAAAATCTTTGAACAGGCTGCCCAGGCAAGTGGTGCAGTCACCAGCACTGGAGGTATTTAAAAGACATATAGATATGACACTTAGGGGCATGGTTAATGGTGGACTTCACAGTGCTGGGTTAATGGTTGGACTCAAAGTTCTTAAACGTCTTTTTCAACCTAAATGATTCTATGATTCTTGAGCCTGGGCCTGGAGCTCCACCTGATCTCACAGCCTCCAGGGAACCATGTATTTATTGTAATGGTTGGTAGTGGTCAGACTTTACCTCCCTGGAGCAGTTTCACAAAGGGGTCATGTGAGAGCCACAACCTGCACAAAGGGCCACAAATGAGAGCACACAGTAAGGGCACAACAATTTATCTCAGTGGCAGGTAACTGCTATGACTTAGTTATGCCCATAGAGACCATACCCAAGAGCACACTGAGGCATCATACACTACTGAATGACTCTGTCTCTATGAATCTGAATCACTGGTATGGAAGAGGTGTTTGGGATGCAAACATACCTACACGATAGCAATTACAGCTGTTTAGAATAATAGTTTAATACAGGTCCAGCTACCTCCCCTTAAACTAGATGAGAATCTTAGCTTTTTTAAAATATTAAGCTGCAACAGACAACATCAGATGAAAGTTTGTTCTGACAAACTGCTCCCCCACAATGCAATTAACTTCCCTTAGAAGCAGTATGAACAATGAACAGAAATTAGTAATTTCTCACTTTTATAAATCTGATTTTTGACTATACCTCTATACCTGAAATAAAAATCCAACCATTTCAAATTTTTAACCTCTCTTTACACCTTTTTTCCCCTTAACACATTCCTCATAACTCCACTGTATCAAGATGCTGCTTCCATCAGCACCAAAACTACTTAAATTTCAAGGTAAATGAAAGTAGATTAGAAGGCTCAAAATGTTTTCTGTGGCAATTTTAGTAACTTACAAAATGATCAATATATAGCAATCAACATATCTTTAGTATTTTCAATAAATCCTGTCAAGTCAGCATTTTGTGTTTAAGAAACTGTGCTATTCTATATATTAAACATGTATCTCACCTTAAACATGGGTCTCACGTGCTCCAGGTGTGTTGCACTAGTAAAAGGGGCCTGAACGTGGCTCACTGCCTCCATAAGAGCTTTAGCTGTTTTAGCCATTTGTTCCATCTCCAAGTTATATAGGAGTCTTCTCTGCTTCTCACTAGCAACACCTGTAAACACATTTTTTCCTCTCATTTGTGCACCTTTAGCAGTGGTGTCTTTAGGAATAAAATAATTTTATATTTTTTCTTAAGTGCAATACTCATATGAACTTTTTGCATTACCTTTACTTTTTGAAATTGCTACACCGGCAAGATACTTCTTTTACAATACAGGTAAAATTTAACTTAAGGCAAACTTATGTATGAAATGTAACCTACTTTTAAACCTCCATAAAATTTTAAGATTTGCACAACAAAGATTTCTTCTCCATCACCTCAAATAACAGTAGAAATATCACACCCCCTAAGCTAAATTTAAGGTGAAGAGATAGTTCATTGTAATCCATCGGCAGAGAAAATAACAATAAAAATAACTGGACATTATTTCTCTGAGGGAGAAGTACATTAATCACCTTTTCATTTCTACAACAGAACCTCCATCTCATCAAGACAGTGAAACCCAAGTAGCATATAATAATCAGCTCTTTAAAAATTACAATAAAACATTACATTAATTGAATGAATACTGAGAACAAGAGGTTCTTTATTCCATATGTAAACTTCCTGCAAGCAATCTGTTCATAAGGCTAATATAGGACTTAAAAATATACAAATATGTTGGGAAAGCCTCTCTTAATGTTCTCTGTAGAAAAGCTAGAATGAGTAACACCTGAATCTTCATGCTGTGCCAAACACAAAAAGGTCTTCCAGTATTTGAGAGTGGAAAAGATAAATAATTTTATAAGTGCATTAATCAGTGCCCCATGAACCAAATGCTGCAACATTTTTGAAGATGACAGACTGGTTACTGCAAGAAATCACAATGGTTCCTAGAAACAGAAGACCTACCTTGTGTGTGTTCTCTGCCTATCAGTAACATTTCATAAAGCTCTCTAATTTTCCTGTGTTGCTGTTCAACAGCAAGACCTGCCTTCTCCACGGTCATGATTGCCAGGAATTCAGATGCAAAGGGAAGTGAAAATCAGCAGTTGCATTTAACACAGTATCATGCACTTATGTTAAAAGGAAAAGGATATGAAATTAGAAGCTGGGCCTCATTTTGAGTTAAATGAGTGGTGCTTGCTACATTCAAGTCTCATTCTAAAAAGGAGAACTTCATGAAACTGAAGAGCCAAACTATGAAGAAAGCTAACATTGAAACTACTTACTTTGTTTACTAGATTTTGTGGGTATTGTTAATTCTTTTGTTTCTTTCATTGAAATCTTCTTTCCAGCTATTTCATTATAGATAGCAGACAAATATTCTTCAGGGAGATCTTTACTGTCATTGATACCTCTATTCATTTTAATATACTGTTCTTTTGTCATTTTATTCTTAACCTAAAATCCAGAAAGTAACTGTAAATATCAACAAATGAGGCAAGCTCATCACAGTTACAATGCTGTCTATAAAATCGCCCAGCAGTTGAAAAACTACCATCAAGGACAAACCTGCTGATTCAAAAGACATTTTTAAGTATTCAACATATGCAAGACAACACTGTCAAACATACAAAATAATAGAAGTGCATGAGGACATCCTACCACTCATAAACATGTGGTAGAATCCACAGATCTATTAGACATACACTTCAAAAAAAAAAAAAAAAGATGCTTTATCTTGTCATACAGACCAAACTATCTATCTTACAGAAATACTTAACTAAAGTAACTTTTAAATCTCAAAGCCCACGAAACATAAAACTGCGAACCACAAGCTACCTTACTTCTTTCACACATATTGGACATCAACCACTGTCACAAAGTCTGAAAGTTATATATCTATGGATTACACAGATATTTATTCCAGCAACATACCTGTGGACTGTGAAGGTCTGTTGTCAACATGATAATTGAGTAAGCTAAAACATATGCAGTATCTGCACTAGCAAAAAGAGTTTGCCTGAAGGCAAAAGGGAGAAAAAGAACAGCAAATTTAATTTATTAGGATTTTTTTACTAATTACTCAACTTTCCAAAGCTTTGAAGACACAGTACATCTTACCCTTGGTTACATTCTAAATATCTAGCAGCAAATTTCTCCATTAGGCGATCAATTTTTTGAGCTTCTCCTGGAAGACGAAATCCTTCTAGAAACATGCGCAGAGCTGAAACAAAATCCTTTCCTGAAAAGTCGTGTTGGTCTACATATGCATACATGACTTCTTTGTTAAATTTATCATTGTCTCCCAGGAACTCCCCAACCTGAGTCTAAAATAAAAACAAAAAAGGAAAACTAGTGCATTTACACTTGGAAAAGAAACAAAAACAGAGTCAAAATGTCTCTCGGATTGGCCTGTATGCAATTAATGAAGACATACTCCTGCTTCTCCTCTACTCTCTGAAGCCAAGTATTTTGGCCATATATTCCATCATAATACTCTTACAAGCTCATACCTATCTGCCTACATTTGTCTTTCTCTGGCTTTACTTACATACCAGTTTTTCATTAGATGAACTCCACATGTGCACAATACGAAGTTAATATTACCAATGATTGTTCTCTGCTATGATTTTTGTAGCTAGAAAACTTACTACAGAAATGAAAAGCTTACTAAACTTTAACCCCTAGGGTGCAGATCTCAAACAGATGCAAGTGACGCTCAACTATAAATAACTGGTACTCAAACACAACCAAGCTGATCACTTTCAATGCAACACAACACAGTGAAAAATAACAAGCATTCAGATAAAGATGCCAGTATACGGATATGTAAATTGAGGTTAAAAAATCAGTTTTGATGTCTTATTCTAAGTTTTAATACTGAAATTTGTGACTTTAGCCACAGTTGCAAGCACGGGCACTAATGGATGTGGCTACTAAGCAGAATGGTGCAGACTGCTTCTTCAGAAAGCTAAGTTTTCCATGACAATATTAACACAGATATTCCCAACCTCCTCAGCCAGATACTGCAGGACTCTTCCCAAGTCCAGCAACAGCTGCTAGTTGTAAATAAAATCAAAAAACTAATCCAGATTAAATAAATTTCCTTTGGGAAACAGAAAAGAGTATTTTTAATGTTGTTGCACCACATTATTTTTTAGCCATCTCTGAAGGACAAATACTTACAGCAGTTCCTTACTGGACTAAAGTATATACAATTTACTCAGTTGCTTCTAGATACACAAGTAACCAAGCACAAGCTTTGAGTCAGCTCAAGTAGGTCAGTGTCTCTCTTTACATTTGGCTGAACTGCAGGTGCATGTAGTTCAGGGTATAGCTCTAATGGATTCCTTGAGCCTACGAATTTTAGAAGAGAGGCAAGTTTCCTTTTCTTCATTGTACAATAATATTACACACTTTAAAACACTATCAAGGGATTTGCAATCACTATAAACACATCTGCATGAGCAAAAACAATCGTCAGGAAAATAGTGTTCTTACTGAATCTAATCTTTCCTCTTGATGCAAGAACTGAGCAATATCTTCTGGGGTAGTGCCAAGCATTCCTTGTTCTTGCAGGTACTGAATCCCCCTCTTTGGTTTCTTGTTGAATCTGTACAATTAAGATCAGGATGGAATAAGAGTTAATCTTTTTACCCATGCACAAAACTGTACCAGCTTAAGTAAACAGATTCAGTAATTTCAGATGAGGTCCTGAAAAATCTGTGTGTTAAATATTTTTCCTTTATTGAACTGTGCATTAGATAGGGATGAGCTGTTCCTTTCTGTGATTAGTCCCATCATCATTGGATAATGGGGGTTTTGTTTGTTTTTGTTGTTGTTCCTGTGTAAACACCTCCTCTTTCTCTCTGCAACATAACTGCCAGCATGGCATCCAGGCAGCTCCCAGTAAAGAGAGCTAAACACTGTCATTTACTCTGGCACTCGTGAAGAAAAAAATATTCCACAGAGACAGCGAAGTCTTGGCTTGGAAAGAACAACTATGCTCTGTTGATTTTTATTTTGATCTGTAGGAACCGATCAAGAAATCCATGAGCTGCCTGTAGGAATGGAAATGTACAAGACAAGGAACCAGGTAACTGGAAGAAATTGAAACCCTAAAGGACTAAGGCATGTTTTTTCAGGGTCCCAGAACTACATGACAGAAAACTTACATTTTGGCATTAATTCACCTCACTGAGGAGGTTAAGTTGACAAAGTTGAAATCACACAGAAGATTCATGTCAGACTGCACTGAGAAATTACACTATCCTCCAGTTCTAACTAAGACAAGTTAATTAATCAGAAGGAAGCATCAGCTTAAGCATATCGGCACTTTCACCAGCAATATGTACATTAAAATGGGTCACATTCAACTGATCACGAGTTCAGTGTTCTTTTTATCCAAATACGAAAACCTTATTTTTAGACAAGCAGGTCTGGAGAAAAAAGAACAAACATTCAGAGTACTCATCTTCTAGCTGTGAGGAATTAGGTTAACACAAAACACTGTTGACAGGCTCCAAAGCGGACACCATTCAGCACTCTTTCACCAGAGGAAGTGCTGTTACATCCAGAGTATTTTCCTAACACAAGATGAGTATCTATGAGGAGAAGGAAGAAAAACCCAGGAATCTTCATAGCTCCAAAAGAATCCACCCTCCCGGGGTGATAAAAGGGCACTCACAAGTCAATTCCTTGTTCTATTATTTCCTTTTGTTGCTTTAGGACCTCAAATTGCTCTGGGTTGTCAGTGCCAGACATCTGTGTGCTGTAACTGCCAATTCCTGATGAAGCAGTAGAATCCAAGGAATTTAAGCTTCCATATCTGTTAATTGTCTCAGGGTGTTTGGTTTCACTGCTGTCCTGTTCTGTGGGTTTTTCTTGGCCTATAAATTGGAAAGGGTTACATACATCCAAAATACACACAGTGAGAGAAACCTAACATCACAGCTTATTTTCAAAATCCTTTATGAAGGCTTTGAAAAGTTACTAGCTTACCTACAATGATGTATTTATTTTTATATACGTATTCTGCTTTTATTTTGATTGGGAAAAGAAATAATAATAATAAAAAATCATTACAACATAACAAGGAGAATTCTTTTAGTTCATCACATACTGAAATTTAAGCCTTACATTACAACTATAATTTGTAGGCAATGGGGAAAAATGCAACACCTCAGAAATCTAATTACATCTTGTATCTTTTATTTTCAAGTCCAGTATTACTTTTGAGCTGAAGCAAATCACAGTATTCTGAATTTTTGAAGTACAGTGTCTATAAGAATTTAGGTATGTCAAGGTGCTCTTGGTTCACAAAGACAGCCATGCTAACCACCCCTTAAAAAGTTACTTCAAAGTTACTAACTTTAAGAACCTAATCTGAAAATTCTGGCATAACCTTAGTAATTCTCACCTCAGATCAGATGGAAATAGAATTAAAACAAGTAATGATCTAGTTACTTCACTGCTTACAACATTCAAGGTTCTATAGATATAATAAGTAAATAATAAGCAAATAAGCAATTTCTTTACTATTAAGTAAAAAAAATGCTTTCCATCCATCTTGCTTCAGCAGTAATTTAATCATTATGAAATTAGATGCAATTAGGGAGCATCAAAGCAAGTTCTGAGATCTTTTTAAAATTAGAAACACAGAAAAATCAAGAGAGTTTAGTAATTTTCAGTCTAGTAGTGTTCTAGGAATTCATACAGTTAGGAAAAGACAACTGAGACAACTTGTTCCGATGATACCAAACTTACTAATATTTCTACTAAAGGAAAAAAAATTTATTCTCCCTCTTTTTTTAATGCATGAGGCCTTACTTATCTGTAAAACTAAAAACATCAAAATACTGGAAGAACATACTAAACTCCTGCAGCATCTTTACTAAAGCCAGAAGAAACACCTTGTGTCTTACCCAGTGTTGTCTGAGAATTGGGATTTACATACTGATCCTTACTCCACTCGACCATGCACTTCAAGATTGATACTAAGCATTCCAACCCTTTTTTCCTCAAACTTAATTCCTAGAAAATATTTCATAAACAATTAATTAGTGGAATGGAGTTTAGTTTCAACCAATCATGCCAAAAAACATGAAGCTTCATTAGTTTACCTGAACATTGGACATGCCAAGTTCTTGGCTACCCCTTCCTTGAGCAATCTTTGATAAGTCATTAACCAGTCTTTCAAATATATTTGCTGCATTTAAATCACAATCATAGTTGACGTAGATATCCACTACACTCTGGGCATCTATAAATAAAATGACATTGTCAACCTTGGAACAAAAACTAGGTAATTCAATGAAAGGCAAGTACAGTTTCATTCTTTAAGATAAAAATGTAAAAACTAGAACCAAATGGTCCTTAATACCTGCACATATCCTTGTCAGCGTTTGTATAACCATCCACTTATGATCAAATGAGCTAGTAGAAGTTTCCAGGATATACAGGAAAATTTCTTTGAAGAAAACCTAACAAATATTCCAGGAAGGAGAAAAAAAAATCTATTACAAACACAGTCACTAACTTGGATGCTAAAATGCTGATATAATTCAGAAAGCAGCACTTTAGATGTACAGAAAATAAAGAAAAAAATAAAAGGATGAAAGGAAGAAAAACAACTCACGCTTGATACGTTCAAATTAGGAATCTGAATTACTTATGTACTTCCAGAGTTTTGTCATGATGAAAAATTTGGTTTATATTCTGAGCACTCAAAATCAGAACCGGGAATCATGTCAAAACCTGAAGGACAACTTACCCTAACAAAAAGTCTAAGCTGGTGTCAAAGATTCATTTGGGATTTTGAAAGGAGAGATATTACCTCATCACAAAAAGATTTTCTCTGCAAGATGTCACAAACATAACGAACAGCCTTAAGCAAATCTAAACTACTGGACCTCTATTAGAAAGGAAACATCCTGACACAAAAGAATCACTCTATGGTATTAGATTACTGGAAGAAGGGTACTAGTCAGGCCCAGCATAAAAACTGCAGTAAGTCTATTAAGAAGAAAGCTACTCTTCCCTAAAAAAGAGGTTGGTTTTCTCTGAAATCATCTTAGTAGAAACGTTGTTGTTTGGAATAGAGTATTTTATCCCCTCCTAGTTCCTCACCAGATCTATCAGCACTACAGGCTGACTAATTCAGCCAAGTATGCTCTGCAGGACAGGCTTCTTCTCACTTCTTCCCCAGCAGCAGCAACTACCATGACAGCATCTGAACTCAAAAGTGTGAGCTGCTACACAGCATTACGTCACCACCCTACATGGCATTACATCACGGCTCTGCACTTGTGAGAGTTCAGCGCTTCACAATCAGTTGTGGCTACCAAACCCACCAACATGTTTTTTCTAGAATGCTGCTGACAGGCTCAAGCCACTTCTTTTCTCCAGCAGCACCATGCAAATATGCAAATATATAACTACCCTTGTTTATAATATTAGTTATTCCTTTATGGCACAGAATTTTTGCAGAGATTTGGAAGCTATTAGCCAGACTAATTAGCAATTAGCATAAGGCTAATCACACTTTAAGTCACATGTTTGGGGAAAACCAGCAACACTGACTTCCAGGCAACTTCATTGGTAAGTTATTTCCTCAAGTAAAATGTGCTAACAATAGTTACATTTTACTGGCCTCTTGAGACAGACAGAGAGAGAAAACAGCACAAAACCAGCTCCTAGATATGGAAAGCATCCCTATGAAACCTAAGGGGTTCAACACATAACAGATCAAAGAATTTCAAATGCCTAAACATACTTAAGAGAATACTAGACTGATTTTAGCCATAATTTTATGTAATCAGAGAAAGACAAAAATTTATTAAATGTCATGCTATGAGCAATCCTTAGTTACATATTTGCTGTTTTCTGATTTATTTTTTTTTTACTCAAAGACAATAATGTTATATACTCTCTGTAATCAGGAAAATTATTTTTTTTCTGGTAGAAAATATTTTAAAAAGTCACTGATGAAGCGGAGAAAAAAAAAGTTTCAAGGATAAAAACTACACTCGAATTTAAACTAGAAGAGAAATTAACTGTGAGGTCTGTATATGATGAAGGCACTTCAGATCTCTATGCTTCCAAGACAGAGCTGACTTCTTGCTTCTGGTGTCACCTTCTTGGAATGAGCAGCTTCTCAAAACTATACTGATTATTTACATTTCAGATATTTAAAAATGCTATCTATCACTATGTCACTTATTGCAATTCACATCACAGAGCTGAGACTTTGTTTCTAGTATACTGGAAAAGTAAATCAGAAAAAAACTAATTATTTATTTGGTCCACTCAGGGTATGAGCTTATTCGCAGTTATGAAAGGGTGGTAATGGTAGATAGAGCTAAATGACACCCCAGCTTCTCTGACATCTAGGACTTGATTTACTGCAAATATATTCATTGATCCATTCAGAAATACAGTTACAATATAACTAGGGTACAACTCAAACTATTTTAGCTGAGTATGTAAGTCAAAAGGCCAAGGGGGGGATTGTTTCAAACAGGATTTGAAGCTATTCTTTTAAAACATGCCAGAAAATTCTTACACAGATGAAGAATGCAGCCTCAATCCCAAAATATATAGATTTTGCATATTATAAATCAGAGCATATGGCTCTCCTTTACAGCTCCAAGATACAAACTGAATGTGAAGTTATCTACTTGTCTACCCACATCTTTTGAATAACCTTTAGGATCAGTAGCTGAAAGAAGAGGAATTCTTAGCTCACAACCAGGAAGAAGTTACTGTCCCCCATACTTTGTACAAGAGGGACACTTTGGTAGCATCAAGTTTCTGGCTTTCTTATTTGCAAGGAAGAAATGCAGCCCTGATACAGGGTGGTGGTCCTAATTCAACATATTCTAGAACCCACTACAATAGTGTAGGGTATCCTATATTCCCAGATACATCTTCATGTTCTGTTTGGAATCTGTGAAAGGATAGCAGCAATGGAAACCCATCAAATTTCTGTCAGGGAAGCCGGTTTGCAGTGCATTCACCACCTACATACTGACTTGTAAGCTCTGCGAGCACATAGCAAGTCCAACACTTTCTGGGAAGAAGGCTGTGTGACTGAGGAGCGGCTCAGCCCAGTCTGTCTGATGTGCCAAACACCACACATGCACTACAGTCTTGTTGAGCACACAGTTTGTCTTCAAACTCTTCAAAACATGTCATATTTTCAAGGCACATTCAATCACTGCTATCTAATCTATGCTCAGAGAAATACTGAAACTCCTATTGTTGCTTCCCCCAAAAAGGTATCAAAATAACCTGGTAAGTTATCAGAACACAATCCCTTTCTGACCTGTTACTGTCAGAACAAGGTTCTTCCTCCAAAGCCACCATACCAACTTGCACAATGACATCCAGAGATGAAGAATTCCCCAAATTCAAGGTCTTTATAACAGCAACATTATCAACTTTTCTCTGCATCTTTTCATGCACTTAAGCTCCACGTGGATGAGGCAATCTATAGGCTTCAGTATTCACACTGACTCCACAAACATAAAAATGCTAAAATGAGCAGTAGGGATACACTGTGCACACTATTGCTTCATTCACCAAAGAATTAAGATCTTTAACACATGGGACACCACAAGAGGGTATACATGTGGTTCAAAAGGACAGATTAGTTCTGTACATAGCTGCTCTACAGCACAAAGAGCAAAACTCAAGAACAAACTTCTACATATGTCGGGCTTTCCCTTATGACTTAGAATATCTTGGTTCAGTGAGAGAATTCACAATGTCTGCCAGGACTCACAGAAGTCTGTATTCTTAGCAATAACTTACCTGTATTTAGGGCCCAAGGAGTTAAACTGTGCACACTCATTCAGAGAAAATGAGGTTATCTTATTCAGGACATACATTGATATAGCCTCTAATACATATATACATAAAGAGAAGTGGGTACAATAATCAAATAGCTGAGATTTCTCTAGAGAAAGAAATCTCTTCAAGTGACCTCAAAGAGAACCCACAATGCTTTTCAAGTCATTAATTTTTCTTCTAGAATTCCTTTGCAAAACCATGTATTACATAGTCTTTTCGTAAGTGTATTCATTTTCTTAATTTGTACTATGCAGTGCAGGGCTAAACTTTCTTAATCACATTATTGAACATTGGTTGATTGAGCTTAGCCACAAACCTACTCAATTCTGAGTTTCAGCATCATTCTGCAATATCAACATGCCACAGCCAACAGAAAACTTTAAAATAAGGAAGATCTGGCAAGTCTTACACATAAGCTCTGAGTCAAATTTATCTGAGACTGAATTACAAACAAATAAATATAAACAAGCGTTCACTTAGCATCCCCCACTCTTTAATTAGAAATTAATGTAACATACCTCAATCTGCATCTTTAGATGAGTCTTAAAGTTTGAGAGGAGGGTAAGAAATATGGAAAGTGAAAGTTCAAAAACTTCTGGAACTGATGAGACTCCATTTTTGGACAGTGCAACACAAAGGTATTGTTTTATAGCATTAATAAACATCTCATTTGTCCTGAAGACTGGTCCTGCATTTTGCAGAATGGACAGAAGCAACTGCAATGAAAGAATCTTTGATCGCAGTTCATGAGATCTAGAATAAAACAGTGCAGCATGTCAGCTCAGCTTAAGTCATAAAAAATAAAACATTCTCTCAAAAAGTCAGTACACATCACAATGATTTTGCAAGTTGAATGTTAATGAACTGAACTCAAATTTGACACAATCTGTTGTAGAAAGGGTCATTAAAAGATGATGTTTTTTGCTGAAGTGGTCACTCCTCAACCAAAAAGGTGGTCAAGAATAACTTTTTACAGAAAAGGAAAAATTACTACTTAGCTACTCTCTCTTCTTCACCACAGAACAGTGGCAACAGGAGGCAACGCTGCCTTTTTAGCCAGGGGATGAAGGGAGCATTCTACCCTTTTAAGGAAGCTTTGGAAAATCTCATCTAAAATACTCGGCCCATCTATCAAACCCTGACTACTAAGAAGTGGAAATTCCTCCTCCTCCTCTATTTGCAGCAGCATGGAAAGAGAGAGTTAAAGCAGTATAAAAACAACAGCTGTACTGCCTGAACTACTTCCTGTCGACACTGAAATCTCTCTTCTCAAATACAGTATTTATCAGTCACTGGCCCCAACCCACTCCAAGAGCAGGTAAGATACATAACATGCCTATTTTAAGCATGGCAGTCACAAAGTCAAGCAACTGCAGCATAGTCAAGGGCTCCACGGTAACAACACACTTCTTACAGACTGAAGGAAGCCAGAACTCAGAACGGTGTTACTATTTATGCTTTAAAACCAAACCAAAACAAAAGCAAACACAACAAAACAGCCAGAAAAACCCCAAACCACACACACACAAAAAGCACAAAGGAAATCTGCATCTATGGGAACACAACACAATAAAAAGCATTCTGGGTGAAAACATTCCCTCCTCAGACATCTGACGCTCCTTCCCACTTCTGATCATCTCAAAAAAGACTCCAGCTCTTCTGAAGGGCTGGTATAGCCACAACTGGCCTTCCCAACAGGACAATCCACAGCTCTCATTAAACAACCACCCACTGACAGAGGACAGTTATGAAACAAGAGGAACAATGACAGGAAACTTTGCACCCCGTATGGCCTAGATACAGTAAGGAGTGCTTCAAGTCAACATGTGACACACAGAGAAGCTGGATATTTGCTGTATACCACAAAAATATAAGCTTAATGACAAAAACAAAAAAGGAATTCCAGTCTAGCTAAAAACAAAAATGCAAATAACAAGTACGTTACAAATAAACTCAATTATTTCTGTCACAAAAAGTGGGATGAGGAAATCAGTCTGCAAACATTTAAAACTCATAAAATGTTAATTCCAACAGTAGGCTTTTTTCTGAAGACACTTTTGAGAAGAAAACACAGCCAGTCAAACTGTGTGAGGAACTTGTCCCCCTCATTCCTCCTCATCGGCTGCAGGTCAAAGTCGATGCCCCAAAACTGCTCCCTGTAGGAGTTCCTCAAGAAATTGCTTGGCTCTGGCACTGCACAGCTGCATAGAACCCAACATAACAATCTCTTCATGCAAAAGGCTTGATTTGGCATCACAGGGTAACAAGTGTGCAGACAGCAAATTTCAGTCCTAAACAAAATATTAAATATTGCCTATTTGCAGCAAGTGTCAGCTCCTAACTGTAATCTTAACATGCTGGCCTTACCAAACCCGTATGACGTGTAAAGGCCACTTAATTTATAATGAGTTTAAGGGGAAAAAAAAATAGCAAGCAAAGCTTCAAGATATTTCACCCCCATCTTATTTTATTCCAGGGGAAAAGGAAACAAAGATTTTAACCAGGTTCCCAGGAAGCATAGTGCTGATCTCAACTCCCAGCCTTGTGATTTTAAGCTAAACCCCCATGTCCAGTTACCTAAAATTTAAAAATATTTCATTACAGACTTTCTAAAAATTTTCACTGGAAGTAAAATTTTTAAAGAGGCACATGAGATTCTCTAAAATGCTGTAGATACCCTATGCCTCCCTTTCCAACTACAGCAGGTTTGCATTAGTTCAAAAAGCCATCAATGCCTCAGAACCACTGAAAAAATGCTAGGCACTTCTCCAAATACAGGATATCTTCAAATGCAGTGAATTTTTGTTGCCCTAAATGCTGCTTCCTCCGATTTGTTTTATATGAAGAGCTTCCTCAATTCTAGTATTGATGTCAAGGACTCCATGGATTCAGATGAGATGCTCCAAGTGCCTCAATAGCTATTGCTGCTTTTGCAGAGGGAGTTAATCCATTAAAGCCTTTAATAAATGGACAGCTTTAGTGTCAGAGAACTAAACCCACAGATTTTCATGGCATTTCCTGGAAAACGATTCTCAAAAAGAGTGTAGAAAAATCTTATGCCTTGGTCTTCATTCTCTAATATCCTCCCTTTCAGTAGTGCATTGCTAGATAAAAACTCAAAAATGGTTCTGGGCTAAACCTTCAAACCCTTTCTACTATGTTATATCTTTTCAGCTTATTAAGTCCACAACACACATCACTGATTAAACTAAACTGTCTTAAAGTTACCTGCTTTAAAGCCTAGACCTTGAAACAGTAAAGTTGATTTTATTTTGAAGAATACCAGGCCTTGGACTGTCATCTGAATACTATGGTTTTAAGATCCCAGTAACAAAAAAGCAGGCCTCTTGAAAATTATTACCTATTGCTCCTACTGTGCAGAAAAAATATGCATACAAATTCTATCCAAGATTGGAAAGCAAACTTTTTTGCCAACACTCAAACTTAATACTGGCCCCCATCTATAGAGGAGAATTTATTTTTAGCTTTACAACAAACAATTCTCTAAGCCAAACTGAAAACATGGTATTATTTGTTCAGAGCACAAGACTTTCAAAACCAGCCAAATAAAGACTTTGTTTTCAGACCTTTGGTGTTTTGATTAGGGAGCCTGACAGAAGTGTCCAACCTGAACAAAAGAACGCAACACTTCATTGTGAATTTATCAGAACTGGCAGCAGCTCCAAGTGAGGAGCTTATACTAAGACCAAGTAGGGCTGGGGATGTGCACTGGACACACAGTATGTAAGAGATGAAAGAAACTGTGGGGCACAAACAGCAATGGTTACAAACCTGGAAATTACTTAAAAGGAAGAGCAACATGAGTCACCACTAGAAATACCTGAAGATCTATATAAACTCTTCTGAAAAACATTATGAAGAGCAACTAGGAAGAACATGATGTACTTACAGGAAGCATAGGTGTTGTTAAGAAACTTCTAAAGAAGTATACAAAAAATGCATTAAAATGTAAAAGTACCTTTTCAACATTTCTATGTTCTTCTTACTGTACCATTATTTCCTCAGTAACTGAGGACTCACAAAAATATTTAAATTATTTTAATTTTCAGACAGTAAAGATGATTATGAAAACTCAAATTCTACTTACTTTGGATCTGGCGGTCCATCTGACAGGGGCTTCATGGAGAGTTTACACAGTGACCTGAATACAAGGAAGGCATCCTTTTGTAAAATGTGGGAAAACTTAGCACCAGGGGTAGGTCCTGAAGAATTTCCAGATTCCTAAAGAAGTTAACATATTTCAGTATTCCATTTTGCATTAGCAGGATGTGTAGGGAAATCCCCACCTCCTAGCAACAAGATGTTAATATATTATACAAATATAACTAATTCAATTTAGGTTTATGGTCTCAAGACTGAAACAAAACAAAATATTCTGCAGTCCGGTTAAACTGAACACACTCAATAATAAAAATCTCCATCTCAATAAAAAGTCAGAATTAATTAAAAACTGCCACAAAATTAGGTAGGTCAAGTTTAAGTAGAGTAATTTGCAGTGAATTGCCTTCAGGAATTTTCAGTAGATAACTAGTTTAAAAACACCCAAATGCTTAACATTTTAATAGAATGTGAGTAGTTATATATCTCTCATCAGATACATTTGATAACATTTCTATAGGATAAACACCCCTATTACTAAGTTATTGCAAGTTTATATTATTGTTCCATATATAAGCAACATATTTAATGTTAATCTATTTGTATGACCATGTGACTAGCTTTTTAAGCTTAAAATTTATTATTCCCAAATCTAACTACTCAGTATATTCTGACAGAGGAAACACTTGGCCAGCTGATAGTGTACACAAGTCCATATCGGATACAACAGAGAGAATATATTTTCACATCTATTTTGTTAATGAAAATCAAATCCTCTCAGACATCGAACTATTTATCTGAAATCACTGCAGTAACGTCATACTGTAGGCTTGAAATTTTTATTTATAATTTGAAAAGAGCACACTAAAATTACACAGGTACGTCTATGACTCCTGACTATGTATATGGAATACTAGTTTTATTATTTTTTAGGAGCACTTCAAAAATAGGAAACTGAGTTCTCTAAACTTGGAACAGTGCACTCCATGGGGCAACTAAAAATACAGTGGGATAAAAAAGGCATCACATGTAAAATTTACTTAGAAAAATTTCTTTTAAATAGCATATTAAAGTAGAATAATGCTTAGAATATAACTTCATACTTGAAATGCATCTCAGTAACTTATTTTATGGAATTGTATTAAAGACCGCACAAGTGTTAGGCAACATTTACTTTTTTCAGTATTTCCTAATTTAAAACTGCCTGTACCTGAGTATCATTGGAAGAGACAGATAATCTGTCATCAGGTAAAGATGGTGTATAAGCAACAGAAATTGGAGTCCCTGGAATTCCATTTGCCTGAATGTTTTCACTATCACTGCCGTCTTCTAATGTTACAATTGTGCCATCACCACCTGCACTTTCAGCAGTCCCTTCCACATCTATCAGAAAAGATGGAAAAATTAGGAATAAATATTACGTGAGATTGAAAATTAAAAGAGCTGTTAAAACTAACATTTAAATACTAAAACAATCATAAGCAAAGTATCACAATGGTACTTTGATAAAGGCAGAATGTACATGGTATTACAGAATTACAAAAATTGGAAATACTCTTAATTCCCACTAATAAAAACTGCAATAAAAAAAAAAATTACCTATAACTTTACCACCACTCTACCAAGTTTTCAAGAACTGTGAGGGGAAAACCACTAATTTGATGAACAATTTCCAACAAGTTAAAAAATGTAGTGATATACACTGCTACTACAGAGGTCCATTTCTGAAGAGTGTTTATGTCGAACAAAAAAAACCCCAAAAAACCAAACCAACCATTTTTGCATTTTACAAGAACATTAGTGTTCAATATAAAAAGTGCAAATCAATGAATGAAATCTTGTCCATTTTACTGTTAAATAACGAACAGCTACGGTCAGACAACTGAAACCGTCTTCTTCAGCATGTAAGTAATTTTAAAATAATGACATGTTTTAAAGTGTTAAAATAATTCTTAAGGTCAAGATTCAGACTGCAGGTGCTATTGACTAGACAGACATTAATGTAATACCTCCAACTACTATGTTCACCATTTCTTGCACAATACTTTCTACAATTTCTTGTGCCTTCTCTTCACACTCATTGCTTTCACCATCATATGTTCCTCCATCGGCTTTAGAAAGATCTTTATAAGGAAAAACAAACACAAACACATACTAATGATAAAACTCAGAAATTAAGAACTTACTTTGCTTGCATTTAGTATTTAAAAATTAAACCAAAAATCTATTAATAGGAGACTATATATTTAAAAAAAGTATTTGGATGCTTCAAAAACAGGTATTTGCAGAATGTAAGAATTCTGGGTTCAACCCGTAAATGGTAAATAATCTACACGCCCATAACAACAAAAGACATAATTTTGTATCTTCACGTGCATTAAACACTGAAAACTTGATAGTTTTAAGATGATATTCTTGAAAACTTTCACAATATTACATAGATACAAAGAGCAGTCTCTGCGGCAGTGCCTACAACAGACTGCAGGATTAATGAATACTCAAGATGAAGTTTAACAGTAGTAACAAGGGCAACAGACATTTTGTATTAGTCAACTACTTGAAAATATATGCCTAACTCCAGATTTGGGAGACAGAAAACAAAGACAATCCCTAAGCCTTTCTTTTTTACACACATTTCCCTCCCTCCAAGAAACAGAAATACACACTGATTACTTTCTGCTGCTGTGGCTTGGTCAGCTTCTGTCTGTTCATTTTCAGCACTAGAAATGTCAGATCCATTTTCTGCCTCAATATCTTCCTGAAGGTTCTTGTCCACATCATTTGCGCTGTGGTCAAGCTCCCTCTCATGTTCTTTGGACAGCTGATCAGTCTGCACTGGAATATGTCTCAACCGAGGTGATTCAGGCTCATGATGGCTTAGTGGAGACTGCTGTAGATGGTGTTGCTGCCTGTGTCTTTCCTTTTCCATCTGTTTGGCTTCCTGAAGCTAAAAAAGCATTGCAAACACACAAGAACTTCTCTATCAAAATACAATAATGAGCCGTATACACTATTTTATAAACATGGCATCTCTATTGTTTACACAGCACCTTCCTAAAGGTGTAACAGTTTAAGAAAATGCATCTTTGTTTAATTATAAGTAATTTTAATATCAAGAGATAATCCATTGCAATGGGACTCTTTCCAAGCCATGCACACTGCACTTAACTATACCTTCACTGTCGAACAGGGATGACTACACTACACATACCACAACACCAAGAGTTGTCTGCCTGCCCTATAAGGAATTTCAGGGATGTGACAATAAACATGGACTGCATGGAAAAACATCAAAGCACATTTTTTTGTTGTCCCTTGATCTGGAATCCCCTAGAAAGGGAAGAATTTCAGTCAGTTTTCTAATGCATTAAGGTCAAACCAAAGCAGGATGTCCTTTGAGATGATGCTCTAAGAACTAGCTTTCTATCCCTGCAGAGTCTAGTGTTTACCAAAAGCTTTGTAACTTTTTTACTGTTATTTTGGGTACTATG
This sequence comes from Xenops minutus, assembly GCA_035221455.1. Classification (NCBI taxonomy): domain Eukaryota; kingdom Metazoa; phylum Chordata; class Aves; order Passeriformes; family Furnariidae; genus Xenops; species Xenops minutus. The sequence continues at coordinate 116,829,237 of JAWWEE010000074.1, forward strand.
ATCTCAGACCTTTATTCTTTTTTTACTGAAAGCTCTCTATGCATCTTTTGGGGTGCTGCAGAGCCTCAAGAAGATACTACCTTTCAAATTACAGCTCAAACAATTCCTTGTAGAATTAGTTAGATACCATAAATAACTGCCTGAGTGCGCAAAACAAGTAGGACTGCTTATCAAGACTAGACTTTAGTCTGACAAAAATGAAGACTTCCAATATAGAACAATAGTAATAATTCTCTTCTAATTAACTTGTGTAAAAGGACAATAACATATTTCCCAAAGCATTCAGGTGTTGCATGGCCCTTGATATGAAGTACCAAAAATACAATCTCTCATAAAGCTGCAGCTGTGATGACACCATATACCAATACGCAGTTGCTTCTGGAGGGAAAGTAAGAAAGTACTACAAACTTAGGAGTTTGCAGTAATACCACAGAATTACTTCTAGGAGCAGCTAGGAATTCAGTCTGTTCTCAAACCTGGACATCTGGTTTTTTGCTTATGTGGGGTTTGGGTGTTGTTTTATTTTTTTTAGAGTAGAAAATTAGGACAATTATTTTGCCTTATTGATCTTTACTGTCAGCAGTAGAAGGCACAGGGCATATACTGAAGTCCTTGCTGACAGTTCACCATAGCAATTTCAGTGACATAAGTAAATGTTTAAAAAATGTAAGTGACTGAAGAGACTTTTTGTTTAGGGGGGGTTGCAATTGAATACATCCATTAGATGGCCACTATAAAAAGTTTAAAACATATACACCATCACCAAAACCCACATTTTAAAATTACTGCAGAGTGCAATATGTAGGAAGAAAAATATAAGATACCAGATTCTCTTTTCCCCCAAAGTAACTAAGTTAGACAAGCAAAAAATTTTAATAACAATAACAAAACAAACCTCCTAAGTTGGTTTGCTTTCAAGAGCTAGTTTCTAAATAAAGATACTGAGATACTCACTGCTTGATTTTCCATACGTGCAAAAATGACATTCAGCATTTGTGTTAGAGTGGCCTTGGCTGTGGTTTGATTTATAAGATTTTTGCTTGCTAGGTAGATATTGTAACATGTTCTTACAGCTTGTAGCACTGTTCCTTCGTGGATTTCTATGTGTTGAGATGTTACTGCAGTGAGCAAAGCCTAAATAAACAAACACATATACACATATATATTTTCCAATCAAAACCTTTCTTATCAATCAAAAAGTTTGCAGATTAACAAAATTAAAATTAGATTACTTCTAAAATATCTCTAAATATATATCTTGAACTGCAATTTAATTATATTTTCCCATGTACTCTTGTAGCGATGTCGGAACATCATATATACCAGTTATACTAAGCTGAGAGCGTTTTTTAACAACATATCTAGGAGATACATGCTTCATAGAATGTAACAGCAAGAAGTAACCAATGGAACCATCAGAAAGATAGTTAATAGAAATCATCCTAGAACTTTCCAGACACAAACATGAACGGACTACCTGTTAAAACCTGGAAAGCAAGCCAAAGGGTATAAACATACACGAGATGAACACAGACTAGTATGAGATCAGGCAGCTATACAGGGACAACTGCCTTTTATAAAAATTCCCTTTTGGGGCAGATGCTAGAATGTTGTGTTGCCCTCTCTAGAGAAATTTTTCTTCCCATTTGAAACATCTCTTTAAAAAAAAAAAGCACATAAGCCTCTAAAAGATCGGGTAACAAACACATTATTTTTATGTGAGGCAGAGGCAGACTAGATTAAAGGTCACAAAGAGAGTCAGATAAAAGCAGAGGGCAGAGCATGGCAACATTGTCAGATGCGTACTGAAGAGTGGAAAGAAAGGGGAAGAGCTTGGTCCACAACAGTGCACCTGTTCATACTAATCACTGTCCTCCAGTAGAAGGTATCTGGTAACTTTATGCATTAAAAACTTGCACAGAGTTATGATTTAATGGGACGTTTAGACTAAGTAAGAAAGAACCAGAAGCACTGGAATGCTCCTCCTTTTGTTCTTAGATGTGATAAATTTACAAAAGTTATTTCAAGTAATTTACTCATGGAACCACACCTCATGTCTCTTGCTAACATTGTCAGCACTTCTGTACACACAAGGCACCAAGAAGTGAACAAATAGTATCCATTGCTCACTCAAACCCTTAAAAAAAAATAAAATCCGTAACTCTTGAAAACAAGTTGAACAAGTGGATCTCAGGCATAAACAGCTATTTTTTCCAAAGCATTACTGTCTGGGCCCTATATAGTAAGCATTATTTAGTTAATATTTCTTTCACTCAGTACAAACGATACCACTGACACACACACATACACTCTTAATACACCAGTTTAACAACCACCTGCAGCTTCTCACTTGGAAGGTAAGGTCTCTTGCAGCCTAGGACACTAATGAAAAGGTGCAGGGGGATCAAGCCTCCATTTCTTTTGTTCTAGCTATGTCATTCATAAAGTTACTGCTTTGTGTCACTTTCTGCCTCCTTGTTAAATTCAGGTGATTAAAAACCTCATATTTGAAAGTCCAATGTTAACTTCTATCTCCGTTCAGTAAAGTCTTATGAGGTTTTTTTTTTCTCCTCCAACTTTTAATAGGAGGCAGTACCAGCTAGTAGAAAAAAGGGACAAGGCTACTGATGGACTACGTGCTCTTTGGTTTTAACTGGCTTAACAGCCTGAATTTCCTCATTTTTTTCAGTATGCCTGCTATGACTACTAGAGGCTGGTTTTTCTCACACCAGAGGCAAAGAAAAGTTTCCAACACACAGAGAGACATACCTCCTTAACACATTAATCCAACTTCACTGAATAACATCACCTATGCAGACCAAGAAATCAAGCCCTTCCACAGGGCATCTCCTTGCAGATATCTAACTATAAGAGTTCAACTTGGCTACAAAGTTCTTGAAAGTCACTTCTTTGGGTCTCTTTCCTTCCCAGGCATTAGAGACTAATCTTAATGACTACTATGCACATTTGCAAATGGATAAGCATTTTTAACTTTGATCTCTTGCAAATATCTTTCATCTTCCTTCTAATTTAGAGCCATACTCGGGCTATTAGTCATGCTTACTTCACATCTCAGTGCCATTTCTCTTCCTCTACTATGACAATCTAGTAGAAACACAAGAACAAACACGAGACAAGAAGAATTTTAGAATTACTTTCTGAATAACATTCTTTCCCCTTAGTAGCTTCCATTTAGGGCTAGATCTGATGACATACCCTAAACAACATCACCTCATTCTGTACCACAAGAGAGTACAACATTACCATAATAGGCGTGAAAGCTAATACTGAGAAGCCACAGGTTATGATCAGGACCAGTAGTAGTACTCCTCCGAAACCCTTGTCAACTCATATATTAGAAAGATAAACCCTTCCTTTCTCATTTTATTACTTTTCTTCATGTTACTCCCCAGCCTCACTCTGTAACCAAATAGCTACTATGTCCAGTGGAAGGAAGAAGAGAGAGTAGACACAGAGAAATAGGGGACAATCGCCTGAGCACCAGTCTCCAGTGAAGAAGGGTTACACAAAATCTCAAACTGCTATACAAAAATGCATGTCCTTAAGACCTGGAACAACAAAAGCTCTACCTTCCTTTCACCCATATACTCTTACTGCTTACTTTGCAACAGGTCTGGGACATGAAGTCACCTGTGCTATTTTAACAGCAACACATCAACACAATTAAAAGCCAAACAGAACAAAAACACCCACAGGTGGTTCTCTGGTGTTTGGGTTTTCATTTGTTTGTTTCAAATGTGATTTCAGTAGATTCAGAGTATTCAATGCATGCTACGACAAGGGATGGTGAAGGATAAAACCTGGAAGCAAACCCTGGATGGAAAAATGGCTCTCTGAAGAGGGCAGAACAGCAAGCTACTCCTTTGGAGTCACAGCATTATGTTGCTCTCTTCCATCATGGTAAAGATTTGCTGCAAGAGGCTTTTCACAGCTGAGTTCCCACTCTTTCTGGTCACACTTAGATCATCTGTTTTCATCCAGGATCTTCAGTGTGAGTTAAGGAGAGAGGAATAAAGGCAAAAAAAAAAAAAAAAAGCCTGCTTTAGTGTACTCCTCCCCTTTGCTGTTCTTTGGGTAAAATAAACCTTTATTAGTGCTACCTCACTATATTTCAAGTTCTTCCAAAAAAGCTTTGCCACAAAACCTGCAAAAATAGCAACACCTGACAAGCTTTCCTTGTCCTACCATCCTGTCTGTGAGCTTGTTTCCTTATGCTTTCCTTCCAGTCCTTCACACCTATTGTTCTGAATTTCAGGAAGATCCTTCTGTGCTGCTACCTAGTTACTATAAATAAAGCTTATTCATTTTTATAAACAGCCACTGGATGGCTTTAGGAAAGGAGAAAAATCTTCAGGATCCCTTCCTTAGTTAGAGATTAACATATCTTTGTGTGACATGCACAGCATTTTCAATTTTAGCCTGAAACATGTCTGCCTAGTGAATTTCCTATTATGTAAAACAAGCATATTAGCATAGGAAGTATCACACTTCATGAGGCAAAACGAATTCGATTTTGAAAGTAAACTAAATGGACAATAATTCTCTACTAAAAACATCCAGCATCTATGCGTGTCACTACACTTTTCATTCCTCTCACATTGAATACTCTAACAGCACAGTTACAGTGAAAGATTGTAACTGCAACCAAGAGAACAACTTTCAACTCATGGTCAGTCTCCCTCTCAGCCAACTCTGATCATTTCATCTTTGGAAGACTTATGCCACAGCACTGCTGCCATCTGATCAGCATGGGCTTACTCTGTCTTAATTTCATAATTCAGTTGCCTGGAAACTCAAGTACTTGAGACACTACGTAAAACACAGCAGCCTTAACTGTTCTCTCTAGGGTTCATTCGCTACTGGGACCACATAATTCTGTTTTCTTTGAGGGGAGCTATATTGGCTATTTTCAATAGTAATTTTTTTTAAGTTAACTTAAAGTCCCAATATTTTCTTATCATGAAATAATGTGTTACTATGGACTGACTCTTGAAAAAACCAGGAACACTGAAGTCCTTAAACCAGAAAACAAACATCAAGTAACCTTCATAGATAAATCATTTTTGAATGTAAGTGACAAAAAAACACAAAACATGCAGAATGCAGTAATTCTCCAAGCAATTATCTTTGTGAGCAAGTGATCATCTGAACTTCTGCTTTTTACCATTTCCAAATTATTCAGTCACTTATGTTATATATTTACACGGCTTTAAAAGATCTAAGTTTACCTAGCTTGGTTTACCAACTTTGAAGACCTGTGGAAATGCACTAAGTATGAAAAATAGAAAAATACAGTGTTTGCTTTCAGCATGCTTTCACAGTCAAGATGGTAATTAAAATCAACAGTGTCATATCCTAGATTCTATGTCAGACTTCAGAAATAATGAAATTATTAATTATCATTAAGACTTACCATTTGATTAAAAATATTTTTTATCTATGTAACATCAAGTTTAAGGAAAAAATCAGTATATTCCCAAGCATGCAGTCAGTTACCAGCCATGAAACTCACTGAAGGATTATGAATTTTGTGAATGAAAGAAAGAGAACTATATTCAAGTTTCTCCTATGGAAGATAACATAAAAAATATAAATTACATAAGAATATAAAGTTTTATTTACTTTTCCCACTGGAAATTTAACTGTTCAAAATGAACTAGAGTCTAATAAGGAATCAACAAAAACAGAAGTATTTTATATCCCAACTCTGAAAACACAGTCCTTATCTAAAAAATGAAACTGCAAACTGACAGGACAGTATTTTCAGGTTAAGTAAGGACACTCGGCCATTAATTAAGCCTCAAAATACAAATATTCAGAAGTAGAACTTCTTACATCATTGTTTCCATTCTCAAGGCATTTCATTATCCACAGATCCTCCTAACGTCAGCAGGACAAATTAAGTTTTCTACAATCTTTTAATACAAAATAAAAATCACACTACTACACGCTTAAGATGATTAAGTTACTTAGAATTCCACGCTACTGAAACATAACAGGACATGGAACTGACAATTGTTCTTTCTGAGGGTCTTCTCAATTTGGAATCTGCTTTCATGCAAATTTTAATACTTCCAAATCTATAAACATTCTCCTTATTGATCAGAATTAGTTAGCTTTTACAGACTTGCTGTTCTGGAATCCAACGAGCTGTTGTCTGTTTTCCCTCAGTTTCAAAAAGCAACTTACACAAAGGACGTTTTATTCAACTTTCCTTCCTCCACAGACACGTGTCATACTGACAGTGTGACCAGTTGTAGAAAGACACACAGGAGTTGACCTTATGAACAGTCTACTGAACATGGAAGACTCAGAAAACATCACTAAATAACATTCAAGTTTTCAGACTACAGCTATCAAAGACACACAATTTTCTTCAGCCAAAGAGGAGTAAATTAAGCTGTACAAGTATGTAGATAATAACAAATACTTTCCATACAGCAGACCGAGGTAAAACAAACACAGATGAGGGTAAACAGTTGATAGCATATCCCATCCTTCTTTTCATCCCTATTCCTTTACAGATTTAAAAAAAAAAAACCTAATATAATTTTTGCCATAATTTTAGTTCTTCAGGAACAAAAAGGCGAGACAGAAATGTAAACAGAACTCCAGCTAAGACCGCTGCAAGTGTCAACAAAAGTCTGCACTCCCCATGACAATGCCATTAGTAGCCGTAGGACAGCAAGCCTGTAGGCAAAGAAGTTCAATCAAGGAAGGCGATTTCAAACATAATTTGCACAAACTATTTTCAATCGCATCAGTTGTCTAATTACTTGCCTTTTTTCTGCCACAACAATCCCCATCATAACAACTAAGCAAGAAATTTGCATGGCTTCACATCAAAATTACACCACATTGAACTAAACTAGAAGAGAAAGGAAGGAAAAGGCGAATTTCCTAGCCTGGTTCATCAGGGAGTCTGTAGATGAAGAACAAGGGCATTACAGAGATGAGAACATGCAAGCACAGGAACAGGAAAGTTAAACTGGCCCCCATCAAAACAAGCGGAACACATCCTAAGCTTGGATACCTAAAAAAAGACAAACTGTACTCCTCAGTGTCAGCAAGATTATTTCCTTAGTAGTCAGCAGAAAGGTATTTTCAGAACGTCTAAGTGCCTCTGGCTGTTGGGAACTGGCTTAGCATGACTCCACCACTGAAAAGCCATCTAGTAAATCAGACACAGCACTGCAGGTAAACTCTTACCCAACAACGGCTCCCCGATCCTACACTGAGGGCAACACACTATGCAAGAAACACCCATACCACATGTAGAACCAAGACATTTCAGGGAGGAAGGTGTCCAAGTGATCAAAGTTCTCAGCTTTCACTGTGGTGGTGGTGGTGACGCAGCTGCCCTGGGGGAGTGTTGCTTATGTTGTGGATAACATCCTGGGAGTACCAGCACAACAAAGGGGAAGATGCAGGTCCCCCCTGCTTTCTGTCTCCCTGATGGAATGAAAATTCTTCAGAAAACACATTAATCACTAGAACCACGGAAGAGTCTGAAAAGACATATGATCAATCCTTCAAATCATACTGAAGGAGTCCACACTCAGTTCAGAACTGAAAAGTTACGAAACCTATGAGAATATGACTGACAGCAGTTTCACTATTCCTCCAAAGTTGAAAGTTCTGGTCTTTGGCAGGGTTATTTCTAATTTTCAGGCTTTTTATAGTGTTCAGTGTACTGAACAAACATGGAGACAAACTCAAAACAGTACTCTCCACTTTCCCAGTTACTCTAACATGGCAGTGAGCTAAATCTAAACTGTGAAAAAATTAAGGCACTTAACGTACACACTTAATGCGTTTTACAGCTGTTAAAGAATTTACTTTCTCAACTCTTTTCTTGGACAGAAGGAATATCATCTCATAGATAAGCCCCTTCAGGCGGGGAAGACTGGAATAAGAAAGCATTCAGAGAGACAGTATTACAGTGAGAGGGATATATAATAGTTTCAGCCACTGAAAGTTTAATCAACAAAAGCTTCCCTTTGCAAGATGAAACGTGTCTTAAATGCCTAGGCAAAACAACACACAAATCTAGAAAAACCACAGGATAAGCCAACATTTTTAACAAGGATTTGCTGGAGAAGTGGAGTGCAAAAAACAAGGAAGATTTGAGATACGAAAAAGAGTAGGAGAACTATATTCTCAGTAAAACAAGCCAATATAACCTGCAAGAAATGCCAAGCCCTCAGGATACATATACACAAGAATATGAGGTAACAAACACTCCATTTCTCATAACTAACTCCAATTGTATTCTTCACTACCGCTCACCATCACAGACATTCAAAGACTGCTGTTACAGGAGCAGGGTATGGCATTTCTAGTAGGTAGCTAAATTCTAGTACTTGACATAATAATTTCCTGCAATAAATACCCATAATTAATGGCTGCAATCAGAAAACAGATTCCCCAGAAACATTTATTTGTACAAACTCCACATGCAACATTTACATAAGCTATGGAAAGAAATCCTGGACCTCCTTCAAGCAAAAGACTATGACATAGCAGCACAAAGCTACGGTGGTAATGCCCAACTGCCAGGTCTAATTGTATTTCATCAACCAATTCCAAAATGGATTTTAAAATCTGCTGCTTAATTACCATTTTCCCCACTGGGACTGCAGGATGGTTTGACAGTAATTCCTCACAATTAGAGGAAGCACAATTATAGGCTCCACAGGTCTGCTGTGAATGAAATTTCACCAAGTGGTCTGTGCACAAGACTTGAGGTCACAACCATAAGTTCACCCAAAATGCTGTGGGAGAAATTAGGGAAAGGAGCATAGGATAGGGAGTTTTCATCTCAGAGAAAAAAGATCAAGACAATATTTTTAAATTACCATTACATTTACAAATTAAACACTTTTGCTTTTGAACTCTGAGGTCATGAATGTCTTCCTGCTGTCATCACAATAAATACACAAGGTATTAAAGATGTTACCTTTATTATTTGTAGCTGAACCCCTTCATCTGTTTGAGGACCTTGAAAACAGCCACATATTGTCTCGATAATTCTATCAATTAATTTTTTGCCTGGAGCTGTACTGTCTGGAGCATTCCCTGTCAAGTGCCCATATGCTATAAGTTTCTGGAGAGAAGAAAATAACTCAAATAAATAAGAGCTTAACAAATTAAACTGCTTTTTTGTTACAATAAATATTCACTTGAAAGCTCTAACTCCCACAGAATAATTAAAACAGTACATTTTACCCCATGTCTCATAAAACATTTTTTTAAATGTCCTCCAGATTTATTCCATTTTCACTCAGCAACTGCAATACAAAGTTTGTCAGCAAGCTTAACATCAAAGCTTTTGTTCATCGGTTAACAATGTTTTAAAACAAACAGGATTCTAAAAATTAATATCACCCAAGTCTTCATATGTAGTCAGGACACAAATGTTTTTAATATCGGATAAACCAGCTGCAAATGCTTTCTATTTAAAAACAGAAGACAGGCTAGTAGCTTAAGTGTTTCTTCTGGTTTTAAGTCTTTTATTAGGTCTTCAATACTCAGAAGTGGAATTTATTACAAAATTAGTAAAATCCTCTTTCAAACACTTCAGACATAAGAGTATTTGTAAATTTCCACGGCCCACCTACTGAAAAATAGAGTAGCATCACGGTGCAAGAGCTTGCCAGGCACAAATGTGCCTGTGACTGTAAACTGAGTTCAGTGTTGGGCTGCTCAGAAGAAGTGAATGGCGAAATTCTAGGGTGCAGAATTTGTTCTGAAAACTTTACAGGAGCCTTGGGAGTTTTGAGAGACTAGACATCTCAAATTGAAAGTATTTTACTACAATTATAAATACTAAAATGAATTTGCTAATGCCATACCTGCTGTGTTAGTTCCAACACATATTTAAACACATGAAAATAAGTAGTTGTACATAATAAAACTGATCCAAACATGTAACTGTAATAATACATATATACACAAATAAACACATATATACACTATAAATAAGGCATACACTAATCTTTTGTGAGAAAGATATTCTATTCGGTTGTGTGTCCAATAAAGTAAAATAATAAAAACCCCATGACATTATTTGTTACATACAACTGCGCTTCCCTTCCAAAGCAACAGAATTTAAAACTGGTAGTTAAAACACATCATCATACAGACCTGTAAACAATCTAGAGACGTACTGACAATCCTGGGGCACTTGGACTGGCATGCCAATTCAAATGGTAGGAAGTATTTGTCCGCTTCAATGAAGCTTGTCTTTGATTTCACAGGTGGAAGAGTGCTTGAACCAGACTTTGCTTCTCCATGAGGGGGACTAAACAGAGGGACTATATTAGAATGCTGTAAGTGATCACACAAACAGTTCCCACCATCACAATATTTATGAATGAAATGAAATATCAAGAAAATTAACATTAGGAAAGACTAACTTCTGTGAAGTTAACGTAAGGGTAACAGGTAAAATATTCTTAACAGCTTTTCACGTCTCCTTTATGGATCAGGCAAACTGACCCATTAGCACACTAAGTGGATATTCAATGGTTGCTGCTGGTTTGAAGGCATAAAGACTTGTTTCCTCTCAAACAGGAAAAGACTCCCCTTATTTGACTGGTGAAAGCAAAGGGGAAGAAAGGAAACCTATTCAGTACAATTTCCACATCAAATGATAATCTAGAGATGTCGAGTTTGTTACTACTAGAATAAAAAAAAATACAACTTGCCAAAACTTTTTATGACCCTGAAAGTTAATAACTACTCAACTACTGTATTATGATAGAAGTTTGGTTCAGTACTTTAGAGAAAGTACATCTATTTTGGAGATTAAATTGTATCTAAACGTTAATTCTGAACATACTCAGGGGAAAAACCAAATCAACAAACAAACAAAACATAACAGAACCCCCAAAACCTTTATCCTATCTCTGCTTCCAGTGACACCACAGAATTTAAGAGCTCAGTAGTTACCAATGTATCTCACTTGGGCAAAGTATCTGAAATGACTAACAGTACAAAAGCAAGAAAATTATGAGCTGTTGAAGTTTTATTGCTTACAGTACCTTTAGAAAGGTTATGCTCATTAATACTTTTCATAAAAGGATCATCAAGAATGGGTCATTTTTCACTAATTTGTGTGCATCAGTGCAGTGTACCCTTGGCTCAAAGCAAGTTGTTCACATTTTTTTTTATTTCACAGAAAGCTCATCACCTCTATATAAAGCATTCCTGACCTTTTTTGTGCATGCATAGGTATCTTTACATTAAAGGCAAACTATACTGTCTTATACAGACTTCATAAAGTGGTATTACAAAAAAGCTCATAATGTCATAATCTGCAGTGAAGGATTATAAAATTTTTGCAGCAATTCAAATAGATCTTTATAGAACAACTATATTCAAATACAGGTCCTATGCATGTTGCAAATTAGATCAGATGCTTCAAGGAATGCATTCAATTTCATGCTCTTGAAGTGGAAGAATGAACTGCTAAGAGTTTATTATAAATCCAAAGAATGATTGCAGTTCCGCGCATCATGGAATGAGCCTTAAATGACTCAATATATATTAGTTTCAGCTTTTCAAGGAGCCAGTTGGATTGTCCTTGAGATGATGTTTGGTACCACATTCAAACAGACGTACTTGTTTAGGTTGCTTAAAAAGAAAGGGTACCTAAATCTTAAATCTTAATAGTGAATAATTAGTGTTAAGATGCTATTTTCTACTAAATAACATTTCTTTTGAAAGTTTGATTTATCCCTACATATTTCTTTCCTGAAGAAAAGCAGAGGGTTTTTTTTTCTGTTGGATGCACAACTTTATTTATTGCCCTGTATTGTTTTGCTGGAAGCAGAGCTCTTCTGAAAAAAACCCCAATCAGATAAGTTGCAGAGGAAGTACAAGAATGCTCTATGTTCTCAAACCTCTCTGAAATTCATATAAGAGCTTCTCTCTAAGGAATGAAAGGGTGGTTATTTCTTGCTTATGTCTTATGACAAGACTCTTCCTCATGTAGTGATTATGTCTATTGAAACCATTAAAATTAAGTTAAAAAGAGCACTCCAGAAATAAATTCAGAATTGTTCAAAACAAGGACCAGGACATGATGAGATTCTGAAAATGAAGAACCCATGCCAGAGCAAGCTACTGCATAAGCCTGAAGCTTCTCTTAATTGAAAGCTATTTTAAAATGGGCAAAATATTAAGCATGAAAAATGATGCATATGTGTCTCTGGTAAAAGCAACTCAAAAAGCTCATCACACTGCTGCTCATGAAAGGGAAGGAGATAGCAGGGAGGGGAGAAGAGAAACTTAAAAGGCCTTTTCTTCTCAATGTCAGTGAATTGCTTCTGTTGGTTTGTTGGTTTTTTGTTTGGCTTTTCCCCAGCAGTCTGTAAAACCAGAAACTATCCTCAAAACTTTCTTCCACCATGGCATGTACCAAGCATGAGAATTTTGAAATACGCTGATCTTTATATATCAGCAATAGGAAAAGGCTAAGGTATGTATACCAAAAAATGGATTTTGAAAAAAAACATTTTGGCAGCATTTGCTGTGTACCAGTTATATAAATCAGCCTGTATTTTTCTATTCCATTCTCCTCCACTCCACTACCAAATACCAGCTCTGTTTAAAAAAGAAACAACAAAAGAAGCAGTTTTCCACACAAAATTTCTGGAAGGTGGAAATGGTTCATTTTTCAATGACATTCCAGGTCAACTGTGAAATTAGTTACCTTGAACAGGGACTGGAAAACTTACAGTATCATTAGAGGCCCCTTGTTAGGGTATTCAAATTTCAATTACAGAAACAAGAAGCTGAAAATAATCTGATAAACTAAGAAGTTTATCTATTTTAAGGCCTAGAATAACAGTATTTTCTACTGCATCTAAAAAATTTGACTCTACAGTAAGAATAGGGAAGTTCATTCACAATACCCAAGTCCAGAAATGCCTTCACAGGCTACTGTCAAAAAGGCTACTGTCATAATAAAGACAGCACTGGAGAAATCAAAATTCATTCAGAAAACATACATAGGCAGATAAGACATAAACATTATATCCCCCCAAAAAAATCACAACTTCGGACATTAATAGGACAGAAACTAAGCACCCAAAGTTCAGAAATGGCTGAACCATACTTGTAGAAATAATTAAAATTTGGCATTCTCATTAGTTTTAGCATGGTATTTAACTAGAGGATCAGATATTACCTATCCTTACTCAGTGTCCAGAACAAATATCTCTCACTGAATATTTAACAATAAGCATTTTTTTTCTTATCATGCTTCACAATGTGGACTTCTGCTTTATTTATACTACTCTAAGAAAAACTTACTATAAATCCACATTATTACTTTCTGTTTGAGACAGTCTTCTGATGCTAGATGCAGCATTTTCTGAACACTACACAAATATTACATTTATTTTTACAATCCTACTATGAGCTAGTGGTATTGACTTTATTTTGCTGGAGGAAAGCAGAGCACAGCCTCAGTCAGATGCACCCACTAAGTTTTACATGTCCAATTTCATAAGCTGCAAGACTAAATTTTTCAGTGTATTTGATATTAAGTTTTCCTTTACATCTTCTGAAATTAAGTCGCCACTAGCTTTCCTTCCAGCTAGAAGTGCTTACATTTTTCAAATCCAAACTTGGCAATCTCAGCTCAAACACCCAGGGGATGAAGCAGAAATCATTAGCAGCCAGTTTTGACAGCTGTGGTTTAAATAATTTGCCCAAACCAGAAATTTAGTCCCAGGGCAGAGTGAAGATCCCCAAGCAGCATTCATCTGCTTAAGTCGTAAGAACACTTTCATCATCAGTTTCACACACTGATCCGATTCTTTCAACAGGTGGTATAAAGAGTCCTCACCACACAGCCCTGACTCACAGTTAGGAATGTACACTGGATGAGCAAGAAGATCCTGTGGAATACTAATAAGGGATTCCACAGTTTACCAATACTAAAAAATTTACTTGATGGTAGCAGAAGAGTGCTGAATGGCAGATTTTGGTTCTACCTTCACACACAGAGGAACTGCCTTCACAAATCTACACCTACTCCCTAACAAGGTCTTTTTCAGACACTGTCTTTTCAAATTACAGCGGTTTTCTCTGCTCATTCCCACTTCCTCACCCCAATCTCCTCTCCTTGCTCATTCACACTTCAAGTTCTTTATATGCATTCCAGGCTTTTTCCCCTTCAAGGTTCCTTCACCAACACGCAGAAAGGAATTTCTGTGCCACCCACAAAGACCTTTGCCATCCTTGATCCCCATTTCCTACATTCCCTGGCCAGACAGTACCAGCCTGCTCCCTCTAAGGCATCTTCTGCTGCTATTCGCAAGCCCTGTGCCTTGCACCAGAGCAGCCAGACACCTAAGCAGCACTATCTGCACATTTCCAGATACCACCAACCATCCAAAATACGTTGAAAATGCTTTTCAGAGAGAGCCTGTACTCCCAGTGCAGAATAAGTATGGTACACATTTATAACATGTTCAAAGCACTATCACTGAATATGATGAACTATCACATACCTTTGCTTTTCTGTTTCAGCCTTTATTTCCTCTGTAAAATGAAACAAAGGCATAGTTATAGACATGGTATCATAAAATCTGGAAAGCAAAACTATTTAGGCAAACATTTGAAACCAGGAGTAGTATAAAACAGAAAACACATGTTTACAATTTGTTTCTTAAGTACTTCTGCTCTTCATCTGCATTGATTGCAAACTGTATCAAAATTACTTTACAAATCTGTATTCAAAATGAATGTTTAAATTTGCATTCACTCATGACAGCTAAACACCACATCCCTGGAATATTTCTGCCAAGACACTGGCAAGCTCTTTTCACAGCTCACATACACAGAAATAACAAGGAAAATGAAAATATTATTAGAACTATTCATTTACCCAGAAAGGATATATATACTGCTTGTTAAATGCAGAATATACATGAAACAAAAAAAAGCACAGAGTATACAGGAAAAAACCCCCGAAACAAACAACTCACCGTTGCTGGATCTTATGAGATCTTAATCACCAGTACTCATTTTTGGTTTTAAACAGTGTTAAGATACCACAGTAATGACTAAGGAGGAGGAAAGTAAGTCTGTAGTGCCTCTATTTCATTCTATTTTAAAATACACTAAAATAGAAGCACTAATATTTTAATGCTTTTGAAAAACACATTAAGTAATTTTTTTAGAATATATTATCAAGACAATTTTAAATCATTGAAACTAATTTTAGGAAACATCTTCAATTTCAAGAGTAGTCTTGTCTGTATTCTCTAGTCATTTCCCATGCTTAAATTATATGGAATTCCATAAAACCTGGGTTTTCCAATGTTGTAGGAATACATTCTTGAAATATTATATACAGGATCAAGAATGTACATGTATGTATATGCGTTATAAGAAATCATCACAGGAAGTATGTTCTAACATCAAGTCCTGCTCAAACATGCAAAACCATAGTCAACTAAACCTAACATCTTACTTTGATTTTTGTGTATAAGCTTTAAAGTAATGTCATGGACTCATTCTGACAGCAACCCCAGCAATTCAGTATTTCTAACTAATCTCCGATGCAGCAAAAGCACACTTTACCTGTCTGTCCCTCATTTACCATTGCACACAGTCATACTGATTCATTTACCTAACACAGGTTCTCAAGTTCAGTATTTCATCACAAATCACTACTAGCAAATATGTTTACTCATAGACTTGTCCAACATCAAGAAATGTGAACAAAAGGAATACACATCAACCTAAAATCTGTATCTTATTTCTGATGTGACTGATGTTCCTGTTTCCCCTGAGTAAGCCCCAGGTTAGCAGGTCAGTGGTTCATCCCAGAAACAGTTACTCCATAGGCTGTTCAAATAATGAAAATAATTCCATGTTCAGATATTCAGTATTCCCCCATAAGTAACAAATAATAACAAGAATAAGATTTATAGTCAGCAATGTTTCAGGAAAGTATACCTTCCTCCCAGGTTATGACATTCAATCCATTTAGTTGCTTAAAGACAAATTCCTGACCAACAGAAAGGAGAAGAAACTCTTTTCCTCCCTTCCAGTACCTTCAAACCTTCTATTATTTTACTTCCCACCTCAACATTCACACCCAAGAACTATGCTCCCTGAGATGCTCTGAAGTCTGTCCAATAAGCATTACCAACCAATAGAGAAAATGGAATGGCTTCCAAGTGTAAAGTTTCCAACTAAATCCACAAAACTGAGTAGAAGGAAAACATTTATTTAAAAGTGTCAATCTAATCCAAGGCTACTACCATTTCAAGCTGCATTGCCTAAGTCTATTAATGTGAAAGTACAGATTTTATAACCTTTGTTAAATAAAATGAAAGGTTCTTAGAGTGGTCAACATCAATTATTTTTAGAATACCAAAATATTTTTAATGATCTGATGTGATACTATTACTATGAATGTGGTAGACAGCAGACCTGAACTTTACTTTTACCCTTGAGAATAGAGAAAACCTAATTTTCTTCACTGTCTGATTGCTCCCTCTGCTCTCCACATCAAAACACAAGTTAATCATAGTACAATTTCATGGTCGTGTACAACCACATGCAGTAGGAAGCACAGAAAAATTCAAGAAGTATTATCAGCAGAAAACCAGATTATAATAAAGGTTACTAACAATTCTCATGCTAGATAAATAATCTGTTAAAGACAAATAAAAAAGAACTGACCGATACATTCTTTTAAATGGGAAAAAGTAATCCCTGCAAAGCTAAAAATCAGCTAAAGAAAGATTAAGTCAGGCTTGAAAACAGACTACTTCCTTGTTTTGCTCTCCCTCTCTCCAAACACACAACCAAAACCACAACAGAGAGGATCCAAGAGCTGGAAAAGCTTATCTCAACATCATATTCTTTTTGGGAAGGAAAAGAGGATGTAAGATGCTGAAACAGGGGAAGAAGACTGTACAGAAGGACTACAGATTTTGGGCTCTTCCTCTGTATTAGCTGTGACATGAACACAGAATTACTATAGAAAACAGCTCAGATTATTCTATAGCACTGAAAGGATTATGTATCCTAAAATGGAACTAACTGTACTAGTATTTAGTACTTTCAAATAAAGTGCAGCAGAAATGACAAAATAAATCCCCCCCGAACTCTCACATTCACATGCAGCTTCAGAAGACCACCTCTTTACACAGCTCTACCACAGAATTAATGGAAATAAATATGGCTTTTGCACACAGAAGCTAGAGCTCAGAGAGATGCACTATTCCGCAGTTTTACAACAGTATGCATCAACTGTTTCACCATGTAGGTAAAATAACTCAGGCACATTAGTTTCAATGCAATTTTCCATTTAATCTACACTTCTACAGATGACCATAATTTCAAAGAAATCTCTGAAAACATCTATGACCTTTGTTGTTGGTTTTGTCTAGGTCAGAGCTAATTTTCTTCACAGTAGGTTGTATGGTGCTGTGTTTTGGATTTGTGCTGGAAACACTGTTGATAACTCAGGGATGTTTTAGTTACCGCTGAGAGTGCTGACAGAGAGTCAAGGTCTTTTCCAGGTTCTCATGCCCCACCACTAGCGAGCAGGCTGGGGGTACACAAGGAGTTGGGAGGGGATAGTGGGGACAGCTGACCCCAACTGACCACAGGGATATTCCATTCCATACGGTGTCTTGCTCAGCAATAAAAAACTTGGGCAGGGGGAGGGTATGTGTACAGTTTGCCTGTCACTGCCTGGGGGGACTGGCTGGGCACTGGTCACCTGGTAGGTTTTGTTTTTTATTTTGCATCACTTACGTTTCTTGGGTTTGATTTTCTTTGTTGTAATTTCTCCCTCCTCCCCATTTCTTCTTTTTTTTTTTTTTTCCTTATTAACTTGTCTGTATCTCAACCTACATTTTTTCACTTATACCCTTCCAGTTCTCTCTTTGATAGAAGCCAGCAAGAGGCTCCATGGAGCTTAGAGGTAAATCACCACAACAGGTATTTGTAATTCCATTCTTCCACCTCCAGCTTTCATTCACTATTTCAGTGAATGTTTTTCCTTACCCTCTTCAGACTGTTCATAGTTTTTTTTAATATAAAGCCCCGAACTAGTTTCCCATTTTCTCCTTCCCCGTTTAACACTTTATACCCAGCCAGTCTCATTTGCAACTATAAAATTAACAAACCTCTCCATAACGACAGTGGTAAGACCTTATCTGCAAAGACAAAATGGGCCAAGTAGGTCACGCAGATGCTGTGGGCAATGCTGGTCCATAACACCAAACAAATACCAACTTAGAAGCAACTCACTGTTTACCCCACTAATCCAATTCAAAGCCTGATTTAAAACTTAACTACACTGAAGGGTAGGTCTGATTTCCACTTTAAATTCGCTTATGACTGGATTATTCCTTTGGTTCCTGTGCCAACATCCCTCTCCATCTGAAACAGACCCTCTCCTCCAGGTCATCTTTGGGTAATATTTCTTCTGATTACTTAAATATGGTATCGTATGACAGAAAGTACAAATATTTCACAGTTATACTTTGGCAAAAGTCAAGGATAACATTCTCATCAAGGAAGAGATAACTAAATTGTTACCCTTAGGAATGCTACATAGATTCTAGAATATCAACATCAAATAGTATATTAGATTACAGGAAAAAGAATTCTTATGGGACATTTTATTGGGAAAAATGCAAACCATTTACCATAAAATGGAAAAATATTTTAAAAAATCATTACAAAATATGATACTAGGGAAACCCACATGCCTAAAAGCATTTAATCTCTCATTCTATTTTTCCATTCTTGCATCAAAATTGTATCCAAAAATGAAGTGCGTATTACATTCCCTTAATATTTTATTCTAAACAACTGACCTTGCATGCCAGAGAACGACATATGTAAGTCTGAATTCTACAAGGATATGCACATCTACTAACTAATATTCACTGTAAACATCAGAATAGAAGTCTATTTACTTAACCAAAAGTAAATAGTTTGGGATAGAAAATATTCTACATTGTCAATAGAAAAAAGCATTACCTCATAAAAAGTACATCCAAAATATTTGTGTTTTTCAACACTTCTTAATGCCAAAAATGTATAGAGATGACTAAAAAAATCACAACAATACTACAACTAAAAGCAAAACAAAATGAACAAACAAACCCACTCCCCCAAAAACTACAAAAGGCATTATTCAATATATAATGAATTTGAGAGCGCAAGCACTGGTATTTTAAAGAAGTGCAACCATCCTGGTAATCAGAAGGTAGAACCAGTCAAAGCAGCACAAGCTGACATACTTCAAGGAAACTAATGAAGGTTTGAGGCTCACATGACTTACACCATAGAAGATTATTGTGAGAAGGAACCAATTTGAATTCAGTTCTTTCAAATCAAAGCAGGTGGATGAGATCCAAGAAACATGCAGTGAAGAGGAATTTAAATTATATCATTATCTGTATTAAAAAAAAAGTGAAATTCTATTAGAACATTAAAGACTTTGCTTAAATTGACTTTGCTTGTGTTCTTACATCCAAGTATTCTAGTGACTGTCTCCAATATCATACAAAATATTGTGGCAACCAATAGATTAAAACACCCCAAGTTTTTAATCTTTAACATGAGGAAGGACAGTGTCAGTACTGTTAAAGTACCTGGAAACCCTCAAAAATGTAGCAGTCTAAAGGTACTTCTGTGTATGCTGTACTGCAAGTTATATAAAACTAAAAATTCAGTATTTATTTAAAGAGAACTCTAATTAACTACATTCCCAACTAAGTAATAAGGTTAATACACATATGGTAGCAATTTACCAAATTGGAATTCACAGTAGTAAAGCCATATAAACTTGATGAGAATAAAAGAAGTCCCCAGAACAATTTCTCCCTCCATGTGGTAAAATTCCAAACAAATCATGCTGAGTAAGTTCTCCCCCAAATATGTTTAGAATATATTTCTAAATAAATATCTGATATTACTTCTTTTCTGGATATCTGTTAGCTTTAAGCAATGTGAAAAAGTCTCCTGCCTATTCAGCTAAAGTAATGAAGCATTAATACCCAAAAGCTACTGACTTCAGAAAAAAACTAAAATAATTATGTCTAAGGAGACCAAACAACAGAACTAGAGAAGCATACAGCCATTTTTAACTCAAGGTCCATTGCATTCAGACAATCTCTGTGGGCAGCCTCTGCCAAATCCATACAACTAAGCAAAACCAGCAAGTTTATGTAAAAATACATACTGCAAATTTAGCACCTGCTTTTACCCAAACTTTGTTCATAACATCTAAACTGCTTACAGTTCTTCCGCAAATCTGGAAATTTGCCAAGACAAGAACAGTACCCAGAACACAGAGAGAGATTTTCTTCATTCTACCAGCTGATGACTATTCTTGCTCCCACAGAGCCTTTACCTCACTGCTTCTGAACTGTGAACTACTCCAGCTTCACTAAGTTTTCTTCTGCTGAAGATGTATAGAGAAGAGCAACTGGCTAACTCAGATTATGGAATTTTCCTCTCCCATTTGTTTTTTACCTGTAGCAATGTCATTAATTTTCAGTAACTTTTAATACAGCTATCTTCAACAGTAATCCGTATCAGTGTAGGAAAATAACAGAAAAAAAAGTTAAAGCTTTCTAAGAAGCCTCACTGGGATCTCAGATCACTATAGAATAATTAAATAGTTTAAACAGTGTAATTTCTTTCCCTAGATTATCAAATCAGGTTGACCTACCTAAAACTGGCAGTAGTGTATGCAAATTCATTATAGGAAGACAGTATTGAAATTGTCAGTATTTTGAGTAGTCTGCAGAAGAAACCACTCCCTGTGAAAAATGAAATTGTTCCTTAAATGGAATTCCCAAGATACATACGATAGCACTCTGTCCTCCTGCAAATGCTACAAACAGCTTTGTCCATCGTGCCTTCCAGGATGCAGAGAGATCTCTCCTCCCTTCCCACAAATCCTCTTGAATACAGTGCCTTGAAATACAGATGCAAGTGCAAGCACATATAGCATCAAAGTATGAATTTTACATGTGTACATTCTCCCCATTGTAGAATACCACGAGTGTTTTTTCTCCCCACAAAACTACTGAGCCCAGACTGTGGCACAGGCCTTCAGCTGTAGTTTATTTACACATCTGTATGATTGCTGGTATTTGCCAGGGTCAGTTAACCTTTCATTATACCCAGTTTCCTCTGTCTGCAGAATTACAGCTCCCACAGCCATGGCACATGGACAGGGAAGAGCAAAGTTCCGTGCAGATTTAAGAAAATCGCTGCTGTGGTCTTATTATATAACAGGAAATAATTCTTGTACAGACGAACAAAAGAACAGTAAGAGTGTATTTGAAAAGTTTCACTTGCTTTCCTTTTCAGCACACTGTACTGTTGCATTTTCATGTTTGCAGGTATCGAAGGAGTAACTAAGGAAGCAGATTAAACATGCTATTTAAAAAGCAGCATGCTAAACAAACAGCAGTTATATTTTGAATCTGATAACTTTTGATGAAAATCTGTGCAAATCCTCCTCATTCTGCTCTACAGAATCCTGAAACCATCTAATCAACTTAAATGCTAAGTCATATCTCATTATCTTTGAAAAACAAGGAGTAGTAACCTCTGAAGCATAGAGAGAACTGTTTATGTATATACACACACAAAGTAAAACCTCAAAAACCACAAATACAAACTTAGTACAGGTGAAGTACTTCAACCTTAGATGACACTAATCCTCTGAAAACAGTGCCAATAAAATAAAGGAATACTATACGCTGTTACTTCCCATGCTGTATTTTCAGGTATGTTACTGGTTTGCAGCAAATCCTATTGGAAGTATTTCTCTACTTTTATATCTGCACTTCAAAAGACAGTATTGTCTCATGGTATTTGTTGGGTTTTTTATCTGTGAAGTAATCTACACACTTATTCTCGATTTTCTTTTCACCCATATTCAGAAATTCATACAGAACTACAGCTTCTCCCCAGCCCTGCTCACAGGGAATATGCAGCTCTGATATAATTTCAGAAACTTGAATGCACAACCTGTCTTAATTCATTCAACCTTACTACCTGCTCCTTTAGCTTATTAGATACGACATTTTCAAATAACAAATCACTGGCAAACTTACAGAAAAGCACAAACTACTCTAGTGGCCTCTTCCTGCTTAAAATTAATTCTGAATAATTCAATCCAGTGGGGCTTTATAACTGGATTTTCTGTAATAATCTTCTATTTGCTAAACCAAGTTGAGACTACTGTCAAGTTGCTTCACTGACTACTTGAGAAGAGGAGGAGGAGTGACACACAAATAGGTCACACCATACCAAGGATAACTGAATTGTAGTCACTATTAGTAGCATTTATATTCCAACACATGGCTGAAAAGCTAATTTTCTGCAGCAGTAAGTTCCTCTGCTTCCCCTCAATATTATATCTGTCCCCATCCTTTACTGAATCTACAGCAAACTCTCAGCAGTATCAAACTTGTGTCTTTTCATGGATCAAAATTAAAGAACAGAAACAGACTCTATTTACATCTTTAAACAGAGTTAGGAGAAGGGAAACCTGCAACTGTGTATTCCTCTTCATATTCACATTGTGTAGTTTTTCTGACCTATCTTTCTTACATCATATATTAAAATACTTTTGAGTTGCATAAATTCTGATACTGGAGGCTACAACTCCAGCAATATAGCAACAGCTACCCACATGGAGGCAGGTAGCACATTTTGAAAATGCATAAACTAATTTCACTCAGTTATTTTTATTACTTTTTTGTATTTTTTTGCTGCTTAAAGAAAGTAGACAGTGTGCATAAGCTGTGCAGAGAGATGAATCAACTACTACTCAGAACAGAGACTATTGAGCAAAAAAAACTTACTGTGTTGTTTAATGTGCTAAACAACAAAAGCTTTTCTGCTACTTAACACCCCTTTTCTCCTGACTGCATCATCAATCTGTATTAAGCCAGGAAAAACTAACTGTGCATGCCTGCTGTAAAATTGCAGGTCGACTTTACCAGCTGAAAAGTAACACTCGGTTAAGAAGGTAGTTGAAGTTTTTAACTTAAAAGACTTTAAAAATCCAAACCAAAACAAACACATATTAGTTCCTTCACCTGGATTCACCATGTGGCTGAGGGCAGGATGGGGAAGAAAACTAGTAAGAAAACAAATGCTTTAGCCGGTATTAACTATTACTACTAGGGAAATACAGTTTCTTAATTTTTAACAGATTGGAATCACGGAAAGAATAGAAAGTGAAATTTAACACAGAAACATGAGAATGTGTGTTGAGGGAGGTAATTTCTTTCTTTACTAAAGAATATGAAAAGACAAAATACTGCAGAGAAACAACCAATATAAGATAGATCCCCTACAACCATTTGATCAAAGGATATACTACAACTATTCAAGTTAAAAAAATCATATTTTACAGAAAAAGCCATTTCACCAAGTGCAACAGTAAACAGATCAGTAGATTCTTACTCAAGTCTCACAAAAATACCAACATACTGGACTAAGACAAGCATTGCAAGCCTTTGGAAACAAACAAAAGAAAAAAACACCACAAAAAGCAGCTTCTCTGCCTCAGTAATTGATTTTTTCAAATATTCTTGCAAAGAATCCATCTAAAAAACACATAGCACAGTAAAAGAAACTAACCACCAATTATGAATTCTGTAACAGAGGGATTATAATCAGCGTAACTCTTGACAGAAGTCAAGTTGATATTTACATCCCCTCTGTCACTGCAATCCAACATTACAAAGGACTCTGTGTGTGAATTTCTGCAAATACCTGTAAGTCCCCTAAAAGGAGTTGGCAATCTACAAATTGAATTAAGTTTCAAATTTAAACGGGAAGGGCAAGGTTAAGCTTGAGGGATGATACATCTTAATGGTCTGAAATAATATGTAACTCCTCCAGTCTCTCTAGAATAGTTCATGCAAGATAACAGATTCACCTCTTCTTTTGTTTACCTGAGTCAACTGATGAGCTACATTAGTTTCTCAGAATATTCATCACAGAGAAAACAGAGAGGAAAATCAGGACAGATATTTTCAATAGCATGTATTGCAGAGAGACTCAATACATTCAGTCCTCTTATCAATTCTTTCAAATGTTCATTAGTTCACTTGATTCAGTATTTGCTCCAGTCAGCAGAATGGTAGCTTGCATTGCATGTAAGAGTAGGACTGCAGACACTCTCTAATCGTGGTGGGTTTACCCTTCCTCAAAGCCACACAGAAACCATTAGCTCTGTTGTTTAAGACTATGAAACATACTTGCCTAGTTCTAAAGAAGGTAAATCACCAATAGCTCTTCATTTGTCACAGCAGCTTGACATTGTGCTCTGAAATTTAGCTAAGTCAAAAGCTGCCTCAGTTCTTCTGCTGCAGACTTTAATCAATGTAACTGATTATGTGTGATACTTCTGGTGAAAACTATAAGATATGAAAGAAATGTAGTATCATGTCTTACAAATGAAGAGAGCTTGTGGTAACACACGCTGTGCCTTTTCATACCAAGCTGGGCTTCCTCTCCCCCCCCTCTTTTACCTGAACAGGTTAGTTTCCCTAATTTTTAGGATAGAATCTCAAGCACATCCCTCATACTCTGCTTGGAAATTTATGAGTTTCTGCCAAAAAAGAAAAAAAAAAGTCAGAAACAAACAAATTTTGCAGACACAAGATTACATTTGAAATAGGGAAAGCATTTTGAATCAGTTCATTTCCATCTGCCTGAAAAAGCTTATCTGAAGTGAAACATATCCAGAATAAAATCCTGTGATCTGTTAACTCATCTGAAGGGACACAATGAGCTTCTCTCTGAAGCTCATCTTTAAGTTTGACCTTTAAGTTCAAAGTAGGCAAAAATGAGCACTCTAACTCAAAAAAAGACCTTACAGAAAGAAATTACCCCACCCCTCTGCAATATAATTACTGGATTCTTCCACCATATCCATTCCTGTAAGAGAGAAATTTCTGCACACTCACTTGCAGTGAAACAACATGATGCATGGAAGGCTTAACAGAAACAAGTCTCTTAAGCATCTGAGTAACTCTTAAAATTTAATTTCTCTTTTTAATTATTCCCATTTACAACTGAAAAAGTATACCAAATTGAACAGAACCCACATTTAGAAATGCAGCATGATGCATCCAAGCCAGGATTCAGTTTTATATATATGTGTTTCTCCATGTATTTTCATGCATGACATCTGCCCAACCTCTTGCAAATGCAAGCTGTCAATGCAACAAGCTGAGAAAGCTGTGCAGCAGATGGACCAGGACATGCACTTCAGGACTTGCAAGCATTCTTCTCCAAAGCCAGCAGAGAGCTGATCAATAAGTATGGAATACAAGAGATTAGATACACATGAAGGCCACTAACCTTAGGTACCTTACTCTAAGTGAACCCTGTTTCAAGAGTTTATGCTCTAATCAGAGAATTAACAACCTAGTAACAGAAGTGACAGATAATATGAATTTAAGTCACAAAGCCAGTTTCTCAATTTTTCCTCAGCACCAATACTGTCATATTTTAACAACAGTATTACAGTTGTATGCAAAGTGCTGCATTTGCATAAATTATGACAGAAGCTCAAAGAAACAAAGATGATTTTCACTTATGTACTTGGGTTCTTTAAGAATCAAAATTTTAAGGCCTAGCCAAAGTTAAAGTGGAAAAATCAAGCCACAGTATATTTTGAAACAGTTGAGCTCTCCTTGTGTTATACATTCTGTTCTTCGTACTTCACATACAACACAGCTTTTTACACCTACATGCAAAGTTTAATTCTAGAGTTAGTATATGATGAGTTAGAATGATGCCATTTCCAGAATACCAGTATTTTCAATCATCATTTCATGTCATAAGACAGGATTTTGTATGCAGTAACTCTAGTCCATTTAGTTAAGAAGAAAAATTTTTCTTTTTTCTTTGCAGGCAAACATGCATTTTAATACATAAATAAATAAATAATATAGTTTTGAACTTTTGTACTGCCCAGCTCAAAAGCTATTTCACCACAAAGTGCAGACATAGCAGAAAAATAAATTTCAAATGAGGAACAGAGGCAACTAATAAAGCTTGACAGACAATGAATGTTTCATGAAATACATAAGCAAATCAGTGTCCAAAGATGCTAACAGAAATGGAGCATCCTTTTCCCAGATTGTTAAAAAAAGTTTGTAGAAACTTTAAGAACTGGGGAACACAGAAATAAAATCTCAAACCATCAGACTCTACTGGACAAAAAGATACAAGAACAGCACATTTTCCCTAAACCCTTGATATCTAGCATGCATTTTGCTTCCACAAGTGGCCAACAGCATATGCTTAAGTAAATGCAGATGATAAAAGCAGGGCAAGAATGCTGCAATAGTTCCCTCCTACCAGCATTTAGCCATCTGTGGCTTATACTCTTCCTGTACAGAGACTGTTCCTGCAGGTTTGACAACCCTTATTAAATTTTCATTTAATCTCTTTTCAAACAATTTTAACTTTTGAGATGAATGTAATTACAAGCTGCGGGAAAGAGCATTTTTTTTGGTTTCCTTAAATAAGCTGGGTTCCTTAGAGGCTCTCTAGATGTGCATTATGAGAAATTACAATCAATTATTCTTTCTTCATGTCTGTACCACTTACGACCTTACAAACTTCCTTCACATCCATCTTTCTCACTTTTTTCCTCTCCAGGGACCAAGAAGCATAGTCTGCTTGGTCACCTCTGGAAAACATTCCATACTTTCAATCATCCTTGACTTCCAGTGTATCAATTCTAAGACCACTGTCTCTCAGGGAGGCAGCAGAGAGCAGAACTGCACATGGTATCTTTATAAAGTGGTGTAACAGCTTCACTTTTTTTCTCTATTGTTCTCATATTTGTCTTTTTCTGACAGAATCATTCACAGTAATTCAAACGCCACACTCCCCACCACCACACATCAAAGTCTTACTTGGAGCCTGTGTTTGTGCATGCACAATTAAGACCAGTTTCCCCCTCCACTCATATGGGTCAATCTGCATTTAGCAATACTCATCCAGTGCCATTTCATACATGTGTGGTCAGTTCAGTACAGCACAGCAGCTGGCTTTAGCAGGTTGTTTGCATGCTGTTAAGTATTTGTCAACCTTTATCACCTCACCATCCACCCCAAAACACCACAAACCTCGACAGAGCTGAAACACCTCTTCAGTACATGCAACCTTTGACAGCTTGGTACCTTCAGAAACCTTGGGTGAGCAATCTGGTTGAGGTTTACTGCAAAACTGGATTACCTTACACTTACCTATACACTCACTGACTCTCTCGCAGATTAGGAACGGCAAGTTTCCCCTCTGAAAAGTTTGCACCAATTCTTCCTCACCACAGTACACACATCTATTCTGTTTTCTACCAGCTTTATTCTTTGCTGGAACTCAGACTTTCCAGGCTGGAAATATAAAGATTTCTTTATCCCTTATACCCTCGGCAGTTTATTTAAAAAAAAAAAAAAAACACCAAAACAAAAACACTGACTCTACTCAGATTTACCATCTCCCATTCCTTTGTCAGCAACCAATGAAATTTAAATCTTACTAAATTCAAACTTTATTAAATCAAGGGTTCAGCAATTTCAGACTTTATATTCCCAAATACTTTTGTGATACTATTATCATTTACAAGCCCATATAGGGGTGTGCTTTCTTTGCTATTTGTTCATATCAGTTTTACCACAAGCCTTTCACAAGCTTTTATAGACACCTGACACTAACTTAACAAACCACGTCATGAAGAATCAGCTCTAAGCATTTTGCTCCTTTCAAAATGTCCCCCATCTTGTATTACTCTTTTTAAAATAAAAGTACTTTAGTGAGTTTTTTCAGGACTGCTATGAAGCTGAATTTGAGACTATGTTTCAGCATATAAGGATGAGAAGGGTATTATAGATCACTATTCAACTCTATATTTTCAACCAGTTCCTGGATACTGCTCAACAAGGACCCAAGAGGTGTTCAATATATCTTAATTTAATGTTACCTGTCAACGCAGTGGAATTTACTTACCTATCATGACTAAGCTTTCTAACCAAGTACAACAAATTAATCATACTTACATAATTAATGCTATGGAATTAAGGCTTTTCCACAAATTATCCCTCCTCATTCCTGGCCTGTAAAGACAGCATCCTCATTTTAAACCCACTGATATCCTGACATTCATATGTAAGCAAGCATACATTTGTTCTTGACAGTTACCCACTGATGAAATTATTTCTTGAGACTTCTCTGTTATTTTCTATTATGCACTATTTGCCCATTTGCTTGGTTGGTGACAACTGAAGGCTGAAATAAATGTTTTACTAATGCTTTGTGTTTATTCTGGCAAAGATAGGTGGCTGCTGCAGAACAAGACTGTCATTATGTTTTTCAGTCTTGTTTCTGGATCATTTGGCAACAGGAACAAAAGCTACATGTCTTCTCTTCACACAGCCCACCTCTTCAGTGATACTTTGTCATGTAACACGATCATTCAAACACTCCTGTTTCTTTAAAAATTTTTTTCAGCAGTATGCACACATGCATTGCAGTGATGATGCATCCTTATTCCATGAATTTTTAAAGTATAACCAGATACCACAAACTACTATTACATACAAGTTTCACAGTTTGCTCAAGGTAAAAAAGTAATTATACCTCTGCTGTGCCCTCCACAAACACAAAGATACAACATATTAAAAAGTGTAATATATGTACAGAACAGACCCATGGGATAAAAGAAATCGTGGCATGTAATGATTATTCTAAGCCAGACGTGAGCTTATTTATCTCAAAGTTATTTTAGCTGCTATTTTCTTAAATAAAATCCAGAAATCCAGAGTTAAAACTGATCAAACTATGGGTAGCAGTCTGCCCCACATCCTGCAAAAAGGGAACACTCATGCTTTTAGATTATCCTCCTGATGACGGGGACAAGTAGTTGCTACAACATTTTCAACGTCTATGAGGGGGTTTCATTTACCTTTCTGACAAGCAATCAGAACTCTGATTTGTCAAAGACATGATAGAACCAAGGACAGCAACATCTTGTGCAGTGTTAAGTTCTAAGAAGAGCTAGAATCAATTTCAAAGATCTCTTTGTAATACTGGGGGAAAAAAATTTGCATTTTATTTTTAACCTCTATCCTTGCTGTAGGTATCCGAGTACAATTATTTTTTTCCCTTTTGGAAATGGGTAGTTTAAAAGGCAATTTAAAAGTTGGAAATTACTAAGTTTTATTTCAGACTTAAATATAGGATACTTTTAAGTCCATAATACCTTGAGAAATGGCAACCCCCCCCCCCAAGATATTCCCATTAAGTAGCCTGCTCGCTACAGTAACTACAAAAGCAACAAAACACAGGACATGAAAGACTCTGATCAATTTCAAGCACTAAAACTTTAAAGGTCACATGTAGGTCTACCCATGAATTATACTACTGGCAACCTTCTAATTAAAGGAGCACTAAGCCACTTCCCTCCCGCTGTAGCTCTGAATTGGAAGACAATCATTATCTTTTCCAGCTACGAGAAGATAGCCAGGCTCCAATTTAATGGATGTCTATAAAATTCAATTCATATTTAACAGAGGAAACATAGAAAAGGATAATAAAGAAGTATGGACTTGAGTTTATTTAACCCCTCAAAAAGGTTACAACCATATGAAATTTGTAATTTTCACCTAAACAAGAAATCTGTATTTGTAACAGAAAGCTCAAACTTTAAATCTGAAGTCCTGATGTGAGATGTTTCAAATGAAGCTTTCAAAATAAGCACTAAAGTCCTGATTTCTTCATTAAATTCTGATAGAGGAAACAGCTCAGACTAAGATTCTCAGAAGAACGCAAGAAGTAAGAATATGAATGCTGAAGTACTTTGAAACCTCCAGTGTGGCTGCTTTCAGTAGAGCACATATGCATTAGATTATTAATATAATGAAACCTTAATCTTCCATGTTCTTTTATTTACACCTATGAAGCTTCTTTTAGAAAAGTTCAGACTGCAAAAATTAAGACAACTACTCATATGACAACTATTCTTTCTTTTCTCAGATGTCAGTAAGAAGACAAGTGGAAAGCTACTTAAAAAGATCACCACTACACAATATTGTTTGCTCCACCCATGCTGCAAAACTGTGCTACAAAGAAATGCTTCTTTTATCACTGCTTACCAAACTGTGAAGAACTTAAGGCATTTGGTTCTGTATTTACTGGATCCACCAGATTGATTCATAGCTCATAATAAACTACTACGAAAAACCGCATTTGCATTGACTACAGAAATTCTTCTGTTTAACAACCTAATTTCTATTTATCAGTAATTACTTACCACTTTCTACAGCACTGAGATTTTGCCTCTCCTGTTTATTCTTTAAGAGCATTTTAGGACACAGGGTTAAATAAAAGTTGTTATAAACTGCAACAGTCAGTCAAAGAACCTGCCTGAAGTTCATCACTGAAAGGCCTGTACAGCAACCAAGCAGACAGCAGCTTCTGCTTCCATGTAATAAGGAAGTGAACAAGGATAGAATCGTCCAAGCACTGCTTTTCTTTCAGAGTAAAAGACTGTTAATAATGTGAATGCAGATTGGTTTCAAGCAAGACTCAGGGATGGAGGTCAAACTTAGCGCTCCTCTCATATTCCTTTCTGCACAAAAGATACAAACCTGAAGATTCTCCAAGCATTTCTGACCATCACCATCTGTTTTCCCCACAGTGTTAGGTACAGTTTTAAAGAAGAAAACTAGTTCTCTTTACAGCAAAATTTCCAGGCATTCACGATCTATTTATATGCATAATTATGCACACATAACCACACAAAATAAAGTGTCTTGTCTTAAATCGCAAGAGGAAAACATATAAGTGTCTCATTTTGCTGCAGGTGAAGAACATTTTAATCATACTTAGACAGTCTTTATCCAGCTTTCAAACTTTCATGCAAATGCAGCAGCTGTCCTACTCTAACAATTTTACTTAAATCTGTTTTCATTTCAGAATAATGAAACCAGAGGTTAATTTATTCCTATCCACTTCCCCATACACACAAGATTCAGTACAGCATTCCTGCAAACGTCACAGTCCATTAGCCAAATAAAGCAAGCCAAGTTAAGACTATGCATTTTCCAGCTTTCCTCAGTTGCAGAAAAAACCCCTGTGATTTTATGCCTGCTGCTCCACTCTCAGTCCATGCAGCAGTAACACCCAGACCTTTACACACTTTTAGCACCTGCAAGGTCACTTGCCAGGCATGTAGAGGTCTCAGTTTTACACAACAGAACCACACTTCTGCAAAAAATATCTTAATTTGAGAGGGCACTCTCACTAGTTTATGCTTACAACCTGCATCAAAAGTATGCTGTTTTGTACAAGTATATCTGCATTAATTTGTAGCACAGTTTTAAAATTAAAAAGAAATCAAACCAGTGGCACACTATTTATTTTTAATTTACATATTTGAAACGTTGAAAGTGTACCTCATACTACTCAGCTGGACAGCTTTGCCCTGTAGCATAAAATGCTATTTAGCATCTTCAGTAAACCTCAGCATCTTTATCTCAGTTTCAAAGTCTAAAAATAACTCCTCCCCAGTTTCTCTCAATCTGCAAAGCTGCACAGTGCCATACTGAAGCATGCTGGTCATTCAAACATTCCCGACAACTAATTGCAATGCAAACTGACACTCAGGAGTCACACATGTACTTCAAGATAAAAAAAAGGCAGTAAAACACTCCTGTATCCAACATTGGCTAAAATCTCTTGACATGAAATATTTACAAACCTAATTACACTTTTATTTCTAAATGAAAAGAAGGGGTAACATTACAAAACCTGTTAGGATTATTAGAACAGCAAGTGTTAAAGAGAGTATGTGCAGAATTTGTATTATTAATGCATTGTCTTTTTGAAACCTATCTCCCTCTGTGTTTGAGTAGACAGAAAAGAGAGCTTGAATAAACTCATTTATCTCAAGGGTGACTATTTTCAATTATCTTTAAAATATAATTTTTCTGACATAAAAAATACATGAAATGAAAAAGATTGAAGAGCATAGGACAGCAGACATGATCCATTTGAACAAAAACAAGTATTAAGAGAGTAACACCAAAAACCATGCAACCTTATACCACATGAGTATACATGATAGACAGACTACCAGGAATGTGTGGGGAGGAAAGAAGTCAAATATTCTGAACTAAAATCATTCAGAAAGAGAAGAAAAAAAATCCACAGCAACAATGATCTAAATGTCTTATTAAAATACATTCATGATTTTAGAAAAAAAATTAGTTATGCCATTAAAGCGTGCATGCAATTCTAATATAAAAAGCACAGAAAAAAGACAAAACCCCCACCCATGCATGATAAAACAGCTCTAAGCTGTATCAGGTACGGAGCTAGCATACCCTTCACATTCCCTACCCAAGCTTCCTTGCTGCTCTTGACTACAGCATCAGATCAAGAGCTCAGCTTGCTCAAGGCTTCAAGTTCTTCTAAGAGCTCCTGCTTCCCAACTGAAATCTAATCACCTACTAATTCATCCACTCTAAAAATAAAACTTCAAATTAAGGGAAAAAAGCAAACAACACCAAGCCCAAAAATCCCTGAAGAAACCCAAGCAAAATCTCCAACACCTAAAAGTTAAGACCAGGGGTAATCTGGAAAGAAGCAACATGAAAAAAGAGGGGAGGAGAACAAAACCCCCACACCAAAATTTCTAAATATTTATCAATTCCAATGAAACGTTATCAAGCCTTGTTCTACCAGTTTGGCAATTTTTACTTCTAATCACACAAAATTAAGAACAAAAGAACATGGGAGTTACAGAAGACTAAAATGTGGTCCAAAACTTAAAACTGTAAAGGGCCCTCCTCTTTTTTTTTTTTAATATATATATCTCAATACCTTGCTGACTGTCACCTTTGTTCTCACATCATATATCAGTCACTACACTACTTCTGCTGGATCAACATTAGGCCCATACACTAGTAATTACCTAGATCATCCTATTCATCCCTATAACAATGCTGGCACAGTAGCAGATGTCTTTCAGTCCTTTGGAATTGTCTCAGTGTCCTAAGATTGATTAGAAATCAATAAGAGAATTGTGCCAGGTATTTCAAACTCTTGGGTCTTGACAGGCCTATTTTTAGCATCTCTTTACATTTATGCTTAAAATAGAAAGTAAAGTATCATCTACTTTATCCTTCAAAACAGATCTTCATTTAACATTGCCCTGCATTCCATTAAGGTATCTATAAAATATATAGGCCGGGTGTTGTTTACTTGAGTCGAGGTTTTATTTTCTTAATTTTAGGTTCTGACATTAAGTGTTTTTCATAGAAACACCAGCTACCACTTTTTAAATTATCCCTGTACCATACCATATTTCTATAAAGTCCCACAGAAGCATTTTGTTTTCCCTAGTTGTTTGGAGACCTTTTCTACCTATGTGATTTTCCCTAGAGGTCTGGTTTGCCTAAGAGTAACCTATAGTTTCTTCTACTATTTACTTATGGAAAGGAACTACAGGTTAACAGTGAACTATGCACAGAATACTTCCTGGTCTGTGTGCTTCTGACTAGCACAGCTATATCACATTCTTTTTTGCTTTCAGACACCTACAATAGATTCTGCCTCCTTTAACAGATAAAAATTATCGAACTTCTTACGCCACTATCTCCTTGATACCTCCCCTCCTGCCTTGAAATCTGCAGAGCTGTTTCTCAATTCCCTTCAGCCTATGATGCTCCACTGACAGTAGCTGCCTTTCCCAGACCAAAGTATTTACTCCCTGCAAACAACCAATTTACACATCATGCAGGAAAGCTTTCCAGCTGGATGCAGAAAACAGGACATTCCTTTTCCCTGCCTATTCAAGTCACCAATTTATGGCTGGCTATTACAGAACTGGAAAGAGTCATGTACAAGCTCACTGATCTCAGTTCCCAGGCTCCTGGTAGCATTTGTTCAAAGTACAAACTAATCAGCAACTTGATAAAAGTATCAACACTGATTAAAACCCCAAACTGACAGCTGGGTGCTCCCCAAAAAGACAAGCCTTCCTCACCTAGCCCTTTGTAAGTCCATGATTTCAGCTAGGATGTTTGCCAAGAACAGGTAATAGACTGACTAGGATATCACTAGCTGATGCTCCCTCTGTATGAATACCTATGTGATAATCCTTCCTGAAAAGTACACAAGTTAACACATTTAACAATACTGTCTCAATACTAATTGTTCTTTGAAGGATTCCAGAAAAGGTCTGGAATGTACATTTTATATCAACCATTCAGCTAATTTTTTTCAACTGTATATGAAGAAGATGCATAAGAACGGAGTCATCCTGAGTGAATGACACACTGGTTAACTGGAGACAAGAACTAAGAGAAGAAATTAAAAGATGACAGTTACAGCAGTAATACACTAGAAATGAGTGCAGGAAAAAAATCAATTAGAACAAAACCCCAGAAAATAGCAAAGATAAAAGCAGTAGATGCATTCTGGCCACAAGGCAACAACTCCTCATTTTAAGCTTCAATATTTCAATTAGGGCTCTAAAATATGCAGCAGAGCAGAGGTGTTTAAAACCTGTCCTGTGTCATACAGATTTGTTAGTCTTTCAAGATTAAATTTTAAAAGACAGTGAAAATCAATGTTAAAACTTTCAAAATATTAAAGGCTTTGACTGAGCAAGTACTCAGTCAAAGTTACACGTAAAAGGAATACCATTTTTTCCTTCCAAGACAAAAAACAAGTATTTGATACTCATTCTCCATTAACATTTTTCCAACACAGATTTAATCCACCTTGTTTTCTACAAATGTTGTCTTACATGCACCCTGCCAACCATCCCCTTTTCTCAAATGAGATTAAAGCTCAGCAGCATTGCCATTCTGCATAGCCAAAATCTGACTACATTTAAAACAACAAAAATTGCCACTACATACAACTTTTCTTAAATTAGCCCCATAAATTCCACATACACAGCATCTTATACATCAAATGCAGAAGGCAACCTGGAAAGCACTTTATGGGGCCAACCAAACCAACTGTTACCAAGCCAAGTTTTAAACCTTGGCAAAAGTAGATGAGATCTTAAGCATGCTGAAAGCCTGCTGGTTAAAGCCCAAGCTTAGCAAAGCAAGCAAGAGGAGGGAACAACAGCTGCAACTTTCACAGGGTTTGGGTTTTTTTTAAATTATAAATCTTGGGGTTTACTAGCAAGAAATCTCCATTTATCCTCCTTGCCTACTTAAAGGTAAGTGTTTCAGAAGAACAATTACAACCAGAAAATAAATTCTGTATAGACAATAGTGACATATAATGTGAAAATAAATGCCCATAGCACGTGCAGACAACAGACAATGTTGCAATGCCAATCTCTTTGAATTCAGCATAGAAGACTCCAAACATTCTGACCTGCGAATTCTAAAAATGGACAACTAGTTTTCATGAAAGAGGGAAGGCAGCCTACAAACAGCAGCACTGTCCAAAATACAAACAGAAATTTAGCTCATCCACAGCTTCTCCAGTAAAATTAATTTCAGTGCAGTAGCATGATAACGGTCTTCAAAAGGTATTTTGAACTGTCCTTGATAGTTTAGGAAGGTTATTTTCCAATGTACCTGGCATTTCCAACCCATACATGCACTTCAGTACTGACTGTTAACCTAATTTACTCTAATATACATGACTATATGTATATATGAAGGACACAAGAAGAAACTAGGAAGAAAGACACAGAAAAATGTATGCAAACGAGACTTTCCCAGGACATTTCAAAATCTGGGCAGGTAAGAACACAGATGAACCTTCCCAACTCTGGGTAAGTTCTGCTCCAAATGTTACCTATTTTCAGAAGAACTAAGGTTCAGTCCTTAATTACATCCCACTGCCTCATCATCCTACACATGCATGCAAGGACAGCACAAACTGAATGGAGCTGTTATTTTCACACTGCATGAGACCTACATCATCCACCAGGATCCTTGCATGACAGACTAAAATAAACAACCCAAGGAGCACTAAAGAACCTTTCTTTTAAAACTAAGTTCCAGGCCTCTTCAGTTGGTATTTCCAGAACTCCAAGCAGCACATGCAAATACTACATACATATCTGTATAATTTTAAAGGTACATACTAGGTACATATCCATATCATTTTACATTACTTGCAGTTTGGAGTTTTATGGAAGAGTTGCTTCACTCCCAATTTGTAGTTTAACTAGCAGCTTTTATACAAGCAGGGAATTCTAGTTTGCTTAGTTTGATCCTATGAAACCACCTCTCCAAGCAGACAAATCCCCACTCAGATGAGGATATTTTCCCCCCTCAGAACCTTTCAGGTATTATGCAAACAGCGTGTTTACAGTAAAGTTTCCTAGACTGTAATAAGGCTGAAAACCAATACAGAAACAGCAGTGGAGGTAACTCCCTGGGAAAGGAGCTTCTAAATCTAATCCTGCTGACAGCTTGCTGCCTGATGCTTTTTGCATGGGGACAATTTTAAGGATAAACTCATTCCTTACACAGATTAAGAGCTGTTGCTATGCAAGTAAACAGTACGAAGTTCTAAATTAGCTGTATTTCACTAGGTGACTAAAGAAATGTTATGTTTTTTACACAGAGAGAATAACTTTCAGAAAGGACAATGTTACATGAAAAAATACATTAATCTCAGAGTCAACTGTTCTGTATTAATCCAGACACAACCTGGTGAATCATCAAATACAGGATACTCTAAGCATCAGGCTTAATTTCATCCCTGCTAAAAAGCTGAAGAACATGTATAATTCAGACTGCAATACTTAATTCATATTTTGCTTTTTTACCTTCTAATAGACCAGAAAAATGGTCATACTAGAAGGACCTCATCTTAACACCTGTTTAGAGGTCAGACTGTCAGAGTAATGCATACCAGGAATGTTGTAGGCTTTTTCATCCTAAGGATTTGCAAACCAAGAATCAATTATGTATAATCTTAATGTAATTAAGTGCAACAGCACAGATTTTTAAGAAAATATATGGGGATTAAAAATGACAAAGGAGTATTATTAAAGAGTCTTAAAATACTGCTCTTCAATCCAAAAAGCAGAGCTGCAATTTGTCTGTTGTACAGAAATACAGTATTTCTGGTCATTGCTTGCTTTTTTCTCAAATACTTCAACTGCATCTCATCTTATACAAACAATGCAAAACAATGTAAACAGTGGATTTAGAAAAAAATATTTTTAAAAATGAAATCAAAAGGAGCCTTGATTACTGACAACTAGTAGCTGGAATATCTGACCTACTAAAAATAAGCAACACTTTACTACAGTTCATGCAGTTGGAAAAAAAGTGAGATCTTAATGGTATAGTTTGGTATTAACCGGATAATTTCAGTGAAGACCAATCGATTAAATCTTCAGACTGAAAAAAAATATGTTGATTTGAGGATGTTCAATTACTGCCATGATTTTTAAAAGCTACCTATTTAACAACCATTAAAAAAAAAACCAAGAAAACCGTAAAGTCAGATTTGCCAGAGTTAACACCAAATTGAATTTCATTCTAAATTATTATTTTACTGATGTTTTACCACTAATTTTGTTGTTCTCCATAATAAAGCAATTTCTCAGGAATAAGAAGTCTGTACACCTTGCTTAACATGGCAAAGAAGTGTCTGGTTGAAGACCAGTCTCCAACAGATGAGCTAGATGGACAGAGCACAACACATGCATTCTATTTCCAATACTGCTATGAAAATCGCAGCTCAGCTTTCACAGCCAGTTGCCTCACGTGCGAAACAGGAATGATGCATACTTTCTTCTGAAAAGCTTTTTATAGACACGAGCACTACTCAAGAGTTACATATTGCCACTTCTGAATTCATCTATCACACACAAAACCAGACAATGGACCACACTACATTTACAACGACCAACTATACTTGGCTGTGCCACAACCAATGAAGAAATTATTTCCGTGAGACTGTGTTAATTAACATCACATCTGATATTTTTCAAGTTCATGAAGCTCTTCTACATACTTTAGTAATACACAGAATCTTGTATTTAATCTTTCCAGCTTCAATGGCTTTTATACCCACATTGCATTTTTTCCTATTAAGGCCCCAATCACACAATCAGATCCATGGGAGAAGGTTTCAATGAAGCTGTAGGATAAAAATCCCTGAGACATGTGCTTGTGGGTTCTCAGTTTACAAGACATGACACGTAGCCTGTACAATCTAGCAGGCTTGCTTTATAATCTGTGTAAAACAATGGAGCCATGCTTGGAGGGATCTGGATGATACTCAAAACAGATCACGCTACTGAAATAAAGTACAGCAGAAACACAAGATTAATATCAGTGTCTAATTCTATGGATGACATGCAGGCTGGATAAAAATTCAGTTTAACAATAAAAAACGTTTCTCTTTTGTCTTTCTAACTTGAATGCACTGTCTAATGTCAATGGAAGGGCCAAAGGGTTACCAGTTTAATCCCATTTGCGTAAATCATAAGATTATTGTTAACCATTTTAGTGATAAATGAAAAATGTAAGGGAAAAACTCTTCCTGATCAATTTGAATTTTTAAGAAATAAATAGCTGAACTATGGTTATTTCTGACCCTCCATCTGTCAGGGTCTTTCACAGACAAAGAAAAAAAGACAAATTAATAGAATGACAAAAGAGCAGCATGAAATTACTTATATCCATTTTGAAAACAAGCAAGTTTCACTTAATGTTATCTCTTCAAACAAATCCACTTAAACAAGAATTACTGTACAAAATCGAGATAATTATTTTCGAAACCAGAAACAATTAAACCAGAAAGGGAGGGGCATAATCCATTTATGTATTATTTAAATAAAGCAGGTCTTTCTCCAGAAATCTTTCAGTAAACGTGTCAATTTTTGGCCACACAGGTTCAAGCTCTGCCTGTACTCCTCATGTCAGGACTGTGAAGCCCAAGGTGTTCTTTTTACACTGCCTGTTATAGGATGTGTACATGTGCTTTGTACTACCCACTCCGGTACTTCCCTCACGCTCCCAGACGAGGTGGCGCTGACGCAGCTGCACTACAAACCCAACACCCCTCCTTCAGCCCCAACCAGGCAAACGGCCCCGCATCTCGGGAATCCATCAACAGGGGGGTGGGACTACACGATTTCCAGAGGTCCATTCCAGTCCTAACAATTCTGTGCTCTTCTGTGGCTGCTCCAGCTCTGCCATGCACGAAGGAAGCCCCTTTCCCATCAGCTGTTTCTCCACCAGGCACGGCTCGGCTAAGGTTCTCCCTGGCACATCTCCCGGAGCATCCTGCCCCTCTCTGGCCTTCCTCCCGGCTCCGAAGGGCCACCAGCTCCAGACGTGGCCTGGTGTCATTGTCCCTGCTCTCCGCCACCCGTCCCTCCTCCCTCCCTCCCCGCTGCCTGTCACCTGCTCCCTCCCCGCCGGCCGTCTGCTTCCAGGTCAGCTCAGCTCAGCTCCGTCTCTGCCTATTCATCCTGCAAGCGGGGAAGACGAGGAGGAGGAGGAGGAGGGCCCGCGGGGCGCCGCAGCGCCCTCGCCGCCGCTGTCAGCGCGGGGCCGCTCCCGGCGGGGGGCGATGCGGGCCCGCAGCGCGGGGCACACACGGCCGGGGGCTGCGGGGCTCTGCAGCACGACCCGACCCGGGCCCGGCCCGCAGCCCCGCCGGGGTAGCAGCCCCTCTGCCTCACCCCCCGAGGATCCACAGCCCCCCAACACACACACGCTCCGGCACAGCGGGCCCCGCAGCGCTCCCCGACCTCCGGCCGCCCCTTCCCCTCCCTTCCCTTCCCTCCGCGCCCTCACCTAAGGCCACCTCGCAGGCTTTGCGCAGCTGGGAGTGATGCGCCTTCTTCACCTCCTTGTCGGCCAGGATCTTCTCCAGGGCCCGGGTCAGAAACATGTTTTTCGTCTTCTTCCCTTCATACATGGGCGCGATGGGGCCGTGAGAGGCGGCGGCGGGTGCGGTGTGGGGAGCGCTGCCGGGGGCCGCGGGGAAGGCAGGGCTGCCTCGGGCGCGCCCCGACACCCGCCCGGCCGCTCCGCCGGGGGAGGCTGCGCTGGGCCCGGGCAGCGCCGACGGCCAGCCCCGCGGCCGAGCGAGCACGAACCTCCTCCTCCTCCTCGCCTCTCGTCCCCCGCCCCTGCTGCGTGTGTGCGCGGACGGCGCCCGTCAGTCCCCGAGCCGCCCCCGGCCCGCGCCCGCCTCCATCAGCAGCGGCGGCGGCGGCGGCCGCGGCAACAGCCTGCCCTCGCCATGTTGGGAGGAAGCGACGTCAGGGCCGCAGCCGGGGCGGGAGGAAGCGGCGGCCGCGTCCCGGCAGGGCGGGAGGGAGGGAGGGAGGGAGGCGAGAGGGCGGAGGGCGCTCGCCTCCTGCCCGCCCCGCGGCCGCGCTGCAGGTGGAGCGGAGCCGCGGCAGGCAGCGCGGAGATGGCTGCAGCGCCTGGGAGCGGGAGGAGGGGCAGGGCTTCCCTTCCGGGCCGCCAGCGCGGGCGGGGGGCGGAGGAGGAGCAGGAGGAGGAAGGTTCTCCCGGGATGCGACACCTGC
The DNA here is from genome assembly GCA_035221455.1 of Xenops minutus. Lineage (NCBI taxonomy): Eukaryota > Metazoa > Chordata > Aves > Passeriformes > Furnariidae > Xenops > Xenops minutus. The sequence goes on from JAWWEE010000074.1 coordinate 116,869,849, forward strand.
TGCGGAAGGGCGGGCTCCGCCGGGGCTGGGGCAGGGCAGGGGGGTTCTTGCGAGGGGAGCTGCCGTCCCGCCCGGCCCCTGCCTGCCCTGGCGGGAGCGCCCGGGCCGCGGGCAGCGCCGGGCCTGCGAGTTCGCTCAGCGCCCTTTGCCTCATCACGGCGCCCCCTCGCTCCCCACAGCGCCCTTTGCCTCGTCACAGCGCCCTTTGCCTCATCACAGGGCCCCTTCCCTCCCCATCGCCTTCATCCTCTGCCTTCAAAACCTGGCGTTCCTTTCCCTCTGCATGTGCGCTAGGGGTACAAAGCAAAAAACACCACCAAAACGGAAAAACCCAACACCTTCACTTGCAACTACACAGTGCCTTTTGTGGTTTGTTACTGTGTTAAAATTGTTGGAATTTTTTGTAAAATCGCGGGGGTTTAGGTTTTTTTTTGAGGTGGGTTTTTTTTTTGCTTGTTTTCTTTGGCCCTTTTCCCTCCCCGAGCGCGAAAGGGTGATTTCCTCACGGCTGGTTCAGAGCCAAGGAAAGCTCCAGTCCAAGCTGGCAAGCAGCATACACATCATAGGGCCGGCCTTTGCTCTCAGAGGTGGTACATCAGTGTTTAAAAGTAGAATTTGGCACTAACTGGAGCCAGCTCTGGTTTGAAAAATTTTTACTTGATAAAAACCAATTGAAGTGGAAGGACAGAATTTCTAGATGTACCTTTTAGTCAGAGTGGGACAAGGCTGTAGCATCAGCGTGCAGAAAGCAGAGGTGGCTGTGGAAAACCTCAGGCCATCTGTGCTCTTGCAGGACAGAGCCCGCACAGAGAGAAAAGGTTATCCCCAGCTAACTTTCCCAGCCTCTTTTCTGTTCCTGTCGTCCTGCTCCATCAGTCAGGAACAGCCTTCTGAAGTTGGTACCCGCCCCTTCCTTATTGAGAATTTCAGATAGTGTGTCCAGACTGTCGTGCCACCATCCTAAGACCTGGTAAGCAAAGCAGGCAGTTTATTTTCTGTTTGTCTACATCAGAGTAGTTGTAGCTGCGTTAGTAAAGGTACAGTGATCCCAGCACCCCGCTGAAGAGCCAGCTAATGTTGCCCTGCGTTGCTTTAACCAGTTTCCCAAATGAAAAATTACATGTGCCAAAATTACTTCTTGCCTTATAGATATCTATATTTGGACTTTTTAAGGAATACCATGGCACAGGGTAAAGCTGTAACGGAATGCCAAGCCTGACTGTTGGAGAAAAACGCTTGCTCTGAAAGTACTTGATTTGTACCAGCAGCTTTTACTGGTCACTGTCAGAACCCACAGACTATTTTACTACCCAACTGATAAAAAATATGGAAAATATTAAGAGGGTGTATGTGATTTTGGCATTTTAACAGCTTTGTGAGAGAGTCACATCACATTGATTCATGAAAAAAAATACAAAAGTTTTTTAATTACCATGTTCAGATTGCATTGATGTATTCAAGAGACTGTGTCTTCAACAGCACAATTGCTAAGCATAATGGAATTATTTCTAGTAATTTATTTAGGGAAAACATTTTGCCTGCTCGTTAAATATCAAATATTTTTGAGCACAGGTGCAAGTTCAGAACCACAGATGTCAAAATAAATTTGGTCTTTCAAAGCTGTCCACTAGTGACTACATGGCAAAAGGAAGAATTTCCATGGAGTTCTTGCTGGTAGTTTTGCACAAACCAGTTGAGTCCAAATTTGCTTAGCCAAGTCAGAGCTTGCAAGTGTTATTTAGTAAATGGAGTCTGCTATTGATTTTCACGGTCCATTTAGCAGAAATAGACTTGCAATATCATGAAGACAATGGGTATCTGTATGTAAAGAGCACTGAGCACTGCACTTATCTGTTTTGTTCTTATTAATGTCTATTTTCGTGTTCTGTACACAAGATAATTTTACATGTAAAATATGTTTTAGTTGAGCATACAGAATTGCTGCAGAAGCATCAAACTGCTGGAGAAAAAGACCTGTCAAAAACAGACTCATTTTCATGTCTTTTGTTCCTGCTCTAATATGAATAGATTAAACTGTTTGTTTAGGTTTGGGTATTTTTTAATGTGGTTTGGATCTTCAATTTCTGTTCTCAGGTTCAAACAACTGCTGCTCTGTTGACTCAATTTATAGCTTGGCACAGCTGGTAATCTACATCTACATGCTAATCACAAGGCAACCACTACGTAAACCTCACAATAGTGTGGAGCTTGTACTGAAGGACTGCTTCTGAAATTGCACAGGAAGATTTTCTTGCAAATCCTCTGTCCAGTAGGTCAACATTCAGTTTTCTTCCAAGAGCTGAGCCAGTAAGGATGGAAATCACAGGGGAACTGTGATATAAGCATTGGAGATAAAGACAGTTCTGTGCCCTCATTTAGGGCCAAGATATGAATGGTGATCAGCTTGTGTTCTGGGCCCCAGTGCTTTGAATAGTCAGTTGTTAGGACAGCATTATTTACTGTGTGAGCCAGGTATTAAAATAATGTTTAGTCAATTATAAAAAAGTTCATAGACTTTGAGGATGCATTTTGAGGGCAGATTTTGTTACAGAAACTATAGACCATAAGGAACGTGTTTAACTCTTTGCTGATTAAAAGCTGCTGGTTTATCTCTAGTGAAAGGAAAATAAGAAAATTCACGAGAAAGAAAAGGTGAAGATATAGAATATTTGTCTTACATGGATTTCTAACTAAAGATAGAATCATTCAGGTTGGAAAAGACCTTTAAGATCATTGAGTCCAACTGTAAACCCTGCACTGCCAAGTCCAGTACTAGATTGTCCCTAAGTGCCACATCTACATGCCTATTGAAAAAATACAAATCTTTGCTTTACTAGTAATTGGAATCAGTAAATGTCTGACCCAGGGACTGTAATCCTCATAGCTGCAGAGATCCCTATTTGCTGGTGAAGTTCTGAAGATATGGTAATTGTTTTTTCTGCTCCAACTGCTAAGCCTGCTGGCAACATGTATGAAGTATTATAGTTGTCCAGTCAAACCTGAGAAATGTTTTCTGACCAACCCAAAAGAAATGCGTTGGTATGTATGTGCTAAAGCACAAAAGCATCACTGCTTTTTTGGAGCCTTTAAATTTAAACGTAGAGCAGCACAAGAGAAAAATGTATTTGAAAAACACCACAAAAATTAGTCTAGTACATTTTTATTTACAAGCTAATTGGAATATTCTGAAAGCCATTTATATTATTTCATATATTTAAATTGCACTCAGTGAGTGTTAGATACTTGTTTCATGAGAAACTGTAGAGAACTTTCCATGTGAGAGGAAACAATTAGTACCTGCATCTGATGGTTTTATGTACCACACTGTATGCAGTGCTTGTTTGAAAATGCTGAAAAGCTAGGACTTTTCAGCCGTTGCTAAAAGTCACATGGGCCATAAAAAGGGATAGTAAAAGAGCAGGTTCATGCATGGAACAATCTGATGATTTTCAGCTGGTCAGCCTCCCAAAGGGAACTCTTTCACTTGTATGAGCTCTCACCCCCTTTATTGTGTTGGTCCAGTTGTGCAACTGTGCAATCAGTCAGTTCATCTGTGGTCCAGCCAAAAATCAGCCTTATAAGAATTTTAGCTTTCAGTGGGATCAGTGAATTGATCAGACTTACCTGCATATTCAGTAAATCATACACAAGAAAGGGAGTGGGGAGTGTGGGTGATGAGGAGGGCTGGTCTACTGCTTATGGTGGCACTGTCTTAGATCATCTTGATGAGCTTTGAAACAGCACAGTAATGATTAGACTGTGATCACTTTAAGCTAGAGTAAGGCAGAACTGCCACTAAAAGATGCAAGTCTTCCTTCTCCTATCTATATGTTTCTTGCTTCCTCGGTCAGTGTAAGCATTTGTGTTGCATGTTGTGAATTATGTGCTGAATTATATTCAGAATTTAATTATATTGAAATTAACCTGACAAGAAACAGAGTCTTTTTTAATCCAGATATATTCCATATCCTGATTCATCAGGCAACCTCACAGATGTTTGTGTTAGCTCAAGTGAGAGGATAACACAAGGACAAGAAAATGGGTAAGAAGAAGGCAAGTTAGATGGTTAGGTTTGTTTGGGTTTCTTGGAGTTTTTTTCCCAACAATATTAGTTTATGCCAACTTTAAGTATTGTGTAAACTACTACATTTAATATGAATTTTCTTGAGTATTTCCATTGTGCAAGAGACCACTCAGCCCTGTCTCTATATGTAACCCCATATATAGGAGGGATGGATCAGTAGGACCAGTGTATTCATGCCTGTGTATATGAACCTTTAATTGTGGTGGCTCATTTGTCACCTCCTTTAGCTGCAGAATAATGCTTTGCATCTGCTCCTGTTCTTTTTTCATGTACCAGATGCAGATAATCAGTGTGTGATGGATCAGAGTCCAGATGGATCTGACAGATGGGAACATGGAACAGGAGGGAAGCTGTGATTATGTTCTGCAACTGCAGGCACCTTGGTGGAGAAGTTTCTAGGTCTCTTACTGAACGCATGAGGTTTAACAGGTCTGCTGGTGATGGTTGATCATGTAAAATGGAGGTACAAAACAGGCATTTCTCTCTGTCCGTTTGTGGACTCCTAGATTTGCCACCCTTGTAAAAATAGGTGAAGCATAATTCAGAATATTCACTGTATCAGTTATGCAAAGGATTGCAATCTGTCAACGAAACTGCAAGAGATGCACTCAATATAAATATATCATAATATTTTTAGTGTGGGTTTTTTGTTGGTTTGGGTTTGGGTTTTTTAAATATAAATTCAGGAGCAGAATTTAAGAGGTAAGTTTATTCACAGAGTGAGTATTCTAACAGGTTGCAGTCTATCCACTGCTGCACTGAAAGAACCAAAAAGCAAATGTCTATTATGAGAGGGAATATGCATCAGTAGGTTATTCCTAGGTTGGTTCCAAACATTTGTACAAAAGCATACGACACCCTGGAGTGACCAGTAATGAAATAATCATCCATCACTATGAGGAAGCTCTTTCAAGGTGACAGATTTATTCCTTAAGGCTAAAAAGTACCAAGTCTTGCTGTATTGAAATACATTCCCAATACTACAGTTAAGTGAGGATATATACTCCTAGAAAAGCATGCTTTTTGTCAGTTTGTGACATATAGGAAAAATATTGGAGAGCAGTGAAGATAAAAATCCCACCTCTTGTGGTTGATGGAATAAAGCTTTGAATTGTGGCTGGAAACTGTGGAGGATATCAAAAGCTCACTACTGTAGCTCGCATGTAGCTAGTGGAAGTTATACTACTGCATTTTCTCAAATGTGACTCCTCTTTGCTCTGATTCCTCTTTTTTCTGTGGGAATACCTTTTCTTCTAACCTACCTACAGGAGTTTTCAACTTCTTTCTTCAGCATCTTACGCCTGCTAATAGATAAATAATTCAGTTTCCACCTTTCCTGGCACCTCAGCATACCATTCCTTAATACTGTGAATGAAGAGGGACTATGAGTATCCATCTTAAAGACAGAAGGACATACATTTTTAAAAAATTGGTCACAGAGGAATTTTAAAAAACTTTCTTTAGTAGTTTTTCAAACTTGAGGGCCTGATTATGGATATGTCACCCATAACCGTCTGAAAAGGTGATTTTCTGAGATACTCTGTTGGAGAAGAGTGGGCTGGTGGGTGAACATAGAAATTAATATCACTTTTTCACCCTGAACCAGGAACCTACTATACAGTTTTCGTTGTATGTGAAGCTATGCAAATGCCAAGGTAAATCCAAGCCAGTATTGAGACTCCTTCATAAGGGCAAATATTTCTGTCTCTAAATGCCAAGAACATAAAGCTCTCACAATTTCCTGAGAAGTGCAAAAGAAGGCATTTGGAGAATGTATGGCAAAGCTAGCAATAAGATCCACTGATTTATTTCTTCTCCCAGGCAACTCCAGCAGATAACATTGCTAATGAACTGTAATTGGATTTTAAGGAGAAACTGTTGAAGGGGGTGAAGCCACAACATGATTGCCCTGTTTCGTGGGGGATGCTGTCACTATCATTATGGCTTTCCTACTTTTCTCTGTAGGTGTGAGCCTGGTCAGTTATCTCCCCAAACATCTGTAACAGGAAGAACTACCATAGTGTATGCTTATCCTGCATTCTGAATCTTCGGATTCAGTTTTAAAAATTCTGACTTGTGAGAAATGAGAAAAGTAACCAATTTACTGAAAATTATGACCGTCCTACCTTAATATCCCACATTCAGACTCCTGCAGGTCTTTGTAACTGATGTGACATGACCAGTGTAATGCATGCTGAGTGGTCCTACAGATTAGTAATTAAATAGCCTAGATATTGGGTGCATGAACCATTAGTTTGAACCTAATTTTTATATGCGGAATGACTCTTTTCGCCTTGATCTGAGGTGAATTCAGCATAGCACTTTAAAACTTGTGCATTTTCAAAGGTTTATGCAGATCTCTTTCAATAAGCTGCTAATAACAAAAGAACAGTTGAAAATGAAAAGCAACTGAGAAAAGTTGAATGGAATTCAGCTGGAGAAAAATATCCCTTTAATCTCTGTGTAGGGTAAGTCAAATGAATAATAAGGATGGTTTCCAAGTACTTTAATATCCGTGTTGAAACGCTTAGAGAGAGAGGTCATAAAAGTCATGTGAATTAAGGTGTGAAGCAATGAAACTGAAGCAATAACCACTTTTAACTGCCATGAAATGATCTTTGAATCTGCCTGATTGTTTCCTCCAGCAACTGCAGTGGGTTATTTCCTGTCAAAAATGCAATAACTGGTATTTCAGCATATACATTATAAACTGTGGGCTTCGTGGCAGGAATGAAAGATTTTTAATATGAATAACTGGAGATAAAATTGAATGGGTGTTATGCCTAAAAGAAAGACATTAAAGAACTGTAGTGATTCTTTCTAGTATGCCAGTTAGCTAACTAAATATTTGCTAGATATATATTCACTCAAATATTTTTACATTTTTGAATACCTGCAACAGTTTTGACCAGACTTCCAAGATGTTTCTAGTTTCAAGTCAAGTGTCACAGGTGATGTACAATCTGGATCATGAAAAACCAGACTGACTGGTTCACAGCAAGTACAAGGGATACTTTTTCATGACATTGAAAGCTGCTGCTGTCTGAGTTCTGATCCACGCAGACCTAGAGTGTTTAGTTTTGTTATCTGGAAGTTTCTGTTTTGTCCTGTTTCTTGCTAAAAAGTTCTATAATTTTAAACCCCCTCATACAGGAGTAGGGACAATGGCTATCTGAAAATGTTGCTGTGCTACTGGTGGGACTGTTGAGGTGCAATTTATAATTGCTTGTAGCTGAGAAAGTCAAACAAATGTTGTTGGGCTAGTGGGCTGGTACAAATCTCATTTATCAGGGTTTGTGAGACATGCATCAGATAATTCTACAGAGCTAAGTTCCTCTGAATCCATAGAGGCATTACTGTTTTTTGTGACTGCTTCTCTTCTCAGTTCCTGACAAATGTGATTTGAGGTAAGTTGTGCTTACTAATATTGCAACCCTTGTTTAAACAAGGAGTCTGTGAAGGGGCGATTTGTGCAGGGCCCTTATGATAGATACCTAACAATACAAATCTAATACTAATAATAATCTTGCTTCCTTGGCTAGCAGTGAGACTAAATACATTTTGAAATAACAGCTTAGTTGCATGAATTTAATAGCAGGTCACAGCAGTGAAGCTTGAATTGGTCACCTTGGTCTAAATGGGATGGGGGTCATGCCTCCGGATAGCCGCAGGTGTCATCCTTTAAATGCTCACCTGACAAACCACTTTGTTAGTTTCTTCTTCCTTAACTTTTCCTGGTTTAAACTCTTGTCAGCACATTGCTTCTCCTTGGCTCACTGTTTTAGAACAGAAATAATGTATGGGATATTAATGTGCACATATGGCACGAACACAGATCTAAGAAGGATACTATATTGTATGGCTTTTCAAAAGGAAGCATGCTGGCAGTAAGCACTCACATGGGTGAGGTCAGCCTGTCTGAATATTTAGAATCCAAAACACTTGGCATGGGCACCTGGAAAATCTGTCTATTTTGGTGCAGCAGTACCTATGACACCTGCAAGATAGCTTTCTTAATTCAAAGGCATGAAGAAATATGTACAGGGGGTACACAATTCTGCATCATTTTATAATAGCAATTTGATGCATTCATGTCACAAAATACGAGACTTCACCAGAATTTTCCCCAAGTCTGTAGAGGTTTAAGTTCTTCACTTCTTCTTACTGTAGTGCTGGATCAAAAGTAGAAGATTAAAATGCAAATTGGCTTTAAATTCATAGTGTATTGTATAGGAATGTGATTGTGTCATTTGAAATAGGTGTGAGCCATCTATGGAGGCTTACTGTACTCTGGTTTAAAAATCTGAGAGATAACAGCAATGTCTTATAAGCATGATTTGGGTATTTGTGCATGCATGATTTGGGTATTTGTGCATATGTGGTAAATGTGGTCACTCTGTAAAATATAGTAAAAAAAACATTCTTGTGTATTTGCAAACCTAAATATTGTTGCAATAATTGCAAAAACATTCATTAATTAAAAAAAAATCACAAAATATAGAAATCTCTAGTCACTAATTCTGTGCATAAATTCTGATGTTATTTTTACTCTGTGATTTACTAGAAAGTATTTAGTTCACTCATACAATTCTAGTAAATGTTTTACCGTGAAGCTATGATTGCATTTTATTTTTCTTGCTCATGAAAAGCTCAGAATGGGTTTTCTTTCTAATGAAGGTATTAACTTTATAAGAAAAATATTGGTTTCTGCAGTGGGAAACTGAAGAGGCTATATTTTACTTCTGATATTTGTTTACTAGTCTTCATTACTGATCATTTGCATCAAACATGGAGTTGTTATACTTTCTTATAAAAATAGGATAACATTTTCACTTTAAACTCAGGGAGCGCTTTAAACTCAGTAGCCTTTAAATATCATGTAATGCCTGCTAGAAACAAGAAAAAGAGATAATTAACAGAGGAGGCTGACTGTTTACAGTGGTGCCTACTATGGATTCAGCTGACAGCTGACAATCAGGCAGCTGCTGGGGTAAAATCCACAAGGTCTTATCGACTCTAGAATTTGCTATTTTCAGTGACAGATTTGGAACTGCCCTATGATAGATTCTGAATACTCTGCATTGCTTGATTATTCATGTACTGTTACACTGTGTGTCTTTGGCATTTTCTCTATTCTGTATAGTAGCATTTGTTTAACTTCTAAAAACTCTGCCCAGAAAAATAAGAAAAAGAATGCACCAAGCAGCTAACTCAGCATTAGATGGCTAATTGTTGTTTATGGGGGCTCTTAGGTTTTTGACTCCCTCTGCAGCAAACTAGAAGGACAAGAAATGAAATGTGAATGTAGAGTAACAAAAATAACGTGCGGGATTAAAAGAGACATGAGAGAGAGACAGAAAAGGAGAAGCACTCATGGTCTACAGCACCTGAAAGATGCCAGGCTTCACTTGCGGTGGCTGAATAAATTAGGTCTGCCTGAATTATAGTTGAAGTTATGTGACAGAAATACATATAGACAGTTGATTGTGTGTACATTATTTTTTTATTAGACAAATATTTACAGCTAAAATAAATTAAATTTATTTTTAAGAATCCTGGAATGGTTTGGCTTGGAAGGGACCTTAAAGATCATCTATTTCCAGCCCTCCTGCTATGGAAGGCTGTTTGTTCCCTGAATCTCAAACATGCCATGGGCAATCCTGAGAAAAAAATACAGGCATCTGAATTCAGCGAGAGCATGGATGATGTATTGAAAGTTTAAAAATATGTGTCATCCTAGGGTGGAAATTTTCTTAATTTTAATAGTTATAAAAACTAGACATCCGGTCTAAACTGTTGTCTGGGCTCTTGCTATGCAAAAAGACTAACATCTAATGAGTAACTCATGCAGTACCAATGGGTACCAAGTCTAAGATAGATGTGACCTGTGGACAAAAGTCTTTCGGTGATCTTAACAATGTTTAAGCCATTAACCATTTCAGTCTCTGAAGACCTGTCATCCTCTACATCCTTTATTTTTCTGTGCCAATTACAGAGGGAACCAAGTCAATTTACTTTATATGAATAGCTTTGATACAGTTGAAGATGAGTTCAATCCTACTTTCAAAGCAGAATGACCATGAAATTCTTTTCCTGGACAGGTGAGAGTTGAGGCCTGCCATACCAGGGGATGAATACAGAGAAACAGAAGGTGAATGGTGCCGTTGGTAAGCCAGTAACTTGAACACCACCTTGTTCCTTAGTATCCTGCATTACTGTACCCCAGCAGGAGGTACAAGGGTCCGTGTTTCTTTATCAGACGTGATGAGAATGGGAGGATTTACTAAGATACCTCAGAAATCTCAAGTAAAGCTTTTGGCTGTAGGATTACTGCTAGTTGTTGTCAATACGCTGAAATAGTGCCTGGGCTGTTAAAGGTTTGGATCTTTTTCATGGTGGTGTATATAATTGTCAGGGAACACCTAAGGTGAAGTACAGAGAGATTTGTAATTGAGGTAGATAAGCCTTTATAAATAATACTCTTTTGTATAACAAATTTGCAGAGTTTAAACATTGTTATTTATTTATTGTTCCTTTTAAAAACAGGTGTATATACTAGGCAAATAGATGGAATGTGGCTGTGTTAAAATAATTTCCCACACTGAATGGCAAATAAAATGATACATATCCAAGTTTTCACTTTCTTTATAGCCTTGACTTCTGTACTCCAGTGAATCTGAGCATGAAGTGTGATTTAAATAGATACACATTGTCAAGATTTAGAGAAGCCTAAGAAAGGCTTCCTTGGAAACATTCCTGTATAAGTCTCATCTCCTGGCTTCCAGTGCTGCTTTTTGCTTGAAATTTATTACATGTGTTATAATTTCATACTGCCTGTTGGTTGTGCTGCAACTTTATCTGTTTAAGCTAAGGTATCAATCTGTTCTTGAGAAGCTGTGTACTTATGAAAGTGCATTGAAATGTAGAAGAATTGAGAAAAATCATCATTGTGTGGCATTATGGGTGTCTAATGAAAAGTGGAAGAAGAAATGTACTTCCACCATGCAGAGGGATCAACATTTTGATGAATTTTATGACAAGCAAGGCTTTCCATAAAGGAAGCTAATCTTAACCCTCTTCACCTTTTTTGGTATCTTATAGGAGATACGTGGCTCTTTTTACACTTACTCATGTTCCCTTGTGGAAATATATATAATTCAGAAAACTTTTTCTACTTCTGTATGGAATCCACTGCTCTGCTTCATCACACAGCAGCTACGAATCTGGTTTTGCTGTGTTAGGCTTTATCCACATATACAGCTGCAGAGGTGAAGGTAAAGTGCCAACTTGCATGAGTAGGAAACATTGGTATTGTAAGTTAGTAAGCATTACTAGATAGATACCTTTTTCCTCTTTCTAATATTGACATACACCAAAATTAATTAATTATGTCACAGGGTTCCTGAATATTAATTAAAATTAACATTGTCCCCACGGGTATACTCCAAAGGCAGGTAATTTTTTTAAGGTAAGAGAAGTTGGATTATGGGCTCTGACACCATCAGATAAAGAGAAGTAATTCTCTTCATTTTAGTGTCAGTCTAGTCTCCTCTCTTGTTAGAAATAATTTTTAGAAATAATCCCAGTAGTATCTCTTTATTTTACTTAATCAGGATGAAGTTATTTTTATACTCCTCACAGAGTGTCATTCAATCTAAAATAATTAGTCTCTGCTTGTTTGTCAAGTTTTTTATAAGTTTTTTTCTTCCACCTGTTTGTTTAGTCATTGATAGCTGTTCACTCTCACAGTACGCCATCTGACCCAGCAGGTCTGTTTTTTTCAAACATTAACATTGTTCAATATTATTTTCTTTCATCTTCTTAAGTATTGGTGCTTTTGTGATTTTATTCCTGGTTGAAAATAAAAATGTGTTTTTATACTAGTTAAAGTAATCTCTGTTTCTCTTGGGGCATAGAGTCTTGCTATTTAATGTGGTCTTTTCCTCCACTCCATGTTATAGACATGTTATGTTCTTTGCCTTTGAGTCCTGATACCAAGTGAAAATGGAAAACATGCTCCAAATGTGCCACCTTTGGTCTGTGCATTCAGAATTAGAGTATGAAGATGATACATACTGTACTTGATATGGTGTTGGATAAAACTTTTCATTAATAATTTGTCTTCTGGGATTATTTTTTTCCCCCATGTACATACGAACTTAGTTTTCAACAGAATGGAAATCACTGAATCCAAAAAGGAATTTTTAAGAAATCAGCTCTTTTTTTGTGTGACCTTCAACAGACAGTTCTCTTCAACAGAGAGTTAATCGTGCACATATTCAGGCTTGAGCACCGGTGGCTTGTTTACGATTCTGATAGAGGCAAAAGAAAAACAAGACAGTGGTTCCATCAATTTGAAACAATGCTGTTTGTGACAGGCTGTGTGCCAGCAGATCTGCAGCCCCGCATGCCAGCAGAGGAGCCCTTCCCTGGTGCTGTGCAGAGGAGCATGAGATGAGTGGGGACCTTCGTTTCTCTGTTAAAACTCTGGCACAGACTAATATTTTTTGAAAAGTGCGGTCCTGACAGCTTTGGAAATGTAGTGTTCCTGCTCTCAGCTGAAGAAGAGAGAGTTGTAGAGGAGCTTCCCAACATTCATTAGCCAGTCTGCTTCAAAACTGCTCTCTCAGGAGTATTTCAGTCTTCAAATGTGTTTGCAGTGAGGTCTCTGCTGAGACATCTCCTGAAGGTTGCACTTATTATCTGCAGTGTTGGTAGGTGTGTGCTTGACAGGTAGTGGACTGCATCCACTGGCTCCCTAAACAGCCTCCTGCATGACAGCAACTTCAGGTTATTTCTGTCTCAGCTTCTCAGAAAAGAGATGTCATTTCTTAGAAAAGAAATCTCATTAAAATAAACACAAGAGCTTCAATAAAAAATCTTTAACTTGTGTAAGAGAAGGGTGTCTTTTTGGTCTAAAATTACTGTTTTAAAAAAGGTATTCCCGTAAATGGTTAATATATAGAAGAATTGTTTATGAGCTGAAGTGGTTCCAAAAATCCTGGTGGCAGCTGGTATGGGCCTGTAGACTCTCCTGTGCTCTCCTTAATGCTGCCAGACTTTCCAGGAACAGTCTCAGACATTCCTTTGGTCACTCTCTGCAACAGTATAGGACCTTCTTAATAACGAGTGAGATAATGAAGGCCTTCCGGGATGCAATCCACACTGGGAGATGGGGGTGTAACACCCCCTCACAGTTTCTGCCCTTAGTGTTGTTCCATCATAGCAAACCCAACCTCTGAGCCCTGTAGGGTGCAGCACACAAAGGGCTTGGCCCATGTGGGGAGCTTGTAGGTGTTGTGTCAACAACAGTGGCAGGTAACCCACAGAAATACACTGCAGCAACCCCAGGAGGATAACTTTCTGTGTTGCACCAGTGAAATAGTGTCAAAGGGCTTTTAGGGAACTGGCCAAACAAGCTGAACTTGTGTATGCTTACAGCAGGCAGGCGAGAGATGCTGAACACATGCTGCCTGCTATCAGCAGCCCTGCTGTTGCCAAGAATTGCAGCTACACCATTACATAAACCATCACAGTACACACTGTGCAGCCAGACGTCTTGTTTGTGTGTGAATGGCTCTGCGTAGGTATGTGGGGAAGCTCACACATGTTAACAGGTTCATGATTTAAATTTAGTACCAAAAGTTAGGCTCTTTTGTTGCCTGAAGTCATCACCAACAGACAGTATTCACTTCTTTTTTGAAATGGAGGAAGAGAAATGGAGGTGCATGCAGCATGATAAGAGCAAATTTATCCTGTCAGAGAAGGCTCAAGTACATCTTGTCTTTTTGACAGATTCTGTGCTGCCAAGGCCAAAGAGCAGCTCTAGTTCTACAACACTAGCAGACATTTCATGCATTTAACCCTTAGAAAACTGGCTGGCTCACAGCAAAATAAAAATACATCTTTCCAAACCATCTCTGCAAATGGATAATGTAATTCAAACAGTGAAAAGCAGTCTGTATAAAGAACTTATAATAGACCAAATTCCTTTTTAAAAAGTAGCTATTTCTAGCTTGTTGAACACAGAAAACCCCTTTACACTCAGCTTTTTGACTGCACTCCATCAGTTCAGCCCAATCAACACAGATTTTCTCAATCTAGAAACAAAGTGAAATGAAACGAGAAATTAAACAGTGAGTAGATTAGTAGGGTTTTTTTCAGTTAGGACATGCTGAAAACAATAAGCCAACTGAAACCCATAGCTGTGATTTTAAAAGATTCATTATTTTTAAGAAAATTGAAAATTGATTATAAAATCAAACTTTCTCAGACTTTTTTGTGAGTATATATCTTTAGGCCTAGCTTAATATTCTGCTCAGAATTGGAAAAAAAGTTTCATTATTTGATTATAAAAAGAGACAGTCCTTCCAGCATTGATCCATCCTGCCATGCAGAGGAATAGCCTGGCACATTGTCGTTAGCACAAAAGACTAAAACACCTGCTCACAGTCTTACCACCATATTTATTTCAGAAGCTGTTATCTATCATTTGATATAAAGTATATGCTCCTACAGACCTAGGAGTAGTTTGAAACTTTTCATTGTTATGGCTATTCTGCCACATGTCTTTTTCAGTAAGGCCAAGCAGTGCTAAGGTGGCTGGAGTCCCAGAGCAGGCAGGACAGATGGGATGTTACCCCACATCTTTATGGCAATAGATGGATTTTTCTTGTCACAGACAAAGTGTGGTTTCTGCATGGCTGGGGACAGTGGCAGATTTTTTTAATTAACATTTGAATATATTATTTATGAGGGCATTCCCTGAGGTCTGAATCCAAGGGCAAGCCCTGCTGTGCTTGACTCAGTCTCTCAGGAGAGGGCTCGAAAGGACCTGCAACTGAAGAGAGCTGAGACTTTCTGGTTGGCTGCTCCTGCCTGGCGGGCAAAGACAAAAATTCAGGGGCTAAAAAATTCCCAATTCTCAATGTCCTTGCCCCAAACACTGATGGCTAAGGAGAGCCATGTGTTAGGTCTCTGCTAGTTCCCAAATTTGCAGATGTTAACAGAAGACCTTGTTAAAGGCAGGCCCTTTTGGCACCATACACACCCTAAGGCTGTGAATTTCTGGCAAGCTGCTCAACAAGCACCTTGTGCTTCCGGCGACAGGCACATTCAGCCAAGAACTGTGAAAACCATTCTGGAGTTGTTCTCCTTCCTCCAAGCCAGACCTACCAAGAGCATCGTTGCTCCTGAATTGGTGGTGCTGATAGGGCTGGAAAGTCTAGTGATGCAGTCAGCCAGAATGCAGCTCTCCACATCCAGCTTCCCTCATACACAGTGAAGCAGGAAGCAATTACATCTGCTTGGACCTAAATTTTTAATTCTGAATGACTATGAGAGTCAGGCATACATTAAGCACATGCCAAATGATCTATGTTTTCCATGGACGAAAGACTTAAATTTACAACTCAGAAAAGGTATTTTGTCTGGTGAGCATTTAAAAATATTTTAAAAGAAGTATACCTAATGTCACATGGTATATATTTTAAAAATATTTCTGTAATTTCTATTTAAATTTCTGTTCTCTTATCCTGTTTTCTATAGCAGAGGAGTAGTGTCTCTATGCATCTGAAATATTGTTCTGGTGTTTTACCATCACTCAAGAACTGCATGAAAATGGTAATACCTGGCTTTTAGGTAGAGAGTTCAAAAACATGAACTCATGAGACTGAATGTGACTGCTACAGAACAGTGAACTATGGAAACAATATAGTAGTTTTGCACAGCCAAAGGAAAGGTCAAAGCACTTAAAAAATTACTTATTATGCTGCCCGTGCTACCAAGTATCTTACTCTTTGAGTGGTACCATTAAATTGAATGCAAACTGAAAGGGAAGGGATTGTTTAACATGAATAAACTGGAACAGTTGAATAGTAACTTATTTTTGGTAGGAAATACAATGCTTTCTTCCCAGTCTTGAGAATTAGATGCAGTCTTGTCAATCAATGGTTATTTTGTGCAGTCCTCAAGTAGGCAGTGCAATCTGCACACTGCTGTTTGTTATAGACAAATGGACTGACTCTGGATGTAAATGGATGTTAGCATTCAAGGTCATTTAGACTCTTTCAATTCAATTTTCAGAAAATTCAAAAAGGAATTGCCATTTTCTGTAGGCTTTATATATTATGAGTGGCCGAATACATTGATCTTTTTGAAGCAACTTCTGAAAAATACAGGAGTACTTTCACCCATCAGCTGTGCTCTTTCTTCAAGGTTTGCAACAAAACTCGGTATCTTTTTTGACCCGTAAAGGCCAATCTTTTTTATAAATTTATGAATGATGATTTAATGTAACTTGTGATACCTGTTTTTGGGAAGGGTGACTTGAAGAGACATGGACCTATTTCCTTCCCATTAATTAATCTCAGAAGTTTGTTTACAAAAAATAAAAACTACCCCCAAAAAAGAACAGATGTTCACAAAAGCTTGTCCAAGCACTTTTTCCAATTTATAGAAGTGGTTGTAACTATTCTCTCAATCATTTGTGGAAGTGTAACTTCTGGACTTCACATAATCATCATATACATGATTTTGACTGGTGGGTTAATAACAGTTTTACTATTCATGTACTTTTTACTGTGTTGAATGATAAACTGTACTTCTGGTCATAAAATAAATGCACTTTTCTCAAAATCAGCTATCAATTCTGTTATTCTGTAGCCAATAAAGACTGCTGAAGTACAAAGGAAAGAGAAGTAAGCAATTATGGAGATAAAAAAACGCTGTCCGGAGAAGTAACATTTGTAAGTCACAAAGGCTGTGATTCCATATCTAAATAGCTGGTTTCCATTCGTTTTTTCCTTAGGGTAAAATACTCCATTTAGAATCACTCCTGCTGATAAATTATCTTACCAATTTTTAATTGAGCAAACAGGGTTTGTTCTGTCATAGTCACTGTCTTTCCATCAGCTTTGGTGACCCTGAAATGAAAGGGCTCAGAGACTGTTTACACTTGTATTCAACCTTGGGGCATTAAATTACCCTGCCTAGATCTTCAAAACTCAGGTCAGACTTCTCAGTTGCACATTATACACAGTATTCAGGTGGAGTCCATCCAGATACCAGCGTGTAGCTTTATTCATGGGCTGGTTTTGACTAGTACTTCTAAATGTCAAAGCTTCTTAGATAAATCTAAGAATACTTGCAATTATTCCTGTCTGAGAAGGTTAATTAAATCTACAATATTTGATCCTTTTGGTAACTAAGAGTGTTTGTTTATTTGTTTGTTTGTTTGTTTGTTTCCCTTTCTTGCTCCAAGAGTTCAATTGCTTTTCATTACCAGTGGAATTGTAATGCTATAACGGTAAAGCTGAAATGTTTCATATCATGAACTATTGGACTATGAGCAGGAGTCAAACCACCACATCACAATCTGGTTTCTCCTGGTCCATGCTTGAACTGTAGCAATTCAGAGGTAAATTTGCCTCATGCTGATTAGACATTCCTTATACATTCTGTACCTTCATTTCAGTGTCTGATGTCCTTGTAGTAGTTCAGTCTTGTCACCTAAATCCAGAATAATTCATAACAATTGGTGCTAATAATTACTTTACACCCCTATGAAGGCCATTTGTCAAGAATCTGTGCATACCAAAAGACACTTATTTCTATCTTCAAAATATTAAATTATTATGGTCATGAGCAATTGGAAATTACTAGTGGATATATATTTTGAGAGCTTCTGTCCCCTAAATTTTGAATAAACTGGAATAGAAACTTGCAGTACTTAAACAAGACTGAACTAAACATGTCTGAACAACCTTTCGGAAAGCTTGTTTAAAATAAATACATTTATTAACAAAATGTTAGACAAATAGAATGAAATTCTGTCATCTTTGCTCATTGATTGCCTTTTGCAGTCCTGAAAACAATGGCATGCTTAATTAAATACAGTGCTCCCTAAACTTATAAAGATTGGCCATTTGCTAAGTCGAAGTATTTATTTAGAGAGGATGTAGGTTGTTTATTTTGAAAAACATCACATCTGTAGTGTCAGGAATGTTTCACAGATAGGTAAAATTGTTACATTCTTGAACTAAAGCTTCAATGCTGAAGTGAAATGTGAAGAATACTTCAAAAGTATTTGATGATTTTATTAACAAATATGTTTTATTTAACATTTAATGCCAGAAGATTAAGCTCAAAAATAATAAAGTATATGCTTTTGCAGATATAATAAGATAAAAAAAATAGTATTTTGAAAGTACCAAAAACCCCTCGACACGTTGTTATCTTCTCTGTGTTTTCATTATTGTTTTTTCAAACATGGTGCTTATTCACTGTATTTCAGCTGTAAGGCTTCTGCCTTCATCTCTGGCTCACTTGAGAATCAATTAAGAATTTATTAATTCCTTTAAAACATGCAAAAACCCCACGACTTCCAAGAGGAAAAGCCACATAACCATGGAGCTGTAGAACTTACTGCAAGAATACTGATAAATAAAACATCTGTTATCATCAGTTAATTACAGTTTAAGGCTAAATCCTTGGCTGGTGGAAATGGGCAGTCACTCAATACAGCAGAGTTTATGTGCACTAGTCGACTGCCAGCTTTCAAGTTCCAAGTCATGGCAAGTTGCTTTGTGTCTCCATAAAGCAGAGTACTGTATATCTCAATAATATTCCATTATTATTCTTACACATCACTAGGAAAGTTTTATTTATAAAGGCAATATGTTGATTTTGAGTCCACCCCAATATATACATTTGAAAATAGGTTTCTCTGAGGAGTTAAAGGAAACCTTGGGTCAAAAAATACTATAATATGAAAAAAAATCACAAAAGTGCATATATGTGTATGTATGTATACATGCAGAAGAAAGCCACATTGCCACTTGCAGCGCAGCCATCTACCATTATATGGCATTTACTGCTGTAGACACAGGCCTGTGGTGGGTCCCAGAACACATTTACATGAATGTAAACTGAATGTAAACTTTAGCTCTTGGTTCCAGAGACCCCACCGTGGGATGTTTTCCTCTTAAGGAAAAGGCCAGGGCCTGCCTGGAAGTGGCACTTTATTTCAGGCAACTGTGCGCGCTGGGATCTGCCCCACCGAAGTTGCAAAATTAAAGCTTTATTGCAAAAAGAAGAAACTATTTTACACCAAACTGGTAGCTAAGTTACTGTATCAACTTTATGGACTTTTGTAGCGTAGCTATTAAACTATTTTTTCCATGTTCCACCAACTAAATCTGGTAGAAACAATACCGAGTTTCCCACTAGCTTCATGAATTTTGAAATAACCAAGTTTAGAATGGCAAATGAATGCACTGAAAGGCATCAGCACTTTCAGCATTTTACATCAGTAAAATGTTCACTTTAAGCTCCCTCTCAATGACATTTCTTCAGCAAGTGAAGAGTTATATTTTTAACGGCAAGCATGGTCTCTGTGCAGGTTGGTTTGATCAGCGTCTCAGGAAGTAGAAATCCAAAATGGCCAGTGTCACGCAGCTCAAATGCAAAGGCATAGGGGATGCCATTCTTGTAGGCCCAGTCCATAGAGCTGCCAGAACTCACATCTGAAAAAGGAAATTCAGACAAAACTTCAAAAAGATGTTAAACGCAGGTCATGTTGAAAGCATCAGAGGATTCTTGTGGCATTTTGTCTCTGGAACTCAGTGAATATACCTGCAACCCCAGCTATAGCTTGCCCTGATCCTGAACACATTTCCAAGAAGAGTATGGGCACCCAGCACTTGGTGAAGGTGCTCAGCATCATATGGATTAGATCCTTGATTTTCATCAGAAAAAAAATTATAACTCACTGTTTTGCGTAAGGCAAAACTTTAATAGAACATTTAGGATAAAGCCTCCACTGTTCTTGTCCTTGTCTGAGTGCAATCTAAAGCTCTCCTTCCACAATGATCTCCCGTCTGGACTCAGATTCTGTGTGCTCCTACATGTAACTTGTTTTTTTAGGCAACTGCATTTCAGGGAGAAGAGGGAATGTTGATAAAGCAATCTAGCTTCTTGTTTTTAAAGTGCTTTTAAAATTCTTTTCATTTGTTTTATTTTCGCACTGCTTCCCTGCAGCATGAGAGCATTTGCATAGGTGGTGTCTAATATTAACAAACCTTCCTGAGGAAGTGTGCTGCTTATGCTTTCGTTATCTCCATATGTTGATTACCCAAGACACATCTTTATATAAAGATCCATCTCTCATGTGGCCTGCTGTAATCTGTGCAATTCTGGCATTGATTCACACTGCTTTTCCTTTGACATAGGACTGACTGCACTGTAATGAGCACAAGATGATGACCATGCTGTGAGATGGAGGCTCACAAGTGGAGCTGTAGCTGAAACACAGCAATGACAGAGGAGATGCAGGAGGTTGCTTGTGAAAAATCTTAAGGTTTTTACTTTCTCCATGTTTGTTGTCATGAGACCATTCAGGCCTCATAGTTTTGGTAAAGAAAAAAAAAGTGCCTTCTTGAAAACTGTTGAACTTCTTTTTCTCTTACCTGTCTACAGAGAGTTTGCCTGACAAATGCTGTTACAACTTAGTAGCGCATTTGAGGTATCTGATAAAGATATGCTTTTAAGACCTTAATTTATCTTTCTTTTTTAAAAAATATAGTTTTAAGTGTTATGAGTATGTTATTTTCTGGCTTTTGCCTCTCAAATGCATTACATTTTAATCTCTTTTATTGCATCAGCTGAGTTAATCTTACTGCAATTAACTGACTGAATCAGTTGCAAAACTTCTTCTTCCGCCTTCCCCACAATCCAAAACTGGATCAAAGTTCACTTCAAACAGTGTTTGCTTTCTTTGTTATAATAAGGGTATTCTCCTTACTACAGGAAAATCAAAGCCACAAATCTGCCAGAGGAAAACTTACACAAAGTGCTAGATGCAGGACCATATCTGTATCTTATACCATAGGCTGACTGAAGAGCATTAACAGCATTATAGGCTGCTGATTCCTGGGGAGGAGAAAAACAAATACATAAATTAGACTTTGAATTAAATAGTGTAATGGAATTGGATTCTGGGTCAATGGATCATTGACTTCCGGTGCAATGCTGTATTCTACGACACTGTGGCAGCTAATTTTAAATTATTGTAAAGGATAAATACATTTTTTTTTTTTTTTTTATTGGCAGCAATTCCCTGAAAAACCTGGTTTGGCATTTTCATGACATAAAGAAGATCACTTCACTGTGAATGACCAGACATTAAATATTTGTACATTATATCAATTTAGGAAACATGTGAGAACATGAGATGAAATAATCTTTTTTCTATGCAGTTTAAAAGCAATGCATGCATTTTCTGTGGCTGCATTTTCCAGTCCACTAAACCTTGTCTCTGCTGGGCTTGTGAAGGAGAAATGATGTCTTGTTGACACTCCACAGTGGTTCAGTGAGCAGAGTGGGAAGAAAGAGGGAGGCAAGTTCCACTCCTGAGTATCTGATGAGCAGGTGAATGTTCACTGCTGATCTAACTTTTTCTGGGGCTGTGTGATGCAGTCTTGGAGAACTATTTCCACTATTGCAGAAATGTGATTGCAGTACTGCAAGGGGAAAATCAGCACCTACATTTCAAAAACTGTGTGGATGTAGTCTGTTTAGGAGGTTCACAGCATCCTGTGAAACTGGGTGCAGAAGGCCTGGCCCATGGCAAATTCTGAGGGTCATACATGGATAGTGTATCCAAACACAAAGAAAAGATGCACATATTCAAAAGAAAAATTAATATTATGATCCAAAAGAAAAAAGGATACCAGGGAATGTACAATGAAGGCTGGGCAAAAATGGAGTCATCTCCCTACAGAGAACAGGAAATTATCATCTTGGGAGATAGAAACTGCTGGACTTTGAACCACTGAGAAAAGCTGCAATTGTTACTTGAGTTGTTTTACTTCCATAAGCAAAAGAACTGTAAGTCTGGGTTTATGCAAGTCTTCATGAACTCAGTCCTTCCCTTGTTATTCATCAGGCTCTAAATGAATGCACTGGGGAAGGACTCCTCTATACTTGCCTTTTTTTTTATGTTTTCCCTAACTTTCCACTTGCTTGCTCTTGTCGGAAGTCATGACTCTGACTTAATCCTTGGTATAACCCATGCAGGCATTCCTGCTGTGGGTCTGCCTCAGTAGAAAAGCCAGAGAAAACTGTTTTAAAATATCATTCCAGAAACAAAAATAAATTAATTTTCACTTACTAATCTGCAGGTGGGGCTTTGGAGAGTTTGAAGAGCTCTTAGCAAATGGAAGAGCAGTTTTTCACTGCATTATAAAAATTTGTTAAGCACAACCATATTTTTTGTTTCTCAGCAGAGGGATGATAGTGCCAGACACACTGACATTTTCAGCTTAGTCTCTTGCCACCTCCATGAGAGAGTATGTGGAGGCAACGACCACTGAACTCATTGCTTCTTGGAACTTCTGCTGGGCTGGGATGTGTTTGCAGCTGGTGTGAAGGGTAACCTCTGATTCATCCTGACACGAAAGATCAGGAGGTGGGAAGAGGTCCTGTCCTGTGGTATAAAGGGGAAGTGTTGTCACTTGGCACTCTTCCTCCAGATTCCTCAACCTCTGAGTTGTGACATGCGAGACCCACAATGGGATTGGAGGTGTTGGACCCTGTGAGGGCAGCAAGGTGGCAGTGGGAGGTCACAGCAGTGGCCGTGGGTCTGTGCAGGGCCCGGGGAGTGGGGAGCTACAGCTACAGCCCAGGGCTGTTGTCTGGTGTCTGCACTGAAGTCCCAAGTACCAGGCTGAGTTGCCACATAAGTTCACCATGGGAAGGAGAACATAGCCACAAACGAGAAGAATCCCTGTGCATAAGTTATCCACTATATAGCAATAAGACAACAGAAGCAAGAATCTTTTGAAGAAAGAGTTTGGCAATGCCTGTTTAAAATCAGCGCAACAGGACTGGGTTCTGTGCAGAGGCAGCAACTGTCTGGGGGTCAGACTGGGAGCGTCCCAAGGCCATGTACCCCACATAGGCAGGCATCCCTGCACACTGTGAACTTGAAGCTCCTAGCCTTGAGGGGTGCAGCTTGCTTCCGCTGTTAGAGTTCTCTACTGCATCATGCTGTGCAGGTTGGATCCTGAATAAATCCAGGGAACCAGTATTTGAACACCCTCAAGGAGAAAATGCCACATAAAATTACTAGATTTTCACAAACACATACACAAACTCAGTCATGTCATGTAAGTTCACTGCAAACACTAAGGCAAACAACTGCACAGAAAGAAAAAGGGATTAAAAGCAGGTGAAATTTAAAACTCTTGAGATGGATGTATGTTTCTGCTGGGTTTTTTTTTCAATCTAAAAGAGCACTTTTATTTTAAGTATTTTAAAAGAACGGATTTCAGGAGAGTGTTAATAAGAGAGTTGTGCTAAATTAGAGCAGAATGCATGTTGTGATCTGTGCACAGCTCTCCAGTTTCAAAGCAGCCCTGAATAATTGAACACTTTAATCGAAATAGTAACTGACAGCTCACTAGAATGATCCGACCCAGACAGAAGCATCCCTTCTTCTGCTCAGAATTAATTGGGGCCCACTGTTAGCACCAAATGTTATTTATCTGCTGTGCAGTTGTCCACTGTACACAGTCCTTGTAGGCCAACAACCTTTGTTCCATCAGCATCAGGAAACAGAGATCCATCGCTTTCCAGCTCACTGTAATTTCCAAGGGAACTGGAGAATCTGAAACCTTCAGCCTAAGTCACTGTTTTAGAGCCTTCAAATATTAAAATCTATTCATTTGATGGATCCTTTGACTGCAGGCAAATATTAAAACACACAAATAAATAAGTAACACTATTCCATGCATTTTCACTATGCTACCCATAACAGGCCTTATAAATAACAGGAAATTACTTCAGTTTCTTATTCCAACGTCCTTGTTCTTTTTGAAGTATAGAGTCCAAATACTGACAAAATACTTAGAATTGGGTTTTGGCTTCCATTTGCCCAAGGCTGTTTAAAGCAGTGTCTTTCTTTGTTCCTTTAGATCTGTGCTCCATTGACTCTGATGAGAAGCCTGATCCAAGGTCTCACAAATCTTAGGAACACCTACTAAACATCAGAAACTGGGATCCTTTGGTTTAAAAGGTATCGATGGAAAGACAAGAGTGTGTGTGTGCTGAGGGGCAGTTACTCCCTATCTCAGAGTGGAAATATCGCTTGAGCAACAAGAACAACATGTACAGAAGATATACTGGTATTTGTGAAAACTCTCCTTACAGTGAATTTCCTGTCTATAGTGTCTGCTATTTTCTATGGTGTCTGGATATTTTCATCAGATACCCAATAATTATATACTTGCAGAGGAGATGGTGATTCTTCCTAACATCATGTCTTTATTTTCTTCTCTGTTGTCTGTTCTTAAAAAAAATATTATGGTACGTGCTGACCTTCAAAGGAATTAGGTCCAGTGGTTTTAAATTCCCAGTCCATGTTTTTTTGATAAGTAATAATCATCAATTCACTTGAAAAACTCCTTTCTCCTTGTTATTCACCAAAAGAGGGTGGAGAAGGTTGAAATAAAAAGAAGATTCATGAATTTATTCACAGTCAATACAGGGCTGGGTGGTCAGTCCCCACAAATCTCATATTTTTAGCTCATTTAGCTGCTTAGTTAATTTCAAATTTGCTCCGTTTCACAGGAATGATGTTAGACAGAAGAATGTTTAGTAGCTGCTGAAATTAAGTGTCTCAACAGAAATAAACCTACAAGGAGAGCTGAGTTTGTGGAGTGCTGGCTGCTCAGCCTCCTGAGAGAACAGCCGAGTGAAACTTCAGCGAAGCTCCAGGGACTGACAACATAATTTATTCTGCACAGGATTAATCTGAGGTGCAGTTAAGCTCCTCTGGGACAAACTAGCCGAAACTAGCAAGTTAAAAGTCACTGCAACTTTCAAGGTAAAAATGGGAGCTATATGGAAAATGTAATTTTATTGGGGACTGGGGGTGAGAGAAAGAAGCTTGCAACTGGTTGATGTAATGTGAGTCTATAAGCAGGAGCAAACAGAAAGCAAAGCTTAGCCATGTTTCCCTAGGAGAGTAAGCCATAAGGAGGATTTTATGAACAGGAGGCTGGCTAAAATAGACCTCAGACTGCAAGCAGAGGGGATAGTTCTGCATTTGGATGAGCATGGAATACATGAAATGTATGTATCTGTAAATCAATGAGCTCACATCAAAAACTGTATTCTTATTAATTTATTCTTCTAATATACAGAAGCCTCTGATGTTAATTGACTGTTTGCTTTAAAAGGGTTAAAAACACTGTGTCCAAGCAGAATGACACATAATGCAATTGAAGCTTTACTTTTGGTGAAATCTCAGAGGTTTCTCCTTGAATTGATAAATGTAGATAATTTCAATTCTATTTTGTTCATAACATTGAAATTATCTTCTCTGTGCTCCTACTGTTTAAGTTCTGAGCATGAAGAGACAGAATTTCAGCTAGATGCCCAAGGACTTTACATAATTCCCATTACAGTTAATTAAATAAAATTATAATAGCTATAATTAAAACCTAGGGATTTATCCTATAAAGTAATTTAAAGGGACTGATGGATGGAAAGCACTATACCATTTTAATAAAATTACCACTGACTCATGGTGAGTGAAGGTTGTATAACCAGAAATGTGATTGCAGGCAAATGTGGGATAAATACCTCTCAATATTAAATATGTGCAAAATATTGAAGAAACAAGTCTACTCTCAAAACAAAATGTACCAAAAATATTATACAAGGGAGCATATTGTCCCAAGCTTTAATGTACTTACCACACAGTTGAAGTTTGGAATAGTTGCATATTTGTAAGAGTAAGGGTACAGCAGCAT
The DNA here is from genome assembly GCA_035221455.1 of Xenops minutus. Lineage (NCBI taxonomy): Eukaryota > Metazoa > Chordata > Aves > Passeriformes > Furnariidae > Xenops > Xenops minutus. The sequence goes on from JAWWEE010000074.1 coordinate 116,895,748, forward strand.
CTGTGCATATGCATGGAAGGACAAATAGGCTTTTATTTGTTTCCGGTGTTTGCGGAGAAAATGAGCAACAGCCTTTACTTCAGGCTCAGACTCAGGAAAGGGACCACAGTAAGTGTCATCACACGGGTGAAATGAAGCACCTTCATCTAGAGATTGAAAGAGAAAGTTGATGATGAAAAATCACAGAGAATTTCCAAGGGTCAACTGGCTCAACCTTTTTTGGCTCATGTGAAAAAGCATGAAAAGCAATAAACAAATTGCTTGTGACTGATGGGCATGAGTCAGTGGGACCTCAGTACAGCAATCTGCTTATTCATCTACTAGACACACCAAGCTGCCAATAGGCCAACTACACAAGGCAGATCTTTAATGCCTCGAAGAGCATTTTAATGTATTGGCTACTACAGTGGTGGTTACAATGGTAGGTAGATAACCTCAACAGGCATTACCTTAGAGACTGGTTTAAAACATGAGAATAGTTCCTGACTAGACTATTTTCACCATTGCAAACCTTACGGGAAAAAAATTACAAGCCACATGGGACGATTGCTCAGTTAGCGAAAATAGGAATCATCTCAGTTTGCACAGAGCCTAACATTCTGTCAAGTTTGGGGCAGGGGTTCAGTCCTGAGCATATCTTTCACTACATCAACTTGCTCAGGCAGCAGCAAGCTGCAAAAGAGTAGCCTGCCTGCAATATCCCATGAGGTACTGAAAGATGAAACTTAGAAAAGGAGATGTGGTGCTGGCTCCTTTATCATTTAGCAATTCTGGATCAAAGCCATCATCTCATTTACAGCTTAGGGCTTGGGCCTGAAAGAACAATATTTATGCAAATCCACTCTGCTCTTTTATCTGCTATGATTTCAAAATACCGCAGGTTTTATACTGACCTGCAGAATAATAATTGTTTGAAAACTTCCTTGGTCCCATCAGGGATTTACAAAAGCAGTGTTTTATTAGCTTGCCATTGTATAGTAAGTACTGCCCTCTTCAATTAATAAGAAAAGACCAGTATGTGAGAAGGCATAATGATATCAACTAAACCAGGGTTATGCAATCAACATAATGCCAAAATTAAAAAGTAGCAGAATTTCATGCTGCAGTTTCATTTGTAAGATGAAAATTGAGGCTACCATTCAATGGCCACAGGTGGGGATTTCAAAAGGTATTAGTGCTTGGATTGCAGTGGATATGGAAGGGTAATATAGAGGGCAGATGGTCTCCCCCATGCAGAACAGATGGCCACCAAGTCATCCAAATCCCAAGAGCGCTCTGGCTCCATGTCTTGTCAGATAATATAGCTAAAGGAGAGCTATTTAACAGAGCCTCCAGAGCCTTTGGGTTTTTTTTATGGATACTTCATCTCCTGTAACAGTGTTGTATACTGAATCATGGAAATGGGCATCACTGTTAATAAAGAGCGGAATCCTACAAGCTAAGGGTAAAATGAGCCAATGGTAAAATATGACTTGGTTTAGTGACTTCCAGTGAAGACAAAAAGTCTCTGAACTGTCCAGCCTATTACTGTGAGCCATTTGCAATCCCAGCTGTAGTTAATGCTTTACCTTAAGTGAAGCTGGCTGGTAGTAAAAATGGGTTTCCATGGGGGCCTTGGATAACGTAAGGATATGTTTAATTTTCATACTGGAAGTTCTTCTAAAGTAACTCAAGAAGGAAAAAAATTGATACAGTATCTATCAGCTCCTGTAAAATTTCTGAGTTACAGTCATGAGAAGCAAATGGAATTGTGCAAAATGTTACCATGCTGCCTTATTTTTGTACCTGATAGCATGCTGGGGGAGAACAAATATCCTCCAACATCCATCACGAGATCAAGTGAACAATTGAAATGTGTGCTGAGACTGATAAAACCAAAGCTTCAGGAAGACTGAGACTGAGAGGATGGATGAGCTGCAGCATGATTCTCAAATTTTCTTGCAGCCAGTTCTGCACTGCACTGCCAGTGTAGGGTACTGTCCTCAGTGAGCACAGGGGTGCACTAGAAATTGGGATGCACTGGAAATTTGAACTCCCACTGCTGCTCTCTCAGGGACTCAGATGCAACCCCTTTAACTGGATGACATAATCTAGTTCTGAGTATCTCATTATTTTCTTTGAAGTTGTTATTTATTTCATTATCATTAAACCATTGTGCTGGTTATTGCACATATATATGTATGGTAAGGAGCATTCCCAGAGTTTTTGCTGTCAGTATTCACGTGGGTCTTCGTGCAATTTCTGTGCACTGTTTCGGGTGCAAGGGTGTTGCAATGTGAAATCTAGCACAATCAGTGATACGGCCTTTTTCTTGCTCCCTAGAGAATACAGACATGATATAATAAAGTTTATATCAAAGTCCTGCATTAGAAGGGAAGAGGAAAGCAGAGAGGATGCTGCGTTATCTGTACTGACTAGCTCCCTGCTGCTAGCATGTGGCGGCTTTGCTGGGGCTGGATTCTGCCACAACACACCTGACTGGAAGCCCCACAGTGAAGTTCAAGCCTGTTTGCAAACTTTAAGTGTGACTGAAATGAATGAAAAGGTTTTTACAAGTACATGCAGTTTTAATGTTAAATACACCATGATTATGCAAGCCCCAAAGTGTGATATGATCCAGATTCTTCTCTGACTCATTTAGTGTCCAGGATCTTCTGAGCACCATTCAGCCCAGTTCATGAAAGAGCTTTTCTTTCTCTGTCAAAATAGAGAATCAGACAGGGGCTGGGTTTCAGTGAGGGAAGCAGAGCATGTGGTTCATGGGATGATGAGCAATGGTGAAGGAATTTTTATTTTTTTACACTTGTGATTGAGGACCTGTCTTTTATGTTCAGTGCAGGGGGGAAATACAACAAGTATGGGATTACAACACACAATACATGTGGGTATTGTTACATTTTCACTCAGCCTACAAAAAAAAAAAAAAAGGATTTTTAAATTAAAACTAAGCAAACATTTTGGAACTGAGTAAAAAGTGTGCTCTACAACAGTGGCTAGGGAGTGGGAAAAGGGAGGAGTACAGTGATTTGAACCCAAAAAGATTAATTAGGACTAGAAAGAAAATGCACTGAGTATTAATGCTGCACTGATAGGTACCTAAAATATGTCTCTGAAGACTTTGCAAGAGAACTGATCATTCCAATTATGCCGGTGCCTGTCTTCTGAACAGTAAATGTATGTTCCCAAAATAACTGCAGGTGTGACTTGTGCACCTAAGTAAATGATGGTAACAGTGATGCAAGACTGGTTCATTTTTATATTCTTTTTGCAGAATAAAATTGCCTTAAAGGTTGTGAAAGCAGCCCTGGGACTCTCTTCTGCAGCAGAGGGATTTTCAGCTAATGTAAGCTTTCTGTAACTACCTCTGTGTTAGTCCTCTCCTTACAGCATTTAGAATCCAAAAAATTTGAAGGCATAGTTCACAGGTCCATACTGTATTGAAGGTATGCTTCTGTTCACACTCACTTTATTTGTAATCTTCCCAGGCAGATTATTGACATTCACTTTTACCCTTACAATTCTGAAAACTCTACTTGAAGATTCCAGTTGTTGCAAACCAAGCTGTACAGTGCTTACTCCTACTGCAAGTAATTGGAGTATTGTGGAAACATCTAGAAACTTCCAGTGGAAGAGGGATGGGCAGAAGGAAGGGCCCTTGCACTAGTGTTATGCAAACACAATTTCTTGTCTTTACAAGCTTGTAATACAAATAAGGAAGGTGGACTAATACTGGAGGAGAAAACAGCTGCACAGGGAAGTGAAGGAAGTCGCTCAAGATCGGAGAACAGGTCAGCAGGTACAAATTGCTGTATTTTACAATAAAGTGTTCTTACTTTCTTACACCAGAATTACCAGGCTGCTTACTCCTGTGTGAGTTGCCCTGTCTTCTCTAGGATTTTAGAATACACTAGTTCTTCACTGGACCCATTCCAAATCTTCTGAGAGTTATTTCATTACTGCTGCATTCTCTGTACAAAACTGAGGCCAATATTTATGGAAGTATTTACAGAAGTGCTAGGAGTTTAAAATCCTATCTCCATGCATTTAGAAGCACCTTCTTTCTTTATTAAATTACTACTAATAAAGGCCACTGAGGCCAACAAAGCAAGTTTGACATTTCCAAAGCTAAAATAATTTCAGAGAAATGAAGAATTGAATAAAATGAAGCTTGAAATGTTTCCTAAAGATGAAGTCAGGTAAATCCTGAAAAGTGATGGGTTAGTCTCAATACTGGGCTTCAAATTATTTATATGACTGCCAAAATACCGAATAGCTGTATGTGTGATTTTTTTTTACTTTTACCACATTCTCCATGAAAACGTTTTCCTTATGATAGGATCTGCTTTTCCAAAGTTCAGGACTTTTATCTTTTTAGAAGCTAGAATGAAGATTTGAGCCTTGGTTTGTGGGTTTACTGGAAAAGATCTTCAACTTTAACCGTGGAAAAGAGAACACTTCACCTACCCTACTTTGATAATTACCTCTGTTGGATAATTAAAAACAGGGTAATCTGAACTGGGGGACCAAAGTATCTCTATACTTACCACACCATTTCACTTTCCAGTTGCGATTAGCATCAACACCATGACAGTGAAACCTTGTGTTCTTTGATCTTGTTTTTCTCCAAAATCGATCCTAACAGAAGTTACAAAAATATTTAAACAGCAATATTGCTATATAATGGCAAAAATATATTTATGCACATAACAAATCAACCCTGGCAAACACATTCAGTATTCTATTTTAACTGGAGTAATTTACTTTCATTTTGCAAGGTACAAAGTGATGGACTGGGTTACACAGAAAGTCAGCTTTGAATGATATAACACACATTCAATCCTTCCTGTCTGGAATAATTTTTTGAGTAATACTACTGGCATTACTTACATTTGTCCAGCTAAAATGATAACCATCCACATTAAATACAGGCATGATATAGAAGTACAGCTGAGTTAGCATCTTTCTCATGGCAGGGTCAGTCTGGTATGTCTGAAGAGCCTAAAGCAGAAAAGCCAAAGAAAACACTTTCCATAATAAAAATAATTTCCCAATTAAGTATTGTGATAGGCTAAGACAATCATGAGGCCTTTGGCAGTACAGAGATCTGGTTTCATGGCACCACAAACATCTTTTGAGCTCTGCTGGAAAGGCAAATTTGATTCAGATAGCATGTGAACACATGAAAAAGGTGTTCAAAAGACCCTATTCTCTCTGCTTCTCAGCTACTTTCAACACTCAAGAAGATACAACTCCCATTACAGAGAAGCAAATGCATACAAAGTATTTCTCAATGTAGGAGCTGAAAGTCAGTGGAATAGGTTCTTAATTGTGGAAATGAATTTAGCTCCTGTAAGACAATGGAGACCTGTTGTTTCCACCAGGTGATGATTTCATAAGGTCTTAAAACATTTAAGGGTCACATTACTTAAGCTTTTGTGTATTCATAATATATGAACAATTATCAATACAGGCAGCTTATTCCTTTATAATTTAGAAACCCCTCCACTTTTGGAGAACCTTAAATATAAAGGTTTGTAGAAAAAGGCAAGGGAGGAAAAGTAATTTTTCCCCATTCTGCATCTTAGAAAAACCCAGCAAAAATCAGAAGCTCCTAGGCAGTTTTGTTTGCTAGTGCCAGAGATGCTCCTTTACCAGTTCCAGCAAGCTTGGACTCCACACGCTGTACCAAATAGAGTCCCTTGTCATAGTTGGGCATCAGATTTGCACCCTTCAAAGTTTAAGTGTTGATTCTGTAGGGTGAGAGATTGAGTGCTTCATGTGGCAGGCAGAAAGTGTTTGACGCTAACACTGTGTTCAGAGGGATGCCTGAGCCTAACTCCTCTCCTCCTGGTGCTGTGATTACAGCCTTCTGCTTTGCAGTGATTCTGGCCCTTCAGATCTGAAGAGTATCATGTGTTTGGGGGGAAAAGGGAAACATTTGCTCTGAAATAAACTAAGTTAAAGGCTTTTCAATTGAAACATGCCAAGTAACAGTGTGAAGTACAGGAATTCAGTACTTCTGGGCTCCTAACCATGCAGCTGTTTGAATTACTGACGCTGCCATGGGAGCTGACGGATGCTTTAAGTGTAATACCGGTAAGCAATAACCATACAATTGGGCATGCCTGGGGCTGAAATTTACTCATGGAGGAGTTCGACATTTTTTTCTTTACTGAGGGGATTAGTGAGACTTCTAAATACTTTTTCTAAGGGGTTCATTAACCACCTCTCTGTTGTGTGGTGCTTTCTCCTCACCCAGCTTCATCTTGCCCTCCCCACAGTGCTCTGCACATGCAAGTCCTTCAGCCTCACTTGCAGATCCAAAGCAGTGAGTCAACCCTGTGCAAAGCAAAGTCACCCAGTGCTATTGCCCACAAACTCCTCTTCTGTTTCAGCCAGGCAAGGGCAGGGGAAGATGAGCAATAGAGGGCAAAGGGGCACAGCACAGAATGAAATGAGATTTAGGCAGCAGCTGGAAGGGCATGGTGTGGAGCATTGCAAGGTGAGATGAGATCCTGAAAAGAGGGATTATCACAGCAGAGAAGGGGGTGACAGTGGGCTTTTGAGGAGAAGCTTGATGGGCTGCCTGGGAGAAAGTCCCTGGCCAATGCAGAGGTCACAGGTTCCCTGACCCAAGTGCGAGAAATTCCCCAAAGATTCTTAGTTGATAGGGCATTGCATTTAAATTTATTTGTATTAGGCAGCCACATTAAGTCCTCAAATAGATTTGGATAAAAATAGTGGAGTTCAGGGAACTGCAGCTATAGTAAGAATTAATTTTGTCAAAACATAAAGCAATGGTTACTCAAAAATAATGACTGTGAAAACAAGGGCTCTGTTTCATTGCTGTTTCACATGCAGAAAACACATGTAACTGGGTAATCAGGGCTACTATGGGCATTAGGCTAGCCCTGCCCTTAAACCTGCACCAGATTAAGAGCCTATATGGTACATATGGATGTGAAATCAGTAAAACTCTTCTTACAGTGGAGACAGAACCAAGGCATGCTCCAAAATGTAAGTCAAGGAAAATGAACACTTTTATCATACTTAGTTCAGGGAGAAGTAATTTAGCTGGGGAGGAAATGAGGCACCACACACCACTTCCTTGACTTTTTAATGCTTTTCTCTTTTTAGACAGTATTAGCAAATTAAGCTCAGGTTTTGTCTTTGTGGTGGATATTTACACGATCATGAGACTGGCATATGTGTTTGTATCTGTATTTATGTACGTCATTCTTTCACTGTCAGCTACATCTGTAACTATGCATTTTGCTACACAGTATTATATACTGTGTTTTAAACTGCAATGCTGTAAGACTAAACACTTTAAAACATTTTAAAAATAGTCTCAAAATAACTACAGACAATTAATTAAAGGTAATACATTGCTTAAAATTGCATGCATGAGCTTTGCATATTTTTCAGAGCTTTTCCAAATTTGCAGAAGTGACATAATGAAAATACTTGAATTAAGACTTTTTAATATACATTTTAATCCTATGGAGAATATATTTTTCTTCCTAGATAAAAGCACCACCATTTAAAAATCTAAACAAAACACAAACAGCAAAATGTCAAGCACCTCTTCATTTTTTCAAAGTTACTCTGTGTTTTTTTAATGCCTGCTGTCATTGGCAAAATACCAGAAGAGACATTATAGTCCCCAGTAATAATATTCAAAATATAAAGTCTTAAAAGTTGATTTAGAGCCAAACATGTCAATTATTCAGTGCTGTTCTTTAAAGCATATATATGGGGTTTCTTAATAACTTGATTACCTTTTTAGAGTAGCATTTAATTAAAAATGTAGTGGAACTAGTGCTGCTTTCTTCTTCATGGAAAGCAAGAGTGTAGATTGTGTACAGTGCGATCATATTCACTCTTTCTGCTGTAAACATTTTGGCTTTCATACTGCTTTTATCCGGCAGTTTTATTTGATGTATGTAATCAGGCAACACGGACTGTATAATCTTTGGCAATGTGCCTCAGAGTTACCAAGGTGTATCCTTGCTGGAGCAAAGCCTACAGCTTGCTGTTTGTGCTGTGACTCCCAAATCCTCCCAACAACCATCATGTGAACCACCTCCCCACCCTGCTCTGGCGGTGTTGAAATGTTTTCTCTCTGACACGAGCGAGGTGAATATAAACCATTAGTGAATTAACTGCATTGCAGTTTGCACAGAGCGCTCACAATATGGCTCGATTCTGCTTCCCTTTCATGCAATCAATAGCAGCTTTGCTGCTGAACATGTAAAGAGCCAAACCAGCCCAATAAATGCTGAATAGTGTTATTAGTGAGGGAACAGATGACACAGGAACCCTGCCAATACCGTGCAAGCAATCTGCCTGGGGGATGGGGGAAAGGACCAGTGATTAATAGGGGGGCTCGATCATGTGGATCAGCTGAGTGGGGGTTGTTGATAGAGCTACACAGGCTTATGCTGGCTGAGGATCTGGTCCACAGGAAATTTAATTTAGGGGACGACGTAAACAAGAGCCCTATTGTAAACTGCCAAGGCAATAAAAGGCAAGAGTGTAAAATGGATTTAGTATGCAGTTAGGCTTTTTATAAAATAAGGGGATTGACTGAGAAGGGCAAAGCAAGGAGATGGGGTTGAGAGAAACTCTGCAATTGCAATCGAGCTTAATAACAATTTGCTAACCCACAATTAATTATTATTAAATTTAAGGTGACAAGCAGCTTTTGCTGTTTCTGGTTTTGAATTAAACAACCACACTGAATTAAACAGTTACTATTTTAGCACACAGAATTGACTCTCTTTACTGTTGCACCAGAAATCAGATAAAACTGCTTCTGACAAAACAGGATTAACTCTTCCATGCCATTATTAAGATATCACTTAAAACATCCTTTCTGACAGTAATATACAATATTTTTCTATTATCTGTACATCGTACACTTTAGTAGGGTGACACCATGATCTGCCACTCAGACCTTCATTGCCACTTTATCAGTTTGGCAAGTTAGTAATTAGTTCTGTCTCTGTACTTGGAAACAGCTACCTCTACCTTTTTATTGGCTTTTTCCCTTTTACTGCTAGTATCCTGCTCTGGCATTCAAATCACAAGCAGAATGGTAAGCCTGTTATTAAGGCTAAGATACAACTGGGTATCTAAAAACAAATGGCTTAAAACAAAAGGTCCCATTTTCAAGGCTGAAGCTTGAACTGTGTCTGACTTATCTTTTTGTTTTAACACCAAGCAAAACCTTCCTTCCTCTTTGGGAGCATTTACCACAGGGGAAACCCGGAAACAAAGTGAGAAAGATGGGTGTGCTGCAACTGGTCCTCAGCACTCAGGAGATTGTCCATAAAAAGAGCCTGACAAGAAGGATCTGCAGAATCCCAGTGTAAATGCATGTAAATGGAGAAAATGCTGAAGCAGAGAAGAGGCAGGGGGACGATGACGTGATTGACATGTTAGAGAAGCAAACAGCCATTCCAGAAAGCTTGTGCAAGGCTGGGACTGCTCAAACAAAGGCCTGATCTTATGGGGAAGAAGCTGCATAATTTCACACATCTTAGCAGAAATAGGAGACACAACTTCTTAGTTCCACTTTGTGAAATAGTACTTAAAAAATCTCTTAGGTCCCAAACAAGTCAAGAACTGCCTAGCAGGGAAAGGAAAGGCCAAAGTTATTCTGAAGAACTGTGAATGCTCTGAAAGGGGCAATACAAACTTTTCTACTAGAAATTGTATGAAAATAATGCCCACCAAGTTGGCGGAGACCCACGGAGACGTATGCCTCTGAAAAATATAATTAATGAATTCTAAATCCTAGCTATGTTTATCCAGGGTAGTACATATGGAGGGCAACCCAAGAGAGTTTACTTGAACACAAGGTTTAGTTAAATTTTTGAGAAACAATTAAACAATTATTAAACAAATTCTTGCTTGTAATTCCATTTCTGGAACAACTAAATTGTCCAACCCATGGAATTTTCTTTCACAGTCCTTTCTCATGCTCAATATTGTTTTTGCATATCAGTGGTTTTACTGAGGCCCTGATTACTCAGTGCCCTCACACAGGAGTGGACTACTAAAATGTAGAGCAGAATGTCTTCCCTAGGGCAAGTAATGTGTTGGAACAACAATGTGAATTCTTTTCATGCCTTGAAGAAGAACATAGCCAACAGCTTAAAAACCTTCACAGGATAGAATCAGAATCTCCTGGTGATGAATACTTACACAGGAGTTTGCACAAGCCAGTGTCATTGAAGAATTCCTACTACAGGCACAGCACAGCTGCAGTGTTACTTTTATTTTATCAATACCTACTCACATTGTGAAAAATTAATAGCTGCAAGCAAAATGAAAGTACTTTTTACTTTCTTGAGATTATGGGTAGGCAGGAAGATACAGCTGAGTAGTTGAAAGTGCACAAGAAAAATAATGCAGTACTTATTTCCTTTTGGAAAAGGAAAACTGGAAAAATTTTAACTGTTTTTTGCCATCATGAAGATGTCTCAGCAAAGGAAAGCACCTTCCCTAAACTGTCTTTTGCTGAATAAGACATAGGACATTCCACAATGGATCAAAAGGGAAAGAAATACTGTACAGTATAAAAACAGTTTGCCACAGCTGCCTTTAAAACAATGCATCACATGCCACGTTGTGGTGACAGCTCGGTACTGCACTCCATCTTTTTGGCATTGGCTTAGATTTTATCCATTAACAAAGAAAAAGCATCACAATTTAGAGCCCAGTCTGGAAAACTCTTGTTGATAGTGTTCCCTGCTACTTTATTTTCCTTCCCCTCAGAAGTGATGCACATCAGTAACCTCTGTTCTCAGGAGCAAGGATATGCTGGAAAGATGTAGATACTCAGAGAGAAGTGGTATATAGGATGGCTGCCAAAATAACTGAACACATTCAGAACTGAAACAGATGTGTAAAGGAGGAGACACGTTGAGTAGAAGCAGAAACTACTACACATAGGTGTGATTACTGCACATAAACTTCAAATGGCAGGAACAGCATTTGGAGGATAAAAAAAATCATGAAGATAAAACAAATTCTGCATTGGTACCAGTGCCTCTTGCTGCTGAAAGGCTGATGAATGAAGTGCTGAGTGAAGAGGCTGGAAATAGAGATCTCTCTGATGGAGAAAAAACAAATAGTGTTTCAGGCAGAAGCTCCTGACAGAGAAGAATGAGTTAGCTAAAGACAAGTAAGGCTGAGTGTTTCAAATATAGATATTGCAGGATGAAACAGATGGATTTTTCATTCAGATAATGGATATATAGGGAGCACTCAGAGAAGTACATTTTTTTCTGAGGTTAGGCAGCTAAAAAGACAGCTGGGGAGACTAGAATCTAGCAAACAAAAAAAATTAAGCCCCAATGATTGTATTGTATTTACTGAAAGAGCTGCAGAGCATTCATGGAGAGATCAGCACCAGCTGACTGGTCCTTCAAGGTGAAAAAAGCCCAGTTTTTGTGATGCCATCACCACTGGCACCTGTGAAGCAGGCTGCAGGCACCAAGACACACCCCTTGGAAACTTCTGACCTTCCTACACCAAGGGTAAAATAAAAATTGATGATTGTGAGGAGAACCCAGAGAAGATGATTTCACAGAGGAAGCAGATGCAACCATTTAAAGAGCAACCAAAATTTTGTGTCAAACCGACATCAGCTGAAGAGCTTTAGCTGAAGGGAACAGACTCATTCACTCCTCTCATTCACTTTGGAATATTTCAAATTATTTCAAAAGCTCTTCAGATTTCTGAGGACTAGCAATGAAAGATATGCTAGAAATAGTGGCATACCTGTCCCCAGGAAGAGGTCTAGCATAAATGTATGGCTTATATGGAGAGGCAGTCAGTTCCTTGCTTTCTTTTCTCTAAACTTCTGCTTGGAGAACTCCAAAAAAAGAGATGGAGAGCCTATCACAAGGGGTGAAATACATTGTCTCAAAGAAAAACTATATATAGGTGTAATGAGCATCCTTTAAATTAATCAGTCTGAAATCCTGGATTGTGGGAACATAGAATTTCAGCTGTACCTGTTCAAAAGAGTTGTCTGTTGACCAGAGATAGTTCAAGTGTATAAAACAAACATTATTGTGTTGCTTCACATAACTATCTTATTTAACTCAAGATCAGACTATTTAAGTGGGTGGAAAAACTGGTATCTGAATTAGATAATTAGCCAGTATTTTGAGGCTCTGGCAGCTAAGGATAGCAAGGGGAAAGAAATTTTCTGACTCCTAAAGGATGCTGGTTTTGATGATGCTCAGCAAGACCCAGAAACAATTCAGAATGTGAAGCTGTTTTCCTGACAGTGTGGACTTCAGCACTGGAATGAATGACTGAGTGCTGCCTTAACTGTTGATGCAGCATATTGCAGATGTTTTGTCCATCAGACCACGGGCTGTGGAATTTTGCAGAATGAATGTAAGTGCTACACTGGCTTTCAGCAGATCTTAAAGTAGGAATACTTATAGCCTTATTGCCTTCTGACCACATGGCCTGCACAGTGCAGAAAAAGAGCCAACCCTTTTTAGCACTGTCTGGGTCTCCTGCTTGGACGTGCATCTGATTGCATTGCTGTCCTTGCTGAGCTCTGTATGTGCTGTTACTTTAGCTCTCCTGTCTACAGTCAAGCACTTCATAAACATTCTTGAGGAAGAATCTGAGGTCTTGAATCCTGCAGAATTCCTGGTAAAGACTGGTCTCTGGGGCCTGGTCCACAAGCCTAATGGCTGGTTAATTGGCAGTATGCATCCCATATGCATCCCACAAGGTGAGTCATAAATCAGTCTCAAGCTGAGAATAGTGGGGGCAGACATTGCAATTTTGCTTCTTGGATTTACTGTGTGTCTCTTCTGGCTCATTATTGTAGAGTGAAAAGACAGGATTTTGGCCTAGTTTTGGATGAAACCAATACCAATGTCAGCATTTAAAAAAAAAAAAGAGAGAGAGAGAAAAATGAGGTTTGCCCTCAGCCTTTAACTTCTTTGTCTGTGATTACACGTTTGCTCCCTGTGTGCATGATGAAGTCCAAACACATCATCTTGAATAATTTGGGATCTCAAATAATTGGGATCACTGATGAGGATGGAAAAAGAAGGTGATGGTGGAGGTTACTGCATCTCCAAAGTGTAAGGTTATTTTTGCTTTCACTTGAGGCCCTGATGAGGACATTCCCTAGGGGGGATGCACTTGATTTTAACGGAAGTTTCCCTTACAGTTGCCATTGGATTCTTAGAACATTTTGTCAAGGAGAACAAGCAGTGCTTACTTCTTGAAGATTTTTAATTACATTTCTTGGATTTTCTAATCTTGAAATACAAATTCCTGCAGAAACAAAGAATAATGCATCTCAAGTCCCGTCTCCTCTATGTTGTTTTCTGAAAATGCTGTATGAATGACATTTCAAGGTTATACATCATTGAAATGGATCAAATGGCAGCACTTATTAGAGGGAAGAAAGTCAAACCAGATGTAATGGGAATCCTCATCTGCTTTCACTAAAACTGAAACAGAATCTAGTTTTGATGTTAATTTGAATAGCAGCCTGTGAACCATATTTCAGATTGTTAACAAAATGGTAAAATCCTAAATTTGAGGTCTGGATAATTTGGTATCTGTATTCTACTTCTCCTCTCCAAACTGTACACAAATAAATTGGAGTTAAATATTCTTACTTAACATATATACAATATAACTGTATTTTCCCAAAAAGACTATAGGTTTTGTGTCTTTGTTTCTATGAGGGCTGTTTAATTTTCAATAAACAACGTGCCAGGTCTGAATTTTGTTTCTGAAGTCTACTGCTTTCCAGAAAGTAATTACACATAATAGAGTGCCTTTCATTCCACTTTGTAACATTTACTAAGACATTTTAATGTACCAAATCCCATTTAGCCTTTTAAAAATTCTAGGCTGACAAATCTTTCTTTTCTTTTTTTTTTTTTCCCCTAAATCTCTTGCTGTGGACGCAAGCTCTGTCTTCATTTGTCTTCGCAGGTTTCCTTCAAAGTAGACCAAAGGTAATCAGTTCTGATTCCTTTTACATTTCGTCTTGCTTCCCTACTTCACCACAGGTCTCTTAATATTTCCGCTACCAGAGCCCTTTTTTCCATCCCTTTCCAGCTAAGTAAGACTTGAAATTGGATGGGACTCCTCTGTAACATGACAGCTATTCCACTACAATACAGGTGCAGACACTTCTCTGTGGCTCATTAGATCTGATCCTGTGTGTGCAGGCTCCGTTCTTGACTTGAAATGCACTGACCATGAGGTAGGGTTTGTTAGAGGCCACCAGTACTGCTAATCCTGATAGAACATCCCATTATCTTTAGCTGAGAGACTACAGACATTCAGGGGCGCCTTCTACAGCAACAAACAGTGATGTTGTTATTAACACCAGACCTATGGAACACAGAGTCAAGGCTAGAGCTCATTCTGGAGTAGATTATAAAAAAAACCAAAACAACACACAGAAAACTGAAAAAAACCCAACAACTCCCCAAACTATAGTCTTTGCTGTCTTTTTGTTCATTTCAAAATGTGAGTAGGGTGGTTTTGTACTTTGAATTATATTATCACATAATGAAAAATTCTTTTCTGTGCATTCTCTTTCTCTTTTAAATCTTTAACTTCTATATCTTTGTCCCCTTTTCTCTAGTTCATCTGTTCTTTTTCTCTAACTATCGTATTTGCTCACATACAGAATAAGACTGCAGGCGGCCCCATGTCTTCCCGTGCTCCAGCTTTACATCCTCATTTCCAAGTCTGATCTGCTTTAGTCTGTTTTGCATTTCTAAATAGGTGGGAACTGGGTCCTTCTCAGCTGAACAACTCCAACTCTGTAGAAAGTGAAGAGCTGCTGCCCCTACTCTGGCGAGCCACACTGGCAGCTGCTCAAAGGCACCTCCACCCTATGGAGGTGGTGTCTCCCATTGCTTCCAGCAAATCCACTGGTACTCAGAAGCTGCCACTTCCAGAGGTGTAGACATGATAAATGAGGGTTCCCAAGCTGGGTAGGAGTATCTGCTCAAGTTTGAAGCACCAAGTCTTGAGTTTGAATATTAGGTGACATTCATGCATAGATTTGTTTTTTTTTTCTAAGCTAAATCATTGAAAAGCCTAGTTTTATACAGGAACATGAAAATACTTCAATAAAAACAAATGACAGAGATTACAGGGTGAAGTGAAAGCTCGATGAAACATTTCAGGCTGCCTGTGTAGTACAGGAATTCACGTCTGCTATTCCTACTAGAAAAGAAGCCAACATCACGTAAATCCACCATTTCCATTTGCTTGCCTTAAATCAATGGGCTTGTGGTGCTATTCCTTAGAGTCAACAAACATGCCAGGAAAAATCTGTTTCCAAGCTGACTGCCCTTTCTCAGAACTACTTGCAAGAGCCAGGGAGCATGGAAAAATTGGCTGCTGGGCTGCAGAGGTGCTTAGGGGAGGAGTTTGCCAGCAAAAGAGAATTGCAGAATTTGAAGTGCAGAAGGACTTTCAGTTTTCCCAGAGTTCTTTCTAAACCCCTCTAATTCATATAATGAGAAAAGCAATATCCTAAACTGAGCAATCTAAACATCTTCTCTCTACTTTCCCAGTAATTTTTAATATAATGATGGGGAAAAAAGTGAGAAAACCTTGTTTTTATAGGAAGAACCTTGTAAAAAACACTTGCAACCCTTATTCTGTGAAAAAAAAATGGCATGCAAAATACTCAAAGGACATCTGTGTGTTTTTTTGAAACCACCTTTCAGTTCTGTAAATTATGTTGCAAGATAGTCTCCGTTGTGCAGCTAATACCCTGTCTTGTACAAAAGTTTGTTGGCTAAAAGGAAATGGCAAAATCCTGTAAACTTATCATGCATCTTTAATGAATCCCGAATTAGAAGAGATTAAGTGCTGATATTTAAAAAAAAAAAATAAAAACAACCTCAAAAACCCCCCAGACAACTGGGAAAGCAAAATTCCAATTCCATTTGATTTCACCACTCATTTGAAAAATGGCACATGGATGAATATGACAGCTGAATCCTAGACATCAAAGATAAGGAGGCAATAAATCCAATAAGATAGGATTAAAGAAACATTGGAATAAAGTCATATTCAGATAATATGAAATCTATAATTTTGGGTGAAATCCATCTATGAATAAGAGCCAGCAGATCAATACCTGTCTCTGAGACTGGTGTCACTGGCAGAATTTTAGAGCTTTTGATCACGGATTGGTTTAAACAACAGCAGGATCAATAGCCCAACTGAAGTACATCTACATCAGTGGTGCACACAGGATGGGCAATAAACAGGAGCAGCTGGAAGCCATTGCACAGTAGGAAAATGATGATAGTTGCTATCATAGAAACATGATGGATGACTTCTTGATAGGTTGAGGCCAAATGCTCAATAAGGCCAAGTGCCAGATCCAGCCCTTGGGTCACAGTAACCCCAGGCAGCATTACAGGCTTGGGGAAGAGTGGCTGGGAAGATGCCCATTCAGGAAAGGACTGAGGGGTGCTGGTCAACAGCTGGATGATCTTGAGCCAGCAGTGTGCCCAGGTGGCCAAGAAGGCCAATGGCATCGTGGCTTGGATCAGAAATAGTGTGGCCAGCAGGACCAGGGCAGTGATTATCACCTTGTACTCAGCACTGGTGAGGCCACACCTTGAATCCTGTGTCCAGTTTTGGGCCCCTCACTGCAAGAAAGACATTGAGGTGGTGGAATGTGTTCAGAGAAGTATAGTGGAGCTGGGGAAGGGTCTGGAGCACAAGTCTTAGGAGAAGTGGCTGAGGGAGCTGGGGCTGTTTAGTCTGGAGAAAAGGTGGGTTGGGGGGGAGGGGGCGTTCTTATCGCTCTCTACAAGAGGAAATGGCCTCAAGGTGAGCCAGGGGAGTTTTAGATTGGATACTGGGAAAAGTTTCTTAAGTGAAAGGGTTGTCAAACATTGAAAGAGGCTGCCCAGGGAAGTGGTTAATTCACCATCCCTGGAAGCATTTAAAAGATGTGTAGATGTGCCACTTGGGAAGATGGTTTAGTGGTGGACCCTACAGTGTTATGTTAACAGTTGGACTTGATGATCTTAAATGTCTTTTCAAACCTAAGCCATTCTGTGATTCTATTTAATGATTCTGTGATTTTAGCTTCCTAAGTAATTCCTATGGAATGACACAAAAGAGAACTGTCTTTCTTAAACTAAGTCCTTAAAGCTCTGAAACAGTGCACACTGGTGTTGATTTACCTGGACTATTACCAGAATTACAATCCTGGCATTTTTAGGTCTTGGAATAAAATCATACTTCATATCTCTGCCAATATGAGTCTGGCATTGTTTTGTTGTCCTGTGCCTGGCTGTGTCTGACTGTTGCTATCAGCTTCATTTATCAAGCGCTTAAGTATTCTACAAATAATAAAAAAGAGGTATAATAGAACTAGTTATTTTCCTTATTAGTAACATGTTAGATCTTTCATAGCAAAAATGCAGTCTACTGAACCAAAGGAACTGTATGACTGTAAATCTTTAAACACTTACTTCTTTCACGAACCACTGGCAAAAGGCAGGGCCAATCCACTCTCTCGCATGAATCCCACAATCTATCCAGACAGCTTTCTTGTAGGGCCGTGATCTTTTTCCTAACTTGAAATGTGAATATTCACAAAATATCAATAGGTCTCATGACATTAGTGAAACACAATAATAAAATAACTGAATATGAGAAGCACTAAACAATTTTGAATTTCCTCATATAAAGGAACAGAAATTTATTGTCTTCAAAGGTATGGCCAAGACAATATTAGGCAGATATGCCAAGACAATGAGGCTGATCTATGGAAATAAAAGCCTGAAGGAAAAGTGAGATCTATCAGTTCCTCTTTTATGAGGAATGATATGCTTAAATACCACATGGAGTAGGGTGAAGAAGATTGACACTACAGGAATAGCCTGATGAATAATCAAATTTTCACCACTCTTCAACAGGAGATAAAAAGTAAAAACATTGAAAGTAAATTTTTCTGTGTCTTGTTGACACACTCTAACTTGTGGTCCTGATCACATGAGTTGAGAGCACACAGCCCTGACGTTTTGTCAGTAGCTAAAGAGGAAGCGTATGTGGCACATGCTGAGAGGGGCTCCAGAGTCCTCTGGGGTCCCTCTCCAGCATAACTGCTCTCCTAGTTGTCTACAAACACAAAGCTTTCAAACCCCCTTAAATCCAAATCCTGCTAATTGAATTTGTCCTGTAATCTATTTCCATGCATATCCAATCCACATAAATAGGACTTGGCTTTTAGTTTTCCATCTTTTTTTTTCTTTCTTCATTAAAGATGACATTCAGAGAGATACTCAGATCTTAGCAACTCAGCCTTAGGAAATACTGTTAAGTGTGTCTCCAGTGTATGTGCTATAACATAAGTACCAAAGTGTCTGTCCCTGATTCCAGACTTTAGTCTGATTAATGACTATTTAATCTTTACCTTGAGTACATACAGTGGCCTACCCTCATAGGATTTTCCAACAGAGAACATATGAACAAGAGCTGAATGAGTTCTATTCAGATGATGCATCCAGTCCTGGATCTGCAAATACAGAAATTAAATCATTGCTTCAATCTTTGCACTTCATGAGAAACAACTGTAATAGATTTATTAATCTCAGCTCTCAGTCCTCAGTAAGTTTTTGGATTTTCCTGTAGTTTTTCTTTTTGTCTTTTTTTTTTTTTTTTTTTTTAAATTTAATTTGTTTGCTTCATTTTTTTTTTTTTTTTTAAACACTGTAACTATTATTTGGCTCTCACAGTTCTATTTCCAGAGGCTGGATGCAGCCTTCAATCATGTGGGATATTTTTCCCATTTCATCGTTGGACATTACTGGAATGCATTAGCTGCCAATCGAATATCTGGGGATGGGACTAATCCACCATTCTCCCTAAAAACTAAAGGAATGAAGAAAGAAGCTCCCTGATTCTGCCCACCAGAACACAGAATGGCAGATTGACTTGCAGGATTCAGTGGTACCTGCAGTATTTGTTTCACAGGCACCAGATCTTCTGGTGGCAGCACTTTCCATGCCCAGCCAAGTGACTCTGCTTTGGTGCAGACTGAAACTGGGTATGTGAGCACACAGAAATCAACAGAACTTATTTACCCAGCCATCACCCAGGATAGTTAAACATGAATTTGTATCTAAGTGTTTTAAGTATTTGTGCCTCTTGTGTAAATAAGCATTTGTTCATATTTCTTAAATGACTCAGTGTGAATAACCACTCACTGAAACCTCTTACCCCACCAAAGTCCTACTTTAAAAACAAAAGTCAGAAGCTGTGAAAGATGTAAAGATAAGCTTTGAATACAAATACTAAAAGTATATATATTTTCAAGAAAGTGTCTAAGATGAAAATCTTAGAACACTTCTGAAGATGAAAAGGTAATCAGAACTCGTAGAGAAAATGAAATCTCAGCTATATTAAATACAACAGTGTAGTAGATAAGAAGAACAACATGATTTTTCACATACTTCTTCCAGGGAGTGATACACTTCGTAGTTATACTCAGAGAGGGACCTTCGATTCCTATATGACCTCAGTCCAGTCTGGTTTTCTATTGCTTTCTGTAGGTCTGGTATGAGAATCCTGTGAAAAAAAAAAGAAAAAAGATAGCAGTATTACTGAAAATCTAGTAGAACACACAAGGCACATCAGAACAACAGTCACGTTTAGAAGAAATATAGCAGGAGTTAAACCAACCTGACTTTATATTTTGACAACGGAGTGCTTCAGGCTCATTTGAATATAAGCTGCCAAATAAATAATCCAGCTGCTTTGAAATGTAACAGTGCCTTCAAAAGCACAATGAGCTTGTTAAATGACTAAAACAGAATGATGTAAATAATGTAGCCAATGTGAAGAAGAAACCACTTTCATTTGTTTATGGAGCAGCATTTGCTGAATTCTTTTATAATCCAGTTGTACTATGTGATCATGGATCTTCAAAAACTGATTTCAAACCATTTAAAAAAAATCTCTTTAGGCTTAGAAAAACATTCACATACTTTTGGGAGCTATTGTTCTGGCATGGAACACTACATACAAGTTGTACAGGCAAAACAAAAAAAAAAGAACATGGCAGCATTATCCTTCTATCTGAAACACAAAAAAAACAACAAATAAAGAAAAAATCTTAAGTGCACTTTGTTGTTCATATTATCTACTCTGCAATACTTGTTTGCCAATTATGTTAAAATAACTCAGGAAAACCATGAAACAATACTAAATGGAAATTAAATATACTTGCATAAAAAGCAGAAGGTTGTTTGCATTAGGAGGAAAATGAAGAAAGAGTTGTGTAAGCTGAAAACTTTCCTGTTTTATGGCAAAAATAAATAATGATACAAAATATAATACAGTAAACATCTAAAAAAATTATAAAGAAGCCGGAGCATCTATTCATTCCATCAGACAGTAGCAGGAGCTGGGAATATCATCACTGACGTCAATAACAACAGGACTGTAAAACTGAGTCATCCTTGTGTGCCACCTTCTCCTAAAGCATGGCAATGTGTGTAACCAATAATTCATTGTTCCTGTAAAACGACAGTCACATTCAACCTTTTAAATTTTTATGTGCATCAGCTGCAATGATAGGAAAAAGACAGAAAGAAATGGCATTTAGTCTGTTCCTAACTCAGCTGTGCAGCAGTTACCTCAAAGGTAATAGGTCTATCTACATATGATATCAAAGTAAAGATTATTCCCATCTTCAAATGCACTAGTGAAGTAGTTGTATCATTAGGAATTACATTGTTCTACATCAGCAGCATTCATTAAGCAAACTGAAGGATTATAGTCTTGACTTGCAAAGTACTATATATACTGTAAGACCAGTACTGTAAAGTCTGTAGTTAAACTAAAGGAGTTATTTCATTCAAGTTATTAAGACACCTAATACTTAAAAAAAATCCTTGATTGCTTTGCAGAATTCTGATAGTGTAAGCACCTACCAGGATCAAGCTCTGTTCACTTCTACAATAATACATTTAATTTTGTAAATCCTGATTGTTTTTGCATCTGTACTCTAAATGAGATCTGATAATCTTTCTTTCCTCTTAAATGACTGTGTACTTTGAGTGCTTATAATACAAAGGCTCTTAAGTCCCTCAGGTCTGAATAGAACCGGAGCGGCCTCTTTATCAGAGAACTTGCAACCAAAGCAATTTGGTGCAGAGGGTTTTAACTGCTGCCTGGCTTGTTTCCATGAGCATCTCATTATGAAGTCGAACCCTAAGACAGATAAGGCTCTTTTACAGGGAAGTGCTGTTCACCTTGTTCATTATTAGGGATGCTTAATGCTTCTTGACTTTAGAAATTTGTCATAATTTAGGCAAGCATCAAGCTGAAATTTTACCTGGTGTTTGCCTCAGATTTTCCAGTTCCAAAAGGAATGTAAGCAATTTAACTCCTTTGCAGAGTGTGTAAAAATTAATAAAAAAAAAAAAAATTGTGAAAACCAGCCATGTGAAAAGGACGTGTAAAAAATCCTGGCTGTGGAGCTGCACTTCAGCTCAGTGGATGTGCATGGCCACCCCACTCCTCCGACTCCCTGACTGTGGCTGTTGTTTCTCTCATGGCAAAATCTCCTGGCTCTTGTGGAGTTACAGATCCCAGGAGGCTTGTCAGGGCAAGCATATGCTTGTAGAAGCTTTGCAGGGTTTTGCTTCTGATGGCTGGGACCATCTAAGATGGGGAGCAGGGAGATGAAGAGGGAGAGCAAAGGAGAAGTCTGGCCCTGACAAAATGCTGCCCATCTTCTAAGTGTACATCTTCTGTGTACAACTTGTGCACCAGAAGTCAGAGGAAAGATTTTTCCTGTGGAATATTAATGCAACATTGTCTCAGTATTTTCACCATGTTGTTTTAGGTAAACTACAGAGACCCTTTGCCCTTTCAATTCTTGCCCATGTGCACTCTGCTCTGCAACCTAAGCAGAGGTCTTCAAGTACAGGGAGTGTTTATAACACATATGAAATGGCCTTCTGTCATTTCATTAAAGGTGATTACTGTGAGCAGAAACAGCAGCAGACACAAATACAACTGCTGGGGCACAGTAATTAGGGGACATTTTTTTTATAAGCACATGAAAATAATTACAGAAATCTCCATCAGTTTTAAACATAAACAAAACAGAAGCAGTGTTGAAGCCACATGAAAGTCACTCTGAACTTCAACTATCAAGCTTGTATAATTAATCTCCTTATGTTTGTTTCTGTATTTTTGGAACAACAAATTCATAAGAGACCATTGTTATAATAAAAATGGAATTCTGATGAGTACTATATGTATATACATACATGCATGCATATATATACAGTATGATTTGCACCATCCTTTTCTCACTTAGAAATAAACATAAATACCCTCATGGAGGTCTTTCTTCAGCAAATGTTTGAGAATTCAAATAACTCATCACTTGATTATTCAGATGCTGAGGCATCTCACTGAAAAGGCTTTAATGAAGAGGTCATTACTTTTGTCCAGTGTATCATACTGATAAATGCTAAAGGATAAGTATTCTTCAAAATTGTCTTGAATTTTTTTTAAAGAACACTATAAATGACATGTGATCCTTAGCGTGTATATATTTATACCATATGACTTGCATTGGGTCACTAGGATTGGAGAATAATAGAACTAGTGTGTTGCTGTATAGCTGATGAAGAAGGCTTTCCTCCATGTTTGCAGCACACATGTAAATAAACCTTGCTCCTGCTAAATACAGAGAGAGGCAAAGCAGACTGTAGAACTAGTAATTACCATCCCTCTCTTAACAGATGTGATTTCACACACATTGAAAACACTTCAGCTTGACTCCAAAGGAGGACATTTAATTAAAACTGCCTGCCTGTGGGAGATTTTCTGTTCTCCCATTAAAACAGTTGTTTTCCTGGCAATGCCTAGTTGTCTGCCAGTCTAATTGCTGTGATGTGGAATGCACTCTCAAGCACACTTGGTGTGGTGGAGGCAGACCTGCCCTGAAGGCCAGATCTCTGGAGCAAGGCACAGAAAGTAAAGCACATGCTTACTTGTACGGGATGTTTGCTTGCTGGAGGTAGGGCAGCAGACTTCGGGTCGTGTTCTGTGATACTCGCACGTCAGTGACCGTACCTTCAGTGATGTGGAAGGGGCTGCTGGGCTGCCACAAGTCCACCTGTAGTGCAGGAACCAACCTGTAATTCATATGCATTCAGTGTAGGTGGGGAAGTCCAGGAGATGGCACGCTCGGAGCTATGTAGGCAAACGCTTTAGACATGATACAGACAATAAAACTTCATTGGCTGGTCCAGCTTGACATCTATGTTAATGGAGCAGATTTTGGGGAATGATTGCATCCAGCTTACCACAACTCTTGTGGAAGATTTATTTGCCAATGAGAGTACAGTCTCCAGAATGTGCCTCCTCAAACAGTTTGAAATAAAAGGTACCCCCAGCTTCATGCACCTCCTCAGACTACTATACATTCCCTATGTCCTATGGAGTCCATGAGCCTTTTTTATTTCAGAAGATATTTTCTGTGTTCACTAGGAGAGTTAAAGAATGCTAAAGAGATATAGAAAACATAGCACATACTAGTGTTGTTTGCAAAGTGTACCCAAGCTTTATTCTTGATAATAAGCAGGTTAGAGGTCAGTAACATGAATTTTCAAGAAAGAAGGAAAATTTGCAAACAGGGATTTAAAAAATCAGTATTCTATACCCTGTAGTAAAATAGTATAGATGCACATACTATTCAACAGAGGTGAGAACAGTTCCTCTTCAGCCAGTGTAAGGAGAGTGGTGAGAACACAAGTTAATGAAACTCTTCCCAGAGCTGTTGGACAGTCACAGGAGACTATAAATGGGAGTTTCAGCAAATCTCTGTATCAGTGTGACAAATACACATGTCAAGATCCACTGGCTTAAAAAATATGTTTGTGAGCTGAATATAAGGAAGGGAATTTATAGGGACTACCACGTCTGAACATTTCTCAAAGCGAATTTAAAAATAATTAGTACTTGATAAATGACTTTTGCAGTTTGTTGCAATCAGCTGTGCCAGGCTGCATTGATGAAAGTCCTTAATACAGCTCATGAGTGCCCACTGTTTTCCAGTGCTCTTCAAGCAATACTGATCTCCATTCAGTTAATCCAATTAAATGCCTGCTACTTTGGAAGGAGCAAACTGAAACACAGGAGCAGCCTCTTCTTATTCCTGCCAAAACCACTCTTTGTTTCACACTGCCACAATATAGTCCATGGATCAGAGTGATAGTGGTGGGTGGGCACAGCATCTTTTCAAGTCTTACACCTGGACTGGCAAAATTCACGAGGCTTGTGAAGGTGACAGCAGCTATGACAGATGGTCAGGAGAGACCAAACTTGTGAATTAAATGGTGCTAAATGCTGCTTATAAATAAAGATCCTCTCACTGTGCTAACACACGTTTGTTAGTTTATCCATCTTTCATATTTTGATAAATTATAGGCATCCACTGAAATTCCCCCCTACTTCAACATGGTTAATTAGAAATGTGTATTTGACTTTTAAGATTTATCCCTAAAAATATACATCAGAAAGGGTAAATTTGTTTCTCTGGGACTAACAGTGTATCAATGAGCTCAGCTTGAGCCATGTTTATTAAGCTAACAAAAAATTACTACACACAAGCTAACAGCAACCAAAATGATGTGTCTCCTGGCCAACTGCAGTATCTAAGCACACAAAACTGGAATATAAAAATGAAAAAAAAAACCAAAACACCAAAACCCAAAACAATAAAAAGAACACCCAACCGAGATACACCTGAAACTTGTCTTTGTTCTTGACACTGTGTACTTATTTTGGTGAAATTCTTCATCTTTGTGGAGGAGATAAACCAACTAATATTCATACTATTAGTTACAACATCACCAAGCTTTTTAATTTCTGAGGTATTCTAATTGTTTGTCACCTTACTGGCTACAAGCGAATATCAAAAGCAGAAGCAATCTCCACTAAATCAGTGGCATATTGCACACCACTATCCTCTTTTGGTGAAAATGCAGTATTTCACTCCTGGCATTGTCCTGGATGTAAGACAAAAAAATCCCATATTTAGAATGCAAATCACTCCACTCCAGTTCAGTTCCCTATTTGGGTAGTTTGGCTTCATTTGACTCCCACTTCTCATCCTTTGCAATGTAAACAAAGCATTCAGTGCTCGTCTGGGAGATGTTACCTGTGCTGTCCAGAATGCTTCAATTGCTGACTTGATTTTGCCTTATAAAGGCAAAGGATACATTTCTCCAACAGACATCTTATTTATATTGCAGCCTTCAGCTTGTCCTTGGTGTGACACAGAGACAGTGCATGAAAACTAACAAACGGAAGATGGATTTCAGAGCAGGTATTTTTGGACTGAGCAAGTCCAACTATCCTTTACTTACTGTCATCTTCAGGAGTCTTCATCATTGCATCTCCCATGGATACTGATGGGCTCATCAGAGTCATGACTCTTCTTTCAGCATCATTCTGCTTGCAACTATGCCTTGCATTTCCACTCTGGGCTCTGCAGGCTAGTGAGCGGTAGTGATACTAATTGCTATCCTATCCTCTTTACTGTCTGTGACAGAGTGTTGTTATTCCCACACACTACACATTAGCTGTTGTACAGTATTATGAATGGTGTACCAGTCAGTGCCAAAAGATTTCTATTTGCTGTGTGGGTGGTAGGCTTTGCTAGGTAGGAGGAAGATTCTCCAGCTACAAAACAAAGAGATGAAGAAGTCCTACAAAATTGTTGGAACATACAGCCAAATGTTTGAACCTCAAAATTCATCTGCTATCTTGAGGCTAGAGGAAAAGAAATATGCTTAGGAACATGTCAGCAAAGCTAAATACCCTCATCTTCTTTGCACATCTTATCCTGCCTTTCAGGCAGCAGGTTGCCTTTAAAAGGTCTTGGGATGTTTTAAGCCTTTAGATAATTAGCAGAGCCTATTCAAGATTTTTCAACACGTGCAGAGTTGAGACCAGGAGACAAATTACTCAGCACCTGTCACTGCATGCAAATGTGACTATAGGTACCTGTTCTCAGCAATAGCAGTGCACAGATGCCCAGTGAATGCTTTTTTCCCAGAATCTCACTGGAGGCACGAGCATCCTGGCTTGCTTTCTATGAGAAGAAATGGTATGTAAAAGCATACAGATCACTCCCTTTTCCCAAAGGATTTAAACATATTATTGCTTTATTTATCCAAGAGGGTATAAGAGTTTATTAATTGTGGCTACATAAGTAAGTATTCCCTTTTAACTGCCCGTTCTTTTTTCAATCTCACTCATCCCATAAAAGTCCCTATGGTTCAACTTGTGCTTAGGAAAGCCAAGTTTCTTTGTAGGCAGTTTCTCATTAAACTGAGATGCTAAAGACAGTTCAAGAGTATAAATGTATCACCTCTTACCTGGACACCTTCCAAGGTACAACAACCCTAAACTCATTAGTCATGTCCCTAAGTTTTGGCCAGTACAGTGATGAAAAGTCAGCACAAGGCAAAGGGACAAATATTTTAAACAGACTTGGGTGCTGAACTAATAGAATTCAGAATTTCTTTCAAAGTTAAAAATTATGCAAATAATTTTCCAAGAATACAAACACTTTGTTGGTATAATTCTACATGTCACAAATGGCATACAGAAAACTTCTGTTGCCCTGCCAAGACAGAAACCAGAACAGGGCGTTTTTTCTTCACTAGTTCAGGTTTTCCTTCTGCTCATTTCATGCCTATGGAAAGAGAGCCTGAGGAGAAAAGTCTCCCTGCTTTTCCCCATAAACCCTCTCTTGGCTGCATAAATCTCACAGACCTTTTTTTAATTGAAGTCAATGAAATAAATCCTCAACTTCTTTAGACTATGGGGCTTAGTCCAGCCTTTGTAATTAAAGCCATTTTCTTGGGCAGTAGCCTCCAGTTGTCTCTCATTACTCTTTCATAAGCAGATGTTTAATTTCTTCTTCCATTTACCCTGAAAGGAAGATGCTTTGTGCTCTCATCATATTGCAACTGTGTATCAATCAAAAGAGATGATTGATGCTTGTCATGAAAATGACTAGAATAACTTTGCCATAACTTATATTTAGCATTTGGAGGAAATTGTTTATATGATTTATCTCTGTTATACCCCATGAAAACAGTAATTTTGTTATGCTTTATTACCTCGCAATTCCAGTTTTTACTCTGAGTTCTACCCAGCAATACATGTGTCAATGCTGGCCTTGTCCTTAACATCACTATGAATGGATTTCTCTGAGAAATGCTGTCAGCTGTAAAGTTCAGAATATAATTATTGTTACGATGCCATCAGCTGAAATGTCTTGGCATTTCTGAGCGTCTTGTAAAAGGGAATGTACAGTCAATAATGCAAGCAGTGATAGTCTTTGCTCATGGGCTCTCTCAGTGTGTGGGTTTCCCATTTACATCCATATGCTCATGTATAGACACAGAAGCACCATAAGCAGTCCTGACATTCACTGGATATGTTTTCAGTTATAAATTCGATAGTAGAGGGTAGAAGTAGAAACCGCTCTGGTTTTACTGATGTCATCAGAGGTCTCACTGAGGTTTCATAACATCACACCACACACAAGAAACACAGACACATACATGTATGCACATAAACACCCCTCACACACACATGTATAGTGTGCAACAGAATTTTAGGCTTCTGTTGGTATATTTGAAAAGAAAGAAACAAGGAAGAATGACTCCTGTTGCTCTGACACTGGTGGATAATTACAGCTGTGATGTAGTTCACCTGGAAAGAGCAGAACTGCTCTTCTTTAGTGCCTACACGCTTATAAACATTTTCAGGGTCAGGACCAATTTCATCCTCACTTGCTCCTGCCAATTAAGGAACTTAATTGACAGTCCTGACTGCAAATCTCCTTCAGCTGCTCTTTATGTGCTGCAAAATGATCCAGGTGCAATTCAGTGTGGAATTCCCTGTCTTTCCAAAAGGACTTATAAAGTAGTCCTAGTGCAAAGTAATTTAGGTTTTTGATTGAGCACAGTAGACTTTTAACTGAGTCTAACTTTTCAGTATTTATTTGCTCTTCAGTGAGGCTGGTAAGAGTAATTGTGGCAATAAATCAGAATTGATTCATGGGATTGCAGCAACCATAACACTGGCAGGGACAGAAGGTGAACAATGCACAGCTTGAAGTTTTGAGTTTTTCAGATCTTTGAGGAACTATAACAAAGTAATGGTCTTGCCACTCTACTTACACTGGTATAATTTTAGACAGGGGTCTACACTGAAAAGAACCTGTAGGCCTGAGATAAAACTCATACTCAATTATGAGGTAACTGAGTATCTGTTCTTACAAGTACAGATGCCACTGGACTACATATATTTGAAAGATGTGAAACAGTCTTTAACAGACTCAATAAAAAACACCCTTACAAAACCTTATGTTGTTTCTTAACTATTTATAGCTTGGCTATTTTTGCAGTTGCTTCTGCACTGCATGAGAAATGGAAGGATAATAGTGAATCGTGTAACATCAGACTGGTGACCTGTCACTAGAGGGGTTCCATGGGGCTCCATCTTGGGCCCTGTGCTCTTCAACATCTTCATAAAGGACTTGGGCTTCATAAATGACTGGAAGGGATACTAAGTAAGTTTGCAGATGACACAAAACTGGGAGGAGCTGTTGACTCCCTCAAAGGCAAGGAGGCCCTGCAAAGAGACCTCAACAAATTAGAGGTCTGGGCAATCACCAGCTATAGCAAGTTCAACAGGGGGTAGTGCCGGATTCTGCACCTGGGATGGGGCAACCCTGGATGTTTGTACAAACTGGGGAATAAGATGTTGGAAAGCAGTGCTGCAGAAAGGGACCTTGGGGTCACGGTAGGAGGCAAGTTGAATCTGAGTTAGCAGTGCCCTGGCAGGCGGGAGGGCAACCACGTCCGGGGGGGCATCAGGGAAAGCATCTCCAGCTGGTTGAGGAAGGGGATTGTCCTGCTCTGAGCTGCACTGTGGCAGCCTCACCTTTGATATTGTGCACAGTTTTGGGCACTGCAATATAGGAAAGATATTAAGCTGTTAGAGTTCAAAGGAGGGAAATTAGAAGGTGAAGGGCCTTGAGTTGTATAAGGAGCAGCAGAGGTCACTTGATCTGTTCATCCTGGAGGAGACTGAGGGGAGACTTCATTGCGGTCTACAACTTCTTCATGAGGGGAAGGAGAGGGGCAGACACTGATCTCTTCTCTGTGGAGACCAGTGACAGGACCTGAGGGAATGGCCTGAAGTTGTGTCAGAGGAGGTTTAGGTTAGATATTAGAAAAAGTTTCCTCACCCAGAGGGTGGTTGGGCACTGGCACAGGGTCCCCAGGGAAGTGGTCACAGCACCAAGCCTGACAGAGTTCAAGAAGCGTTTGGAATAGTAAGCCCTGGATCTGATCCTGCTCCCATTGGGGCTGTGCTCATCACTCTGTTGAGCTCAGGCTCAGACTTCCTTGGAGGAAGCAGATTCCTCCCATCCCAGGAAGTCCATGTTTTCTGTGTCTTGTGAAAACAATACACTCACTACCTGGGCTCTCCTGTTCTATCTTGCACCTTCCTACTAAAGTTTTTCTGGAACAACATTTTCCTTCTGAGCCTGGCAAGTTGTTTCCAAAGATACATTCTGATATGTTGATGAATACTCTCTGTTGTCACCTGATGTTCCTTGTGTATCTGAAGGAGTTTACTCATATCTGACTAGAACCCTAACTATGAGTTAGGGTAAAATTAGGACAGAAAACTAAAGCATCTCGCTATAGAGATATATTTGCTATATGTGCTAAGCAAAATGCACAGCCCTGGCTGCTGAGCTAGTTCTTCCCTTCTGCAAAATAAGATTAGCTCCACTTGGGCTGACAGACTCCTACTGCATTTTCAGATGGGCTTTTGTTCTCTGAAGCCTTTTTAAGCATTTTCCTATGGAGGTATAAACTATCAGATTTATGGCCAAGTGATCTGTTCCCCCTATGAGGCATTTCTTCTGATTCCCTGAACTGCAATGACAGGATCAATTCAGGGATTACAATGGATAAGCAGCTGCTGTAAGGGCTAGAAAACAAACAAGGCTTCCAGGCCTGCTAGGCTGGCTCCTCCCAGAGTTGAAGAAGTGCCTGGCTGTGCCCAGGAATTTCTTTTGTAAAAACTACTGAAGAATGAGTGGTCTAACTCTATTATGCTAGGAATGTTCACAGAGCAGTAGGTTCTTTGCTACCTATACAAACAGTCCTGATCCCAGTCAGGCGTTATGTGATAAAAAGTGCTTGCAGACCATTGGTGGAGTAGAAGTTATCAGTCAAGGCTCAAATGAAGTGCTGCTTCAAAAATAACGCTTACAAAGGAAAATTCCAGAGCAGATAAACAGAATCTGCTAGGTCTGAGGACCCAAGTAAATCCCCGTTTCTTTGCAAAGCACTTGGGAATGCGACATTTGTTTCTGTCATTCAGGTCCGACAGAATTAAAACCATGAAAGGGCTCATAAATCAGCAACAAGCTCCTCAAATTGTCTTCTAAGCAAGAGAGAGTAGGAGAAAATAGCCAGTCATTGGAGAAGTGTACAAGGTAGAGTGACAACAGATGGACAAAAGGAGTCTTGAGGGTGAGAGAAGGGGCAGTAATACTCAGGTCACTGTGGTACCATCATCCTAAATATTTCTCTTTCGTTTGTTGATTACTGTAATAATTTGCAAATGATTAGTGTGGAACCATGAACCTGCAAAAAGGTATTTCTGGTCTTAAACACTGAGTCGGGATCAAAGATTTGTACCATATCTATAAAAAGAGAAAGTATTTATAAGAGTAAAGGACTGCAACAGAAAATCTAAAATTTAAGATTGATGCCTGTAATGGCATTACAGCAGCAGCCAATCAAAAAACTGGAACAATGATCTATAGCTAGAAAAATAAGTAACTCCATGAGTTTGCACTTGAACTGCCACAAATTTTGCTGCATTTTAGTTCATCACAACCATATGAAATTGTTCCTCAAGACTGCTATGCAATATACTTGTCATCTTACATGAAATTCTGAGGAGGAGCTCCACTGTCATTTATCCCTGTCATACTCACCATCATATTTACCTCAGTAGTCTTTGGCACAGGGCCTGTGCCAAAGGTGTTCAAGGGTGTGGGGTGGTGCTGCAGGTGGGAAGCACAGTTACCAGGGTCTTATTTTTCTTCCCTACAGAAACTGAAAGAAACGATGTAGGAACATTCTGGAGACAGGAGATACATACTGCACTACACATACTGATGGCATCTCTCAGCTGCTGCTCCCTGTGTCAGTGAAAACCAGAAACTGCCATCTCCTGCCTCAAAAGACAGTATGACTCCCTGTTCCCCACCTGCCTTGTTTCTTAGACCTCAGAGACATATTGTCCTCAGAAACAGCTGCATACACAGCAGTGCCCGATGCACAAGAGCCTTCTGAGAACTTGCTCTGGAGAGATGGTGGCACTGTGGTCCTAGAGTGGGGGGCCGGTGGGAGGTGGGCAGGGGAACCTGCTCTGCCTGGCTGAGACAAGAGGGATCAGGGCCAGAGCCACCTCCTGCTGCTTTGAGGCTGGGATACAGCTGATGGGATTCAGTATATTTAGGCTTTCTTATTGCTTATTTACTATGGATGCAAGTTCAAGCAATTTTGCAGAACTAAGAGCAGACAAATTTTAATCTGTAGAGCTGGCTATTTTTACTGGCAGTGTGGGTCTACATGCTGTGCTTACCCCACTAGGGAAAGAAACAATATTCTGTCACCACAAGTTAACAGAATCAGCCAATGAAGGGATCAGTTTAGAATAATGATTAATAACAAAGCTCTGTGGGCAATGGAGCTACAGACTAAAACTAATTTGTGGAAATTACTCAGCAAGTGATTATGACTAATGTGATTTGCCTTTGGGCAATTCACGAAAAAAAGTTAAATGTGTGGAATGAAATATTCATTATCCATTATTCTCTCAGTATAGGCAATGGCATTCGTACTGTTGAAGAGCCTGTACACTTAGTCAGATTTTAGCAGTTTGCTACACTAAGAATTATATGTTTTTTTTTTTCCTTAAAAAGGGGAAAATATCCCTCCTAGGGAGCTCCAGATGTTAAGGTTAAAAAGTCCTAAGGGATAACACATTATGTAAAAGTGTATGAGTTGACCCTGTGGCTCAGGTATTGGTAGAAGAGCAGTCCTGTTTGAGATCAAGAAGTTTCCTCAGGACTAAACCCCTGAGTAGCCATTCAGTCTCTTACATGAGTTTAGTTGCTTATGCTGTAGCTAGGCTGCCACTGCTGCTCAAGTTAATCACTAGAGGCATATTCTAAGATACTTCTAATACATCAAGACATATAGCCAATTCCAAGATGATCCTTCAAGGATATCTCAGTGTAGGTTTCTGTAAATGCACATTCAGGAAAGTATTCCTTTAGTGTTGGATACTCTTCCCAAAAGTGATGAACCTTGCAACTTACTGACCTCTACAGCATTGGCTTCAGAGTAGCATAAGGCAGAGCTCTCACCACTTCTTTCCCCACTGTCTCGGTGTTTCTTTCTGAAAGAAAGCCTGCTAGAGCAGACTGTAAATGACAAAATCTACTCAGGAAAAATCACTGGTAAGGAGAGTAATTAAGAAACTGGCAGATAAAACAAAATGACTGAAAAGATACATTGCTGTTCTTTCCAGTGCCCATTTATTTTCTTAATTATTGTTTTCCCTTTGTCCAAAGCAGTGGGCAATAAGAAAGGGTATCTTCACATTTGCTTTATTCTCTGCCCAACACCAAAATACATTGTTTTGTAATAGGACCATCAGGATAATTCTCTCAAACTTCTTTGTGATAAAGCCTTTCAGAAAGATATGCTCATTTGAACTGAACAGAGAAATTTTCTTTCAATTCTTTGGATTATGAAAGGGAGGCCAGAGGGAAAGGCTAAGTCACTCTGCCTTGCAAATGCAAATTTTAAAGGCAGAAGGAAATGGCTGAAATGAACACAGAACAACACTAGTCTATAGTAAAGTTCCCTCCACCAGACACAGTGAGGAGGAAGCCTGGGACAGGAGGGGGTATCTTCTCTTTCCCTTACCAGCATGGTCTGTTGCATGCATGGAAATCCTGAAACGAGAATATAATCCATGTGTGCAGAATCTACTCAGTGTTTGCACTGTCCTGGGAATTTATTCAGAATATTTACATTGTGCATGGATCACACTGGGGATAAACTGGGCTCCCCAAATGACTTTTGCACCGCAATTCCTATGTTCCTTTGGGTTGGCTAATGGGGACTAATCCTGCCATCACTAGAGAGTGTAACTTTTGGTACCTTTGAAATATACCTCTTCTCTAAGAGACCAACTTGCCAGAGTAGGGAAACAGTCCTGAATTGAAACCCAAGTGCAGGTACCCTTCTCACTTGAAGAACAACAGTGATGTAACTTCTGCTTTCGCTGACTTTTCTTGTTCTTAAAACACTGACAATGGTGGAGAATACTATCCAGCCATATCACAACTCAGGCTGAAAACTGAATTTTGCACAACACTAAATAACACAACAGAAGGATCCCAGCTTTTGAAAGGATCCTGGTTCCATCTTTATTTTTCCCTTGAGGAACACAACATGTGAGTAATAGAACAGGTTGGTATTAATTTACTGCTCAAACCAAAATGGATTCAAAGGAGATGTCTTTAAACAGTTATGATTGATTAAAAAATTAAAAAATTAAAAAATCCAAAGCACAATCCCTGTAATTACAGCAACATGTATATCTCTGTTGACAATCCTGTTCATATCTCTATTGTTTGTCAGGCATATTGTGTTAAGATAGCAACAGGACTCTAAGTGGCATTTGCTTGTAGCTTATTTTGCACTACTGGGGTTTTGGTCTTTTTTTTTTGGTGCACTGCCTTCTATTTTCTCCTGAGCACATGATCAGCATTGCGCTTAAAGACTCATTGTCCACTGTCTTTTGAATTTTCAACTCTGAAAGTTTAAGGGGCAGGAGGACAGAGGAGTCTTGACACAGAGACTTAAACATTGCGCAACTCTAAATACGTGGTTCTTCAGAGGAGCTGATGACTTGCAGCCACTACTGGCTTTTGCTAGTATTGTAAGGACTCAGCACTTCTAAGGAGTGTCATTATTAACCCACTTCTTCATGAGGGAATAACCTGAGATTTTTTTTGGTGGGGGGCAGCGGGGAAGAAGGTAAGTAATGTTAAACATCCATTACTTGTTAGTCACTCGGGTGTCTCTTTCTGTTAGACCCCATGCAGATGGGCACTGAAGCAGCTGCAGATGGAAGAGCCTTAAGACCTGACATGCAGCCAAACCCAGCCTATGTTCTTGAAACCGGGTGTCACTATGCTCTTTTTTTGAATCTTTCCTTCAACATCCTCATCTTTATTCCTCTCAAGAATCAATCACCTTCTAATTAACTAGTCAGATTCCAGTGCAGTTTGCCAAAATTTCATCATCCTGATCTCACAGTTATAGCATGCAATTATTTATTAAAGTTTCTACTGCTCCGCTTTTGATGGAATTGGGTGAAAGAATCTCTTTCTGGGAACCTAAGGGAGCTCTGTAATGAGAAACAGTCACAGGAAGGTGAGTAACCCTTTTGCTTCATAGGGTTTGCAATATAAGGAGAAAGAAAAAACCACATGTGCTCCCTCTTTATGTTCCAGCATCCAGGGGGAAGAAATTAATGCAACAAGTGGCTTTTTGTACTTGTATCCCAGATGTTAACTACTGGACTGGGAAATTATATGCACCTTCAATTATTCCTCATTGAGAACGCAGTCATTTACATGAGGTTTCACCATCAGAGACAGAGATACATCTATACACTGCTAATAGTTTGCTGGAATTGAAGGCAGCGAGCGGCCCAGAGGTTTTGCACATGCTCCAAACACTTTGGTACAACCAGTGACTGTTACCCACAGGACTGACAAAGTTACCAACGTGCTCCTTTGTCCATACCAGCCAAACACAAAGGAAGGTTTGAATTTCTGTGCCAAATGACTTGTGCCCGTGGTGCCTATACAGTTGCCCATCAAACTCCTTTACCTTCACAGGTACAGGGGAGAAGTCAACTGTTGCCTCCTGGGGTTAAACAACACAGGAGGAGACAGAGCCTGGGACATATGCAACTCGCAGAACAAACTCAACATAGTGATCAAGTTGTTACTTCCCTTGTTCTGCTCTGGTTAGGCTGTGTTTGGTGACTATTAACAAGGCTTATCCCTTTTTCCCAGTGCCTGGGGGCAGCACATGTGCATGGTGCAGTCCTTTCCATGTTGCTGTAGGGGCCATAGCTCTGGCTTACAGGTACGCCCCCATTTGCTAAGATACCGGGCCACACTTTTGTGGAAAGACTGCCTCTGCCTTTGTTAGTTGTGCCAGCAAAGCAGCATGCTGCAGAGCGCTCCTATGCTGCACTGCTACAGTGGCACCAGCGCTTTACATCTATACCTGCAGGAAAAAAAGATTTTGGTTGCTAGTGAGTCCTGTAGATTCTCTCTCAACTCCCTCTAGAAAATTATTCTGCCAGAAAGATTTCCAAACCGAAGCCACTTCCTCTTTCATATTGCTGCGTGTGTCACAACT
The DNA here is from genome assembly GCA_035221455.1 of Xenops minutus. Classification (NCBI taxonomy): domain Eukaryota; kingdom Metazoa; phylum Chordata; class Aves; order Passeriformes; family Furnariidae; genus Xenops; species Xenops minutus. The sequence goes on from JAWWEE010000074.1 coordinate 116,931,399, forward strand.
TGAATTAACTCATTGTTTTAAATAACACCATCATGCAGATAATGAAGCATGCAACTATGTATGCTAGCAAGAAATGGAAGAGAGAAGAAAGCAAATTTGCAAGTGTGGCTCATATTACTTTAAGGCAGTAAGTGTTTCTTGTTAAAATTGTCAGGCATGATGAATCTAATTCTTTTGCTATTTTACTGGGAAATTAGGAATTTAATGGGCAAAGGCCACTTTCCAGATTATAAAATAATTTGAAATGCCAAGTGAAAGGCAAGTCAGTTAACCCACTGCAGTCTTCAAGAAGATCAGAAAAAGAAGATGAAAATAATCAAACTCACCTTAAGCCTGTTGAATGCAGCCCTCAGGATCTGCGATTCCCTCTCATTCTCAGGAACAACTCGTATGACTTTATCACTGCCAATAACAGAACATTGAATTGATACTTTAAGGCTCTTCGCAGCAGCGCAATGTGACAGTAAACAGGTTCAGAGAGATACAATAACTGTGCTCTTTTTCAGCATCTGCAAAATGTCAGATGAACTGGAACTCTGCTTCTAAACTTGGCACTTTGGATTATGCACTTCCATAGAAATTACTTGCTCTTTACAGATCAGTGTCAGCTTGACCCCCCCATTTCTATGTAAATGCTTTGTTCATTTCTTCTAAGTTAAATCATTCAATCTTCCATACTGAGTATCTGCCTCAGATCAAAACAATTATCTTTTTTTCCAAAATGATTCATCTGTTTCTGAGGACAAGACTAGGTAAGATACATTGCTTTTTCATGTTTAAATCTTTAATGGACTTTGAAAAGTGTTCTCACGCTTTAAAGAGGGGATGACTTTAGAAAAGTGGTGATCTTCATATTGGGGCATGCCTTTTGCTTTATCCATTAAAACTTGCACAAATTTTGCAAAGTAAATAGTTGCTCATACATGCTCAGATGGTTCTAGATAATAGTAGTTAGTTTTGCTCCCTTTCTTTAGAAGAAACTGAAATAGGACAGGTTTAGATATTAGGAAGAAATTCTATATTGTGAGGAGCACTCCAACTGGTTGCCCAGAGAAGTTGTGGATGTCCCATCCCTGGAAGTGTTCGAGGCCAGGTTGGATGAGGCTCTGAGCAACCTGGTCTAGTGGAAGGTGTCCCTTCCCATGGCAGTGGGGTTGGAAATAGATGATCTTGGACATCCCTTCCAACCCAGGCCATTCTATGATTCTGTGATATCAATGAATGCAATTTTGCAAACAGGAAACAGTAAAATGAATGACCATTCAATGACCACCATCTATACCACCATCTATGAACTATTGAGGCTGGAGACCACAGAAAATATAGGGAGTGATCATGTAACTAAGATATCAGCCATACACAAGAAGGCTGACATGGCCAATGCTAATTCTGGCATTTTCCTACATTTTGAGTTTTTTAATTTGTACTGTTGATAATCCTCTTCCAAGAGACCTTGGAGGTCACATATATCTTTATTTCTACAGTTCCATCCACTAGCCAGAATACCTTTTAAATAGATTATCTACAGTTTCTGCGTTCTCTGGAAATTCTGCACAGTAGAGTTTCCCTTGACATTGAGACGTTGGTCCCTTAAATATACTGTGAGCTCTCCTATCTCATCTGAGTCTGCTGACAAGATACTTGGCCAGAAACAGCACTAGAAACAGCACTGGTGAGTGTTCCCCTGCTGGCCTCACTGCTTTAGGAAGGGTCCCAAGCTGCTGCTGTTTTCAGCAAGCAGGCACCAGGTCTTGCCTTTGGTGTACTGCAGTTCCTGCATTATCTGGTAATTATTTCCCCATACCCCCATTCTTCTTCAGTCCTTTCTTCACAGTCAATAACTACTCCCCTTGGCTAGCCTCTCATCCTTCTTTGTGTCTCAGCTCTCCAGTTTTGGTTCTCACCCCTGCTCAGTTTTCCCTGCAGACAGGTTTCAAGCCTTCCAAATCTTTCATAGCCTTAAAGTTTTTGGTCCAGTTAGACTCCAGGTTATTGCTGCAATAACACTGATGAACCCAGGGAGGGCTGTGGACCTCAGTCCACTCTCCTTGGCAGCTGTCAACCTTACTTGACAAATGGTTTATGCCTAAGAAAGATTTTCTGAAATCACTCTTGTTATAATTTGGCAAAATTAAGGGGTAATTACTATGCTTTGAAGCCAAGTTTAACCTCCTGTATAGGAACTTACACAGAAACAAATAAGCCTCTTAGAGTACTACATTTGCTGCATCTTTTCAAGGGAAATAGATGCTTTTAATTTATTATACATACAACAGTAATATTCTTTCCCATTACTCACTTCTTTCAGAGTACTAAACTGCTGTTAGGAAGGAAATGAGTAAAAAGAAATAATGATTGCCCAGGACGTGTGAAGTTGAAATAAAGATTCATCGTGCATTTCTGGGAGGATTGGTACAATCAACATATAAACCCCAGATTTTAATGAAATAAGTAGCTAAGCATGTGTTACGCAGATGTAATGGAATTTTTAAGAAATGGATATCACTTCAGTATGGCCTTGAATTAATATACATCACTCTAAACTGTCTTGGATTTGCTCAGTAACTCTGTCATTTCCAACGTTATGAAAAACCTGCCTGAAAAAAAGAGGAAAATATTGGTGCTCTGACAGATTGATCACTTGACACATTGTTGGGAAATGCCTCAAGCCGTGGCTGAGTCTGCTGCTAGAGAGCTCATAGCAAGCAGTTTAGCATACCTGGTATTGTTAGTATTTTTTAAAAGATGGCTAAGTCATTACAGGGCACTTCCAATTTTTGTGCATGCAAAATGCAGGAATACACTGAATTTCTGAGAGCCCTCTGCTAACACCCACTTCTGTAGTCTGACTAGCCAGTGGATAATTATTATATATTCTTCAAAACAGCACAGATACCAAATCTGACTTTACTACTTATATCTACCAATTGAATAATATATTCCTAAGGTTATTTTTTTAGCTTTACAGCCTCCCTAGTTACATTTCACATTAAAGAAATGAAACTATTACCTTAAACACTATGCAATACCCATTGAATTTCGAATACAAATCCAGCAACCTACCCACTACTTAAAAGCCAACAACAAAATCTACTAGATCATTGACTAAGGTGGTTGATAAATGGCAGCTGTACCCCAACCACTCAGGACCATGCCCCCCCCGGGTGAGATCCCCTGCCATCCTTCATGTCAAACTGTGGAGGAGAAAGAAGCAAGTGAGCGTATATATGTCTAGGGAAAGTTGTGTTGCCTGCAGACATATGTCATCAGTCTTCTGATTTATGCAGGTAAGGTTATTTTTCTAACCATAATGCCTCTAAATCTTTTTTTTCTAAGTCTATTTTTTAAAAATTTCTAAACAAACACGAAGATGGGATATATTTGGTAGAATTTAATATAGAAATTTACATCCACCATGACAAACTTTCAATTTCCCCCCTAGCAACTAGACTAATGGAATTTAAAGCTAGGACTTAGTGAGATCTTTTGAATTTTGCATAAACACAGTTGAAAGCCTTTGCCAAGAGCAAAACACAAGCTTTAGTAAATGAACTGACTGAATGAGAGTAGTGAGCAGAGTAGAAGCCAGACGGCTGGAGTCTCCAGGGACAGCCTTATGTCTGAGCAAAATGGGTGACCAGCTGTTGGCCAGTACTGACATGCAATGACTTTTTTTCCCCCTTCATTACCCTGTTATATTTTCAGGAATAGGATAAAAAATTACACAGCTGTTTTTGAAACACAGAATATGCTACATGGCCCTAGGAAGGGTGATACTCCCCAATGCCAATGGGGACTAAACCCTATTAGTTTATTTCTTCAGCTTTTTCATTTACTTCTTTTTCCATTTACTTCATAGCTTTACTCATCTATAAACAGACCAGATGGATTCAATGAAACCATTTTGCAGCACATCTACAACTTCTTTACTGATGGAGTTAGTAGTTCTCTCTCATGAAACTTTCCTACTGAAGTCACATGGCATGAACTGCATCTATGTAAATTCCTCATTTCCTTCAGGAAAATCCTTCTTATTGTTTTATTTTCCTGACTAATGTGAACCTTAATCAGTGCTCTCTCTCCCATGGAATTCAATAAAAGTATGTTTACAAAGGCTTTACAAGTACTTCAAACACAGTTTAAAGAATGATATGCTATAAATCAAATACCTATAGAAAAAATAGTAAGGAAAATAAATCCCCACTTACAGACATCCATTCTAATGGTAGAGGAAGGATTATAGTTCTTGAGAACAAGCTGCCCTAGCTGCTGCACTTAAGTGGTTCATTAAGGCTGAATGACATATCTGAAAAGAGCTACAATATGAAAGCCTCTTGTCAACTCCGAATATGCCATATCATTTGTGATGAGAGATCAATAGCTTCATTCCCTTTTCTCCACTAAATTCTGATAGTCAAAAGATTAAGAAATATTAAAACATTAATATTTTTCCCTCTCTTCATTACTGGAATGAAGAGTTTTAATAGGGATTAAATACTGTTACAAAATCAAGTTACTTAAATAAGGCTGGGCTTCTTCCAGAGACCTGATGGGAACATTTGGAAAGGGAACTTTACAAAACTTCCTGAGCCTTTCATTATAGTTTTCTGTATTACACAGACACTGATTCAAACAGAAGAGAGCACCATTTGTATTGTCTAGATAGCAATGTGTATATTTTCTGTCTATTAGTTATTAAGGCAGGAAAACTGATGCCATTCGTAGTATAAGGAAGAGTTAGCTCATCTATAATTATGAATGAAAAAGGCATGCTTGGATATGCTGAGGAGGCAAAATATGTTATTGCATTATATTTATCAGTATAGCACAGATGACTTCTTCGAAAGCTGAACTTTTATGCAAGTTGCCTGCTAATTCCCAGACATGGGATATCTGACTTTCATAGACTTTTTCAGGTGCAAAAAGGGTTTCTTTACCCAAGCATGAAACTTTGCAGACTAAAGCAAAGCTTAACCTCAGGCCAGAGTCTTGTCCACAGCCTACATGTGCCTGCATGTCCCATCATGCTGAAAGCCCACACAGGAGCTTGTATGCTTTTCTAAACTTTAAACCAACTTCAGTTCATTCTCAGCTGCATGTATGTTTTCAGACAACTGCAGCAACTATTTCCAGACTAAGTATCTCAGGACTCTACGCAGCCGATTTGTTCTTTACCTCAAAGAATACAAGTGAAATCAAAGAACACCTCCTCTGAAAGAGGGTTGTTGAAGAATTTAGAGATCAAGAGCAGAAGGCTGAGGGGGAAAATGGCTCAGTGTTAGAGACCTACATTAGACTTCTTGTGTTCCAGCTTCCTTTAAGACCTTGAACAAACAATCACAGATCATCTACCAATGGGGTTAAGTGAAAGCTTGGCAGAAGGTTTCTTATGCTGTGCTCCATATGCTTTATATCCACACGGTTGACTGTCATTCATGTATAAAAACCACACACTGTGTATTTGGTTAGAGATATTTGCTGGTGGATTGGTTTGTCTGATCCCTCTCTTCCCCATCTGTTTCAATGGCCTGGGAAAGAGTCTGGGCTCTGTCCTGGTGGGTGTACTTAAAGCATGGGTAGTTGCCAAAGCCTGGCATTCAGCCTGACTGAGACCGAGTGCACACCTGCCTGTAAAGCATGATGGACAGGCTGGGCCTCAGAGCTATGTTTAGCTGATGGTGTAGACATGGTTCAGCTCCCTGCCCCTATAAACAGGGATGACATCATCCTTTGAACTTGTGGGGATATTGAGACAATAAATAAACTCATGACTTTTAAACTTCATTATGTCTTTGGTAATGGGAGCAAGGCAAGGACTATAGATGGAAAGCACTAAATAAAGCTTTCAGAAAAGAACAAAATTCTTTGACTCTTTAAGTCGTGGAGCATTGTGCACTTACTTGATAGAATGCAATGGTGTTGAATGAAAAAAGATTTTTTTACAAATAATATTTTCCACATCTTCAACTTTTTCCATACATCAGTCTCTTGATAACATAGATAATTTGGCAAAATCTTGTCTGTATGCAAAGAGGGTGTGCAGAGGACCCTTGCTTTTCAAAGTTCAGTGAAAAATTAGTAGGTACATATAATGGAGGCGGGCTTGTGGAGCAGAGAGACGACTCAATATGAGTTAACAGCAAAGCTCGGTTTATTGAAAAGCACTCACACAATTATACTTTTTCTAAGAATACGTGCACTAAGATTATTGATATCCATAGCATACAAGCAATTATCTATTGGCCACAGTTACAAACTACTGTTTCTGTCTCTGTACAAACTCTCGCAGGTGTCTTATCTTCTGCTTCTTCTGATCTCTCTCAGTCCTTGCAAGTAGTTTATCTTCACAGCTACACAGAAGTGATGGCCAAGGTCAAATTCCTTTTACTCTGTTAAGAAGTTCCCAGACCTGGAAGCTACATTTTCCTACAGGTACAACACTTCTTTCCTTTTATGTTTTTCCACAGACAATGAATTGATATTAGTAAAATAATGAAGAGCAAAGAGTCCAAACAAGAGGTGTCCATGATCTCTTGCTTTGGAGACAGCTCTGAAATTGTAAAATATGCTGAAAGGTTGGAACTAATTCTCATTTTTTGATTGTTCAGTCAAGCTGCAAACTTGAAAAATATGAAATACTGTATTTTCAATGAAAGCAGTCTTCTACAGCCTCTAATGAAAATTTTAAACTGGCAGTATTCTGATAAAATTGCCTAAATTGTCACCACTGCATCATAAACCTTAATATTTTACCATGAACAAAACATGGTAAATTTGATTCACTCTGTAGTATTTTTAAAAGTGTTGGAATTAATAATCTCATATACCCAGAAGTAAAATAACTATTTTTCTGATACTAATAAAAAGCTTATTATACATGAGTGTAAGGTCTGAAACCTTCCCTTAGAATGTCTGAATTTCATAGAAAATCCTTAATTTATATAACGCAAACTATCTGGACTTCACTTTTTATTAGCTATAGTTTTATTCAACCTTGACCTTTATTTGATCTGTAACTTGCCACAGCAGTCAAATACTTGCACATTTTCAACTCTCTGACAACCACAGAATAGGACATGTAATTTATTTGCCTTAATGACTTCTCAAGGAGCAGACAATACCTCAATCTTTGAAAAACAGAAAAGGAGAAATTTAAAATTTTATTTTCTTCCGTCATGCTCTTCACTTAAATTTGTATTTATTTTTCTTTCCTTCCCCTCCCCTGCCAATGGCCCAGATGGCCCAGAAAAAAACTTGTCAAATTTATGCCTTCCTCTAACAGCAAAGAGGAAGATCTTACAACCAGCAGGTCTTTTCTAATAGTACTCTCTTCCTTTCACTGTTTGCAATGCATTCAATCCAAAATTATTTCCATCTTTGGAGAAATAATTTCATAGAGTAAGAGAATAATTGTGGTTGATGGGTTGTCTCGAGATCATTTAATCAGATGCCTTTGTAGCTCTTCTCTGCAACTGTTCCTATTTTTTTGCTTTTGAATACAGACCAAAAGCACCTAATAAACTTTTTTACTCCTTTGAAAAGTCTCCTGCAAACTCACTTTTATGGTCCTAACACACTGGAGCTCACAGTCATCCTGTGGCTGAGTACTACATTGCTATTTTCTTTCCCCTAGATCCAACCCAAGAATTTGCAGTATTAGGGAGAAATTATTGCATGTATGAGCTCAAATTTCAACTACAGCATTTCACCATAGTTCTTTTAATTCAGTCACTAAACCCATCAAGTTTTTCTAACACATATCTAGAACCTTTCTTGAATAAATAACTTCATAAAATAACTGGAAATAAAGAAACACTCTTTTTTGTTTGTTTGTTTATTATGTTCTTAGGTAATGATAATTCAAGGCATAGAGAATGAAGGTTAAAAGCATGAAGCAATTCCTGTTGCTGAAAGGGATCAAGTCTGGAAGTATTTGGTTATTCCTGACAGGCAATCTCTTTAGCTCAATTTGAGCTCAAGTTCTCATGACTGTACAAAGGCTTTCAGCATTAGGAGGAGGAAGCCTGTATTCATTACTGTATTTGGCCCTGAAATACAAATAACTTTTAAGCGTGTGTTTGTAAGTGTATAAAGAAAGAGATCAGAGGAATTGTCTCATACATATTTTAAACAGTAAATGTCAAGATGGTGAGCTTGGATTTAATTTAGGACTTATCATTAGTGTTTTCTATGCATTTATTCATTTATGCAAGTTACGGACAGAAAGATGAAAATATTTATGGAGCAAAAAAATGTTATGGTGTGAAATACTGCTGCAAGGAGATGTCTGTAGCATGTTAAGTTTCCCCAAACTATTCCATCATGACTTATTACCTAGTTTGCTTCCACACTGTGATTTTACATTTTTATGCACAGAAAGTACACCTTTAATATCAATGTCCAAATAAAGGACAAACAAGACATATCCCTCCATAGTTTTGCAGGACAGGATCATTAGATTTCAAAGCTGGGGAATACACCACATTTACTGAATACAATAAGAAAAATCCTGGGTCTGCTCTTTTTGTTGGTGTTATTGCAGTAGGCTGGTAGAATTTCATTGATTACCAATAGTCTTGGCTCGATTAAGCAAGAAAAAAGGAGCAGGTTGGTTTGTTTTTTGTTTTAGGTTTTGGGTTTTTTTTTCCCATTACAGTACAATCAGCTATTCCTGTGTTTCAGATAAAGGTAATGGACACTTGGGTGCTGAACTGTTTATCAACTTAGGACACTATTTTGAAGAAGAAATTGTAAATCAGCAAGTGCTAAGCCCAGGAACAAAATTACATGTGATATTATCTGCTAAATCCTACCACAGCAGATGACTGAGAGTCTCATGAGGAGCCCTCTTATTTTCCCCATAGGGACATGAACAAGATGACAGTGTTGACCTGAGATGCAATACTTCGCATTCAGGTAGTGTCTCTGACAACGAGGATGAGGAGAGTCCCTCAGCAAAGGGACACCCCACACACCTAGACTGAAGTCAAAAGATATTTGCAAATTTGTCTTCAGTCTTTACTGCTCAACATCTTCCCATGAGATGAAAATGATACTGCAGGAAAAGAGCAGATTAAATATATATAAAGCAGAAATGAAATATACAGTCTTTGAATTAAAAATGCTGGATAATTGTTGTCCATGATAGCTGGTACCTTGTGTCACTTTCTGCTTTCTCCTAAGTGCCTTGAATAAAGGGACCAGTGAGACAAACCCAGCAGTAAGGTGAGCTGCCTGCCAAACCCACAGTTATAGCTGAGAGTATTTCCCAGTTTAACACACAACCTGGATGTATCTCAGCCTCAAGCTGAATCCAAGGTGCACTGCATTCAACCATTTCCCTGTGATAAGATGCAAGGTGCATGTTGCTGGTGAGAGTTTCTGTATGCCCTGGAAGCAACCTATACCACTGGTTAACCACAAAAGTACTTTTCATTCAGCACTGTCAGGTTTTGTGCAATATAATGTTTTGAAAAATTTGGAGATGTTTTCAGATGCTTGATTATGCAACAGGTTTTCTTTAAATCAACTTTCAAAAAAAAAAATTAAGGAAGTCTGAAAATTAAAATCTTTAATTATGTTTTCAGTGAAGATGGAAACCAAACGTGAAGCAGGAGAAAGAAGTAATTTTCAGGAAAATTTTTTCATTTTGCTTTAAAGAATCATGCACTGAAAAGTGCTGCTACAATTCTGTACCACGTATACTTCAAATTGTAGTGTATTTACTGACCCATCTTTCCTTACTGAAATCAAGCCAGTTTCCTGTTAAGTACAAGCAAATTCAGTATCCTTGTGCCTGCAATAACAAGTGTTATTTCACTAACTGTAAGAGATTTTTTAATGTTCATATTTTTGTAATTTTCAGATAAACATATTTTTCTTTTAATATGAGATTTCAAAACAACCCTTTGGAACTAGTTCTAGTACTACAAAGAGAAACCTTATGACTCATAGAATGTTCTCTCTGAAGGACCACTTTTCCATGGTGATGAATTCATAGACAAGGTTTAGAAGCCTTCCATGGTGGGACATTTTTAGCACAGAAAGAGGAAAACACTTATCCAGCTGCGCCATGTGGCTTTATGGATGCGTGTAGTCTCTGCTTATACATACATTTAAGCTGGTTTCAGGCTCTGTAACTCTTTTTCGAGCATTTTTTTTTTAGAAATACAGGGTTTACACCCATTTGTTTCTCATACCATATGAGTTACTTGATAATCTGCCCCTCCAGAGAGCCCCTGCTGCCAGCTCGGGTGCATGGCCCTCCCTGTCACACCCTCTGCTCACAGGCCAGCAGCTCCGCAGATGACCACTGGCAGAACTTCTATCAATATTTTGTCAAAAGCATAAATGAGCTAGATAAGAATAAAGACAGAAAATATATGCGGAACCAAATCTATGATCTGCAAATAAACATGCACGTCACCTTACACGTCAGTAAAATTAACAGTACACCTAATTGCTTGCAGGATCTGAACATAAGGAGGCATCTGAATATATCACTAGATTAAAAAAACCAAAAAAGTGTATTTAATGTGATCATCACAAACATCTTCAGTACTTATTTTAAAGGCTGTGAAAATCAGCACAACAGCCATGTAGCAGAGCCTTTGCTTTGATAATCTCCATCTTGAACATACTGGATTTTGCTTCGTTATTTTTTAGGGAAGGGGAAAAGCAGGGGTTTTGTTGGTGTAGGATGTTTTTATTTTATTATTTTAAAAGTAAAGTGGTTTTATGTATCAGCAAGGAATTCTCAGATGGACACATGGAAAGCCCAAGGTCAGCTGTATTTAGGAGCTGGGGTGTGAAAGCCAACCCGACTGACTTAGCTAGGCATGGGGCTTGCTTTGTAAAGGCTGTGCAAGACTCCCAATGCATTTGTCTGTCCTATCAGGATACTACATTTTATCTTTCTGCATATTTATAGTAATAAATTTAGGTTCCAACCTGGTACAAGGTTTCTCAGGGGCAGATGAGACATACAACACTGCTATCAGTACGACTGACATTTGTGCTTGCCATTTATTTGTTAAGACAGGCTGCCATACATTTTACTGTGCATTCAGCTGGATCCAGGCTGTTTTGTTTTCGAGTGTCAAAAGTGAAAGCTTAAAAAAAACCCACTAACCAACTGAACAAAACTGATAAGTAATGCAGAGAATTGGTGAGGAAGAATTAGAGTGGAGGGGCCAGGCTGCCCAGAAAATGAAAGATGACCCAAGAGAGCTCTGCTCATGATGTGACTGCAGCTGCTTCTCAGGGCAGTGCATTTCTTGAGTGGTATTTAGTCTTCTTGTGAGAGGCATTGTGTAGGCACATAACACTGTCAATCCCTACTGACGTTGTAATACACACATCACAGTTCTTGCACATACTCAACTACGTGTCTTGATAAAATAAAAAATGACAGGATGTTACATTTAAACAGGTTTATACTAGATGGCAAGTTTTCAGTCTCATTTAACAGCATGTAAGGGATGAGAAGGAAGTTTTATAAGACATGCTTATAAACAAGATAGTGATGCATAATTTGATGAATCTGAATCTTTGAACTTAGTCTTGATATGCATATATCCAATCTGACTCTCCTTTGATCGGGATTTTCCATAACTAATTCTTTTCCTCTTGCTCCTTAAACCAGTCCTGAGTATCTTACACAAACTGACCTGCTCTCGTATCATTGAAAAATGTACCTACATGTGCTGAAGAGAACAAAAGCACACCAAATGCAGGCTACTATTGAAAAAACAAAATCAAACTGAAGGCTTGGGGAGGGATATAAATATTTTAGTGGCAATGAAATTATTTATTCTCTGAAGACAGCTCCTGTAAGGCAGCTGCACCAGCCATTAAGGCAATTATATTTTACCATTTTTATAAGCTGCTTGTGAAATAATTTTTCTCCACTAGATTAAAGCTGTGTCAGTTCTCTACAAAATCACTTCTGACTTTAGGGAATACTGCAGATACATGTTGCATAAAACTGGAAATAAATGCTTGGGATTTACTTATTGTATTAATTCTTGTTTGTGTGGGACAACTTGGAATTCTACAGAAAGTTCTGTGCCTCTTAGTTTGTTAATAGCCTGACCTTAGAGGTGCCATAGTAAGGTTTCCCTAAGCAAAAAAACATAAAGTCTGCAATCACCTTCTAGAAGTCCAATACAGTATAGAACACAATCTAGTTAAGCTATTTTATATTTTTTTCCTCTGGCAGCTTTACTTTAGGCCTATCTGTTTTATTGCTTTTTTCCTCCTTTTTTTTCCTCCCCAAACTGCTGTTCCCTGATTCCAGTGATATGACTGCTTTGAGCATTTTATTTTGAGCTTTGCAGGCTAACCTAATGCATATTCTGACACACTTCCTTGAGCCAGCTGAGAATGATTTTTATTGCTGCTCCTTGTTAGCAGAAGATAAATGTATATTTTTAAAATAAGGGTGACAAATAAGCATTAACAGGCAATGAATAAATTAACAGGTCTGGGTGAGATTATTTATGTAAATAAAGAGAGGTAAAATACTTCACCAAGGAATAAATGTAATACATATATTATAGCTGTGTTGCGAGACTGATATTTAACTTCATGGCAATCTGTGTTTATGACTGTAAGGAGAAAGATTTATATTACATATTTAAATAATAAATCCTTTCTTAAAATATCTTTCAAAAGCATTTGGTGTTGTTTTCTTCTTTTCTGGTGTTAATACACATTGTTTTATTCAAGTGAAAGGAGTTATGCGTGCTTGCATAAACTAGGACCTTGGTTGTGAATATTCCTCTCTGCTGACATCTGTGATCTGCACATGTTGGGGCAAAATATTGATTGCATGATGTCTATTGCCCCAAAATCCATAAATTCATTATGAGTATTTGTTCAAAATATACCTACCTTGCATGGGAAAATAAATCTTTCTGCAGTACAACCCTCTCAGCCACATTTTCAGTCCTGGTGGCTTCCCTTTTTTTTTAGCTTTTTCTGTTTAAAAACATCCTCATTGTAGGGTGAATTACATGCAATACCCAACAAAGCTAACTACACTGAGGTTCTCTCCGTTATACCTGAAGGTTTACTGACCTGAAGCACTTCGGAATAAAATCTACACCTGAAACACAGCTTGACAAATGAAGGTTGTAACTAGATGATCTTTAAGATCGCTTTCAACCCAAATCATCCTATGATGTTACAATTTTAAATCCAGCAGAAAGAATCAGTAGCCCAGATTAGAATGGATGTAAATCAGGCAGCATGTGAAAACCCCTGGTTAGGTGCCTGGTCTTAGCGGCAGAGTGAAGGGAGTTTACTGCATCACACGAACATCCTAAGTACAGTTTATTTTAAGGATCCTTTTTGTTTGTTTGCTTCACTGTTTTGTTTTCATTTGAAACTTCTCTTCCTGTGTGGCAGAAAGGGGCTCTAGAATTGGGAATCATCCATACTAATGTGGTCTGCATGAAATAAGAACTTATGGGCTTCTGACTTCTCATAAAAGAGGCTTTAGCAAGATCAGTGATGATTAGAGATGATTAGGTTATACTGTGAATGTTGGAATCATGCAAATTACTTTGTAGTCCATTCCTAACACATTCATATGGCTGTGCTTAACATGGCAATTACGTATTTTATGTGTTAATATAGGCATAAACTGCTTGTAATGAGTGCTACAGTTAAAGCTGTTCAGCTCTGCCCATTTGCCAGAGAAAAAAAAAGTCTACTTTTAGACCTCATCATTCATTTAGCTCTTTTATCACACTTAGTATTTTGATTTTGTGAAAATGGTGAAAACCAAGCCAGTCTTTTCTAAATCTTTGTAAGCTGTATAGAAAAGTAAATTACAGAAGTATGTTAATATTTTTTAATTATTTTCTTACAGAAGCAGCAAAGATGATGTTAATAAGACCTATTAATATTGTAATTAGAGTAAATATAAATATAACAAAAAATGAATTTTTTTTTGTTGTAGTAGATTTCCAGACTTTTCAGTCTACTCAACTGGGAAATAGCACGGTAAAAATGAACAGTGCAAGGAAGTAACAGACATAAAACATTCACACCAAAATGATGTCAAGTAGAAGCCGGGTAAGGCAGTTTAAGCCCAACAACAAGGAACCCTGAATAATGTGGAAAAAAAGGAGAAAAGTAATGAATTTTCTGTTTGTTTTTTTTTTAACAGAAAGCTCTGATGTAGCATTTTAGTACAGTCTACTGTTACTACAGGAGGAGAGTCTTGAACACTAAGAAACACATAGTACAAAGAAGTATTAAATGAACCACTACCAGATTACAGATCTGTCAAACTGTCCAGCATTCCTGTGTGAAGGGCCATAACGCAGGAGCCTCAGATATCCACAGCAATCCCACTTGCCCTGACCAGAGGAAGTTTCCTGCCTCCAGCAACTGTTTCTGCCATGATGCCTAGAGCAAGATGCTTTGCTTTTCCTTTCCTTCCTGCCTTAAGCACTTACATTTCCTCAAATACCTCTTGATGTGCTTCTGGGAGGCAGAACTTGCTTTGAGATTCTCTGAAGGTTAGTATGGGTCAAAAGGTGGTTATCTTTACCAAAGCATCTTATCAAGGCATCTCTATTTTGGACCAGTCTTCCCACCCAGATTCAGGCACATGTACCTACGGAAGGTGACAGCCAGCCAAATACTTGGTTGTACAGTGTCACCTCCACAAGGAACAGCAGTGTGATGCTGCAGCACATCGCATTGCCCTTGCAGAATTTGTTCACTTTTTTCAGTAAACCGAAACCGTGAGGTAATATGGAGAGTAGTAACACTGTGTGATGTGTAAGGGGAGTTGTTTCCCTTTGCCCTCAAGCAAGAAGCTGTGACAGCTGTGCTCAGTTTACTACAAAGAAAGCTGCCAAGGGCAAACAAGTTGGTGCCTTCTCTTAAATCTTCAGCCCAGTCTCAAAAACCTCTCCTAGGTTGCTGGGACGTGCCCTACACTTCTTGAGCCCATACATGGTCATATGACTCAACTTCAAACATAAAAGCCTAGTATTAACTACTTCTATTATTGGAGAAATTGTATTTCCTTTTATTGATGCCTTGGTTTCTTTAAAGGAAAGATTCAAAAGACACCTTTGCAAATGAACTGAAGGAAGAAATGGATACTGAGAGCTCATGCTTTGCTGGGTTTTTGTTGCGTGTAGTGTATGCATAGCTAACATTTGTGGGGCTGGTTCCTGCTGATGCAGAGCTGTCTCATGGAAGGAGCTGGGAAGGCAAACAGCACCCAGTGAGATGGTGTCGCACAGGCACCACGACAAGTCACAGACACAGGTTCGAGCAGACCATACACCACTTCCCAGACATGCAAGACCTGCCATCCAGGTCAAGGCTGACAGGGCGTTTCCTCAAAGTCTACTCTGATGGGTGTCTCAAGTACACACAGGGAAACATTTTGCTTCCAGCAATATAATTTTTTACTGAAGGACAAATAGTGCTTCCGTAGTTGCTCAGTCACCTGATTTCTTATATCTGAGGACAGGGATTCGGAGTGGTCTGAATAGTTACTGACACAACAGTCTTCAGCACAGAGGTTCCAACATACATAAGGTATATGTTGATGTTTTATAAGAACTATATTTGTTTCTACAGTTATTGTGTCTGGGCCACAAGGCAAAGGAAAGGAAAAAAATTGCAAGTTTAAATACATTCCTGGTATACAGCAGGCAATTACTTCATTTATAGGCAATACAAACCTGATTGCAATATGAAAGTATTCTTCTAAAAAGGGGCCAATGGATTAATAAAGCTTTTTTAAAATGTACAAAGAAAGGAATTGTGGATTGCTCCAGATGAAAGACACTCCCTATTGAACCCATAAATGACAAAAACAAGTGATCATAAGTATAGCAATTTTATATCTCCCTCCAAGACACCACAGAGATTTCAGTATCTTTATCAATGATAAATGATGGAGATTAGGAAGAAAGCTTTGCTGAAGGCACACCATTTAATAGCTGCAGTGTTTCAGACACCTTATCCTTTATGTGTTAGCACTGGGAGAGGGACAAATGCTACACAAACATTTTAATTCAGATCAGAAATGCACTTCTGAAGTGAACCTGAGTGCCCCTTCTTACGAACATGTGGTTTGCACTATGATGGAGCCTCCGAGTTCGTGACACACATAGGATGGGTCTGAGGGCACATGAACTGGGTCAAACATAAACTGAGAGATGCTCTTGGGGTACACGCAATGTATCCCAACCACAAATCAGCTTTCACTCTGTGGGATGAGATCAGCCAGTCCAAAGCTGATCCAGTCCAAATCCAACCAGATTCATATAGCAATGGAGAAGGTCTGCTCCTCAGTACCAGCCGACCCAGTCTCATTGGTGTGTCTACATAGCACCACCTGCTAACACAGACATAACCCAAAAGGATGGTTATTTTGACTCAATGTGCCAAGCCTTATAAGTAGATGTCTGCTTAAATTTAACCAAACATCAAACTTTAAATATATCAAAGGTAGGATAACCAGTGGAGGCAATTTTTCCTACAGGAGACCACATGTTTGAGAGAGTGGATGTATAGCCTACACCACTGCTTGCAGAAAACACTTTTCCCCCATTCAAATCCATGTCATTAACACATGAGCTACAAGTCATCCCGCCTCCTGGTGAGAGAAATTTCAGCATGAGACTTTTGTCATAATTGAGGTAAATGCTAATTTTTCAATAACTACTCAGGAAATTCATTTATTTCCAGAGAAATAGTGAGGAAGTTAATCTATTTAGCTTCCAGAAAATTTTTATTAAAATATATTTTAAGTACCTCTGCTGCCTTTTTTTTTTAATCAGTGAAAACATGAAAAAAACCCCAGAAATTTGTATTCTGTTAAAGGCTAATTTAATCAAAAAACACCCAGAATAACTTTTGTTTTTGCCAGCTCTATGTGACAGATGTTTTCTGCCTACAAGGGCACTACATTACACAAGCATTGATATCTGAATGCTATCAAAGTCAGTGCATACATAAATGTGTAAAATAAGCTTTCTCAGCTCCACATTAGATTCTTACATGAAATATTACAGTTTTAAGCAAGTGTCAATGCAACCAAAGCACTCTTCTTCAAAACTTCTCCATAAAATATTTTAATGATCTAGTTATGCATGTACATAGCTTTCTAAAGGTCTTTTTCAAACCCATAAATTCCTTGTTCTTAGAGATTTTAGAATCTCATGCCATTAGTCTAACTTTTAAAATTAAGTGCTGTAAAAGATTAAATACTAATTCTGATGTTTCTAGCTTCCTTCCTCTTTTCAGTATTTATGTTTAGCTACTTTTGAGTAACATATAAAATTCAGACTTAAATTAGTAAGTATTTTGTCTGAGACAATAGAGATAGATTTTACTAAGTGATTTGGTAGATTTTAGGGGCTCTTTATATGATCCAAGTTTTGTATTTCACATTTATGCTGAAGGTCAGTTGCCAAGAGAATGAACTGTATAACAAAGAGACTATCAGTTCTGTAGATAAAGTGAACAGGCACTTAATTCCATGTGTAGGTGAGTATTTTGGGTGTTATTTGCCCGCAGGAAGCCTGGTAACCTGTTAGATTGCTAGCTTGCCATTTGCTGTCCCTTTGGATGTTAAAGTGAATAGATTCCTGATGCTGTTAGTCTCCTTAATGCTCACACTTAATGAGCAACACCTAAAACTGGCCTTTGGGAATCCTCTAAAGAGCAGAATAGCTGCTGAGTTCCATTGTCGCATTACTGTTCCCAGTGAAAACAAGGGAAGAAGCAAAAGCCCTTTTATTTACACTCCCTTTGATATCAATGTTCTAAGTGAAATTATTTTATTGATTTTCAAATTAGTTGAATAGTGTACTTATTAATACCACACTGCAATGATTTTTATATCAGATTATGAAAGACTGATAATCCATTCTGTGGTCTGAAATTTGATGGCAGTATATATATTTCTACATGAGCACTAAATCAGAAGAGAAGTGGGACCACCATTATTATTATGGAAGTGGGACCACAAGGACAGGGACGGCACTGAAGAAGATGGAGGCAGTGAGGGGAAAGGCTGGTTAGAAAGCATTTTCATGAAAACACTTGACTGTCACTCAGCATAACATATTGGTGCTTAATAATTGTCTGGGGTGTGGGAGAAGTCAGTGACACCTGTGATAAATAACACACAGAGCCAGAGAGGAGTGACAATGCGATCTTCTGCTCCAATGCTTTTCTGCTTTCCCAGTCATTGGTGACTTTGAGTATTCAAATAGTTGGCACAGACTCTAAGAGAAGTTTAAGAAATTATGAGTACAGGAAAACAAAAGCATTAGGCTATTTATCTGCTGGTTTTCACCATACAGGTTCACAGTGGAGATTCACGTTCCATGACATTTCAGGTATTTTTGATTGCATGATCTGAACAGAGGAAAAAAAAAGTCTTCTTAAGATCAGCGTGAATATAAGCAGTTCCACAGCTCCAGAAGGACTGATGATACAAAACCCCTAAACCATCAGCAGGGTGGGTAAGTCATATACAGACTGAAGTGTTAGATGTAGGGGCAAGAGTACTGGGATGCTGTAACCAATACAGAAATGGAATAGACTAAGAATGAACTATTTCAATTCCTCTATTTCCTATCTCACTTAATTTGAAAACTACTAATGTTCCTTTTAAGCAATTTTATGTTTTAGTAGGGTTTAACACACAGGAGATACTCAGGATTATTTTTCTGCCTAACAGCAGCTCCCATCTACTAAAAGCAGTAAGGTGCTTCTTTGCAGAACGCCTTAAATCAAGATATACACAAATGGGAGCATTTACAATCTATGTTTCAGATGACATAAGCAGTTAATTCTAGACTCATTTAACCACTGAAAGTCACAGTTCACAGCTGACTTCCTCTAGTAAGATTTCTGGTAATAGAGCCAGACACCAAACTAGAAATTATCATACAAACTTCAGCTCAGTTTAGTAAAGAAAGCAATTGAGAAGTTTCTGATGAGTCAATGGATGCATTAATGGTCTTGCACAGATGGGAAATCTTTTAATTGTTTCTTTTCAATCTCTACAAGTGTAAAACTGGGTGATAAGGGATCATAATTCTTGTAGTACTGAAAGTTTGTCCCAGTCCCAATTAGAAATGCATACTTACAGGCTTAGAAGAGCAAGGCTGTAAGCCCCAAATACTAGGGCTGAGTGTGAAGATTTGCTTATGTGGAGATCCTCTGAAGAGAGAGAAGGGAGGGGAATAAACTTAAATATTAAATGTTAAAGCTACCACAACCAGGAACACATGGCAGTCCAGACAGCCCATCGTCAGTTAAAGCATGTGGCAAACCCAAAGGCCTAATTTAAAGCTGGCAATATAAAGTCTGTTTAGGCTGCCAAAGAGCAAGATGTCTCATGCCTGTGAGACTCTCTTTCCTTTACTGACTCTTTGCTAACGGGCCCTGTGACTGATATGCCAAAAGAACATCATAAATTATTCCCAATTTAATGTGAAATAGTGTGATCACTGACATACCTAAGAGTTCTTTGGGTTTTTCATCCCCACCCCACTCCTTTTTTTTTTTTACCAAAAGATTGAAATTCTTTCTTGCTATTTAAAACAGGAAAGACTTGACCCTTTAAATAACTCACCTGGCTACTTCAAGGGCTTTAGACTTAGTTGGGCTCAAAACCTGTTACCAAAATGACTTAATTTATTGAAAAATATTTGTAAAAGGGAGTATGGAGCGCCTTACTTCATGTAATAAAGTCAGTTTAAGGCTAGGTAATACAAATATTTGTGTAGAAATGGGGGGTGAGGTTGGGAAATTCTGGCCAGAACATGAATTAAAATGCTTTACAGTTTCATTCACTTCAGAGAATTTAGTAACTTTTGGAGAAAACAGCTTGTTTTATTATTCAGGTTCCTGAATGTCTTTTCCCCCAGCAATTCAATAGCTAAATAAAAACTCAGAAAATCAAGTGGCAGTGTTAATCATTTTATCCAAAGGAACAACAGAGATAGAAGCTTGAGGGAATAGAGTGACTTGAAAAATATTCTTTAAGCAGAGAAATAATGCCCTAGGGTTTGGGAGTCCCTTATATAACCAAGAAAAGAAACATAATCTACTTTTTGAGAGCTCTGCTAAACAAAAAAGCCAGAGCTGTTATTCGACAGTAAGGTTTTTACTTCCACACAAGTGAAAAAAAAAAGGCTTAATGCTCTGAACTGGAGCTTGTGAAAATCTCACCTATTTGCCTGGTAATCGCTTTTTCCTCATATTAAGAAGCGTTCATTTTTTGGCTGGATTCTGATTTTATTGTTGCAATTCCAGCCTCCTTGGCTGCCCTCCCAAAACTCTTAACTAGCAAAGCAGCAACTCGGTGTTTTCAAAGTTCAAGGTGTGCTTACAACTGAGTTATGGCTTGGACTAGTCATGCCGAATATAACGTGATGATTGTGGCTCTTCTACTGGGAGAAGGCACTGAAGATGGTGAAGGGACTACTTGGAAAGACTCAGTGCAGTGACAACACACCGAGAATCCCATTAGCGCCAGCTGGAACCATGTGGCATCTGTAGTAATAAGCAGATGTTAAATGAACTGCTAAAACAACTTACAGCTGATTTCTTGAGACATGACATTACATTTGTTTATTACTTGATTGTTAAAAAGCATTGCCACACTGATTATTTGTTAAACATCAATCTGGAATATAGTTTGCTAAACTAAGACAAATGGCAAATGCAGAGATCTCCTCAAAGTATTGCGTCTTTGTCACTGAAATATCATACTTGCCATTTGAAGTTTTATGTCATTCATTTCGTTTAGACAACTCACTGCTGTGCTCTTAGAATAAACCACTCCATGCTGCAGAAGTTGGATTTATGAAACATGGTGTAAACATGTTCTGCCTAAGAGCACACAGACAATAAATGCCTAGGGCATTCTGTAATTGTCCTGGGAATACAGTTTCTTACACATCTCAGATTTATTACTGTAATTTTCATTGGATACCTGATACAGTAAATGTTTCTAAAGGTTTTATAGTTTTTATCTAGAAAAGACAGATTGTTTAGTCTGCCTAACTGAATGACATCATGCTGTCCATACTTTCTGTATGAAAGATAGTTACCTTTCTGTGTGTTGCTTTGACTTACTGGGTTTGGGGGTATGGGCACCTTTCCCATTTCAGAAATGCTCATGCACATATTTGTGTGAATATATAAAAACACAGTTGTAATTTTTAGTGAAAAAGGGCATTGCTACCAACTTCATCCAGAGTGTGAGCTACACCGGACTGAAACAAACAGGGTAGATAACATCTCTTAGAGCTATTGTTTATGATCTCCTGCTTACTCACCTCTTTATTGGTCCCTATTTCCAACTCTCACACCCAGAGAACTACTAAACCCAAGCAAATAAATGACGAAAATCGAAAGGGATCCAGGAGACCGAGATACCAAGTTCAGAGGGTGTTAGTAGAGTCTCGTACTCAGGTATCAGCTATTTCTCAGCCCTGCTTATATCAAATCAACATATTACAAAATGGAGCTTTGTCTGTTTATACATGATGGAAATTTCCTTAGTGCTATTTCTTTCATGCTACAGTAATTCACAAAAATTAATGAAATGCTGAAGAGAGCTGCTAGCTCCTTAAACAAATCATTGCATCAGCATTTCTTGCCCTCTGCCCAACTGAAAACAAATCCCTAGATTGAAAATATTAACAAAATCTTCTAAAGCTTATTTTCACCTGTATAAGACTGCTACTTATCATACTGCCTGAGCTCACTGTCCAAAAGACCTGTTTTAGAGCTGAAACTGCTCTTGCCTGATTACACTGGAGTCACAGGACAACAAAGATCTGAAATTATCTGCTGATCTAGCAGGTAATTAAATGCCTCAGTCCCTACCCAGAACAGTTCTGCAGGCTGTTTACGATGAGACATGAGGACAATGAAGTAGAAGGGGGGTGAGTACTGAGAAGCAGGTATGAGGAAAGGGGGCAGGTTTTTACACAGCACGTCGTAATCTCAACCCAGCACCTGCACAGCCGGCAAAAGGAAAGGTTCTTTGAAAAACACAACTGAGAAACTATGTACACAGGCCTTCTGTGAAACAACTTTTGATGCCAAATGCTATTTCCACCAGGGAGCTGTTGCTTCCCAAGATATGTCCCCCAGGCAGCATTTTTGCTAAAAATCTGCTTCTGCTGCTGTAGCACCCAGTGATTTTATGAGACAGAGCCTCTAATGTACTTGCTCTCCACCCAAAGGTGAAATACTGAGTTAGGGAAGATAAACATTTGCTTGGTCTACTTAACTTTCCTGAGTTTTTGGCAGATAAGCAGGATGTAGCTCAACTTGACTGAAATGGCCTTGAAGAGTGAGATGAAATTTCAGATGAAGAAATGTATAAGGTTTTTATTGTCTTATGGTATCACGAGTGCACAAATTTTGAAACCTGTGATTAATATTGAACCTCATCCCTGCTCTACATTTTGTCCTAGGACAGCTGCTTTGATATGCCTGAAGGAATGGGATTTATCAAAATTATAAGCAGAAGGGTTTTGTGTTTTTTTTTAGATTAGCAACAATTAGTGCCTGCTGCTAAACACTAAAATCAGAACCCAGCTACAGTGTTGTTTATTTTTGATGTTACTTTCAAAAATCCAGCTAAAAATCACATTCTCTGCTTTTACACACTTACAAATTAAACTGTCTCTTATACATTGTATATTGGGAGAAATTAATACAGTGCGTTAATTTTCATTTGCAATTATTTCAGTCTATAAAGCTGAGATGGGCAAAATACGTGCACTCTGAGCTACACTTGATCTTCTATGTGAATTAATACCATACGAATTTAGAGCTTTACAACACAATTAAATTGTTGGCTCCATATTTCTGAAGCTTCTTTCTCATTATACTCTTTTTGTGACCAGCTATCATTACATAAAATTTCACAGAAAAGGGAGTCGGCATGTTGCATGGCTAACAACAAGCTGCCAAAACATATTATGCAAGAAGCAGCACAATATAGGAGGTGATATTTTGTGGGTTTTATCAGAATTTTGTTTCTTCCATCTCAAATAAAAAATGCACCTTTTTCTTGTACTTTCATTTTTGCTTTTGTAAAATAGAGAGGAGTAACTCACACCAAATATCACGAAAATTCGTGGCCAAAACAGCAAAGGCCCCTTTGGCTTTGGCTGCCATACTCACCCATAAGGCAACAATTCTTTCAGTTAATCCCCACCATAAGACAGCTCTTACTTCTTCCTTCCTAAACTGTAATTTAAAACCTTCCCTTCCTTGTTTCACATGACTAATAATTAACCTTAAAACAACAAAACCCCACATTCAGTGGGGACACAAGTCTTGAATGCAGTGAAGAGTGTTTGGTCTTCTTGTTTTATGAGCAAGACGTCACTGCTAAAGGCGAGCATCTGTGTGTTCCTCACAGAAAACAGATTCCAGTCTTGCTCTGAGATTACTTCACTGTACAACATCTGGTGTTTTATAGCTATGTAGTTTAAAAATAAATACTCTGTATGCAATTTTATAACTTTAAAATACTACATTAATTTCACCCATTTATTTATTCATTCTTGTAAGAAGCAAAGTTCTTTATACAACAACTAATTTAAAAATTCCTCATTTGTTTTCTTGAAGTTTGTCTTATTTTTTTACTCCTGAAAAAAGTAGTTTTCCTGAGGGGCAGAGAGACTTTGGTTGCTAGATACACCCTAATAATTATTTTTTCCATTGACTGCTCTGAAACTGGTCCTCCCAGTAAGATCCCTGCATTTCCCTGCTGCATAAAGTATTTTTCTTTTTTGTTCTATTAATTTTATGTTTTAACAGAATTATTATTTTGCCTTTTTCTGGCCATCTATTAGCTACTCCATTAAGATTGTATTTCATTAGCTCTAGCAAGATAACCAAAATCAGGTCGATCCATTACTCGTAGAATAAACATTTAAAATTTATGTGTTTTCCCTCAGCTAATGCCACTTCACAGTAAATACACCTGAATATCAGAAACCTCTTTCCTCAGAGCTCCTAGTTCTCACAGACCTGTCCTCTTCAACCATCCAGGAGAACGCTTTTTGCCTCTTGTCTGCTTCTTTTTTCCCAGTATAACTGTGCAGCCTGGAGTAGCGTGACTTGCTTGAGGCTCCGTAGCCACATGCCTTCTAATTCAAAGACCACCCCCAGTGTAACTGCTATGCATAAAAGCTCACATGTATTTTTTTCAGCAGAGATAATGGTCACTGGATTAAAGACAAACAATGGAGAAAGATCAGGTTTCATGGAGCACAGCATGGATCCCTTGCTCTCTACAATTCTGTACCTTAAACTGTTTCATGGCACTGTCTTGCTGTCTACAAATTAGCAAGACTGATCTCATCTGAGAAGGTAAAATTGGTGAGTTTTCCCCTCACTCTTACAGTTTGATTCAGCAGAAGCAAAAGATCATGTTTTTCTGGTCCATGGAGCCCTTCACCCACCATTCCTCTATGGGGCTTTTACAGGATTCGGAGAATGCTTGTAAATGCATTTTATAATGCTCGCCCATCATAAAAAAGAGACATAAGGTTTAACTCATCTTGAGCACCAGTCTATACAGGCTGCTTATCATGTAGGACACTGACTTCACTTTTTCATGGTCTTCCAGAGGCTTAAGCCAATTAATATTTCTATGATTTTATACTGTTTTCCCATTTGTTTGTGGATGATACCTGCTAATGATTACAAAATGCCCTGCACTTGGTCAGCAGGGGCAGCTGTGCTGACTACCAGACTTTTGGGATGCCTTTTTGTCTATTACTCACCATATAGCCAGAAAACCACCAGTTATCTTATGGAGAAGAGATGATAGGTCCAAGGCAAGAGAGATGGACATAGGCAAAATAACACTCTGGTGGGTTGCATGCTGCCCACTGGCTAAGGGCTAAGTATACATAGAGGGAGTGGATACTAGTAGGGGGGCATTGATGGTCCTGTTGTCTCCAGGTCTGTGACTTATTTCTGAACTGGAAAAGCACTTGACACCTCACTCACTCACTGGGCACCTGCTTCCTAACTTGATGCAGACTTTTTGGCAGGTGAGGATAAATGCAAGGCCTTGAAAGGTATAACTATCTCATGTGACAAACAACATATGCTGTGGACAGGAGGAAAGACTGAAGCCCTTGAGTTCTCCTTCACCCCATCTGAGCCTGAAATACCCACATTTCTGTCTCCATGTTGTCCCAGAACCATCTGGCAAGACTAGATCAGCGTCTTTGTGATGTATCTGTCTGACAAAGGTCAATGGAAAAATTTCTTCACTGAAAGGGTTGTCAAGCATTGGAATAGGCTGCTCAGGGAAGTGGTTGAGTCACCATCCCTGGAAGTATTTAAAAGACTTGTAGGTGTGGTGTGTCAGAACACAGTTTAGTGGTGGACTCTGCAGTGTTAGATTAACAGTTGGACTCAATGATCGTAAATGTCTTTTCCAACCTAAACCATTCTATGGTTCTATGACTAGTTAATGTTCCTTTGCCTGGGGCCTCTGAGAGACCTGATACACCAAATGTGCTCAGACACTGCACAGCCCATGCCGAGCAGACAGGGTTCCTCACAAGATGTGCTCTGAGCACGGAAGCCCTGAGTTCCTGTGTTTCCCACTCCTTGGAGGCGCTTTGGAGGGAGAACCACCATTCTCTCTCAGGACAACTTAGAGAAACAACTCTTGCCCTAGGGATCAAAACCTGCATAATCACATATTTCACTGCAGTTAACATTCTATGCTAGGCCCCAGAAAATCCATGAGTAATTATTTTTATGCTGCTGGATAGTGCATATAAAGTTTTTGCCCTTTATACTCAAATGCTTTGATTTCCTCTGAAGCCTTTTTTTGGCCATATGGAAAAATGATTACATTTGACTACATCAAAACTGAGATAGCTGCTTCTGGTAAAAGCAAAACAAAGAACCTCAGCTGAAAAATACAAAGGTGAAACTATTTAATTTTTCACAAAGAAAGGAAATTAAGTACTTAGACTTTATGTTCTATTAATGATCTCTATATACATCTTTTAGCATTGTCACTACCACAGGCAGATGGATGAGGGATCCAGCCTGTTGACAACAGAGTAGGATAAGGACATGCTGTGCTGTCTTTATGCCGTGTACTGCCGACAAGGACACGAGCTCATTCTGCGGAAACACTTGACTTACCAGCCCAGACTTGGCACTGTGCTTACATGGTGACTCTTGTTATTTGGTACAAATTTTGGGCAGAGTTCTTGGCTGCCTGTGCTACACAGTCCAAGGGAACCTAAGGTTTATTTCCCTGTTGAAACTGCACCGTAATGAGAAAGGCAGAGCTCTTAAGAAAACATACTTAATTAAATGTCTTCCCTGTTTCCTTGACGTGTAGCTATTATTTGCCTAACACCAAAGTACTTAATAAATTTAATAAACAGAGATTATTTTTGTGTAGACACTATCACATCAGTCTTGTTTGTTATATAAAGGACTTAGAGATTCTTCAGACATTAAGAATATTGAAATCCCTTTGCTTCAAAAACCCATAGGTGTTGATGGCTAGCACCACAGTTAAAATTTCTCTGGTTTTGCACTTTCATGAAGGTGCTTATTTGAAGATGAAGATGAAAACAGCCTGCATGCTATTATTTTCTCTGTAAGCCTAAAAAATTCATTTGTGATTGTTCCATTGACATAGGTCTGGAGAGGAATCTGAGAGCTGAGATGGATCAAGAAGCCAAATTCTGCTGAGATAAACCCACAGTGTGCTCCTTGGAATACACACCCGGAATTAATTGGTTTTAGAAAACTGTCTCCAGTGCATACATGCATATGGAGACTCACAGGCTAGAGGTACACAGGCAGATACCAAAAAACCAGCCACTCCTGTCCCTTCCCTGTGCCAACACAAATACCCCAGAGGCTCTGAAGCAGCCAGATCACAGCCTGACAAGTAGTCAGTTAGTTCAGGGGAAATAAAAGTGGTTTTTTGCTGTCTGTGCTCCTGCAATTGGCTTGCTGTAGGCAGAGGAGTGCCAGTCCCTGAGCAGAGGGGGCACAATTTGGAATAGCAGGAGCACAACTGACTGCTGTGGCACCAGGTGGCCATTAGTGGGGTTAACGGGGTTTGGCTGTGTGACTGCACTGCAGCCTGAGAGTAGCATCTGGTGATAATCTTGTTAGGAGTAAGCTGGAGTAAATCAGAGTGCACCAGGTTTTCATCAGGCCTACTAAAGTAATTTAGAATAGTTTGGGTTGGAAGGGACCTTTAAAGGCCATGTAGTCCAACCTCTCTGCAAGGGAATCTTTCACTAGTTCAGGCTGCCCAGAGATGGAGTAGATGATCGATCTCTGGAAACCTTCAAGGTCAGCTTGAACGAACTATGGTCAACCAGAGCTGTTCCAGTGTTTCACTACCTTCATTTAAAAGATTTCTAGTCTAAATCTACTCTCTTTTAGTTTAAAACCGTTATCCGTTGTCCTATTGTTACAGGCCCTGCTAAAAGGTTTGTCCTCATCTTTCTTGTAACCCCTCTTTAAGTACTAAAAGGCAGCAATGTGGTCTCCCTGGAGTCTTCCCTTCTCCAGGCTGAACAACCCCAAATCTCATAGCCTTTCCTCACAAAAGAGATGTACCAGCCTCTAACCATTTTTGTGGCCCTCCTCTGAACTTGCTCCAACAGGTCCATGTCTTTCCTGTGTTGGGGACCCCAGAGCTGGATGCACTGGAGCACCCCAGGTGAGGTCTCACAGAAGTGGACTAGATGGGCAGAATCACCTCCTTCCACCTGCTGGCCATACTTCTGTTGAGGCAGCCCAGGATATGATTGGCTTTCTGATCTGTGAACATCTGGAATTTATTTTAAATCCAAATTTGAAAGAGCCTCTTTTTTCTCCCTGAGTCAACCATGAGGTGCTGCTAACTGTATCATTACTCTTCAGTAGATATTTGAAATACAGTAAAAGAAACAGTAACTTTTTCTTAGAATAACTACTGTAATAAACTCCCTACAAAATTAATTTTCAAGGTCCTGCTTTGGTAGTTTCCCCTGTATAGCAGCCTTAACTGAGCTGCAGGACATAAAGAAAAGTAAAACTGTTTCGATTAGATAAGATACATCTATTTTTTCCATGGCTATATTTAACCAGTCTAGAACATCTCCTTAGCAAATGCTGTTTTATGTATTGCTTTGTCTGGTTACTTTATGGTGTGGCTTCTCTATAAATAAACATAAAGTTTAAGTCCCATTTTTCCCCAGGGGAAGAGGAGACTCCATAGAACCGCCTTCTCCAAAGCATTCAGCCTGCACAGAGCAGACACAAGCAGAAGGAAAGGGTTCATGTGGCCTGCACACTGCTACATTCCAGACCCTGTCCCTTCCTTCTCATTTGGCAAGTTCAAAGCGCAAAATGTTAGAAAAAATGGAATACATTGTCCCCATTCACTTGTTGGTCTGAGTATCTTTTCAATTCAGAGTACTTTGGCTCACACCTACCCTCAGAAGCCTTGCACAAAATGCAGTTTTAGAGGTTTTTTTGAAGATGCTTTCCTTACAATCAGTGTCTGATTAGGGTCTGATTCTGTTTGGATATACTGAGGTGCAATCTAGTGGCACTCTTGGAATTCATACATGTTTTGCTGTAACACCAACATCAAATCAGAACCACAACTTTGTACTCACTCATGTGAACGAAGCCTTTAAATCAGAATCATAATTTACTGAAAAAAAAATTAAGATTGGCCTTAATTTTCTCCAGAAGTTTGCTGACTGTCGATCTGCTCCTGCAAATCTGAGACCAGCAAAAGTCCTGTTAAGTTCTACAAGGAGTTTTGCCCACAGCAAGGTTTTCAGAGAGGTTCTAATGTATAATTGTAATTATTGGTTCTCATTTTGCAACTAAACCTGTTTATCATTGTAAATGGAACAGAGAGTACAGGTTACACTGAAAATTGTTGTCTCCATGAAAAATAATACTGATAACATAAATATGTAAGCTAGGTGGGCTGGGGACAGTAACAATGATGCTTTTTTAAATGGGATTTTTTACTTTTGTGTGTAGAGGGTCAAACTGCAGAAAATTTATCTACAGCCTGAGAGCAAAACAAATCATATTGCCTGAGCAGTAAAAATACCGACTGGTGACCCACACTGGTGTTTTCAATTTTTACTGCTATATGTATGCTCACAGCAGGTTTTGCGTACACGACAGATGCCCAATATATGATCAATATAACTGTTTATTTCTTGACTTCTGCCTGAACATTATACACACAGTGCCCTCTTAAATACTATTTTCTACAACAGAAGAGGGAGTAGAATGTCTGTTATGTATTCAGAAGTAAAATTAAGGAGAAAATATAAGTGAAGGGCAGTCCTGCAAAACAGAGATGACAGAGTTTACCATCTGGAGATAGTGAAAAATGATTAATGATGGCTACTCACCTTCAACTGGATAGAACAGTAAATGCTCTTTCCTACAGCATTTTGACCATGTAAGGCCATTTCAGATATATGGATGACATTTTTTATAGACACTAGAGTCTCAGGAGATGAGACGTGGGATCCTGATTATTGTGCACTGTGGGATACAGTTGTATGCAGTGTATGAAACTAAGGGTTCTTGACAAATTATTAGCAATGCATTCAAGAAAAGCAGATTTTTAGCCTCCCTTTTTCAAACTGGCTCCTTTTATGTGAATTGCTCACATATTTTAGATTCTATTTTTTAAAATAAAGAAAAATCAGTATATACATAATTTTTATGGTGTCTGTCCCTTGTTAAGTGCTTAAGTCCTGTACAAAACATACCTAGTCGAGAACTTAATTTTAAGAAGCCTAAGAGTGGCTCTGGGAGGGCAAATTCACAGCAACAGCATCTGGAAGTGAGTATAGTGTAGAAGTGGAAACTTTGGAGTTCACTGCAACCAGTACCAGAAGCTCTAGGAAAAGCTTTATTTCTTTGCCTTCTTATTTTCATGAGACAGTGAGGGTTTAGACTGAGGGTCTAGGTAGATTTTATATGTGAATTCTTTACTTTTAGAAGTATCTTTACCTTAGATGTATCCTGTTTTTTGCAGAACACAATTATTGGATCAAGCGTAAATACAAATTTTCTTTATTAGTACACTACATTTCCATTTGTAACATATATACTTTTTAAAACGAGGAAAGAGTGTTTACCATAATTTATTTCACACTTCCAAAAGAATCATTCTTACTGGAAGACCATAGGTTGCATATAACATAGGAAACCTAGGAAAGGTTCCAAGCTCCTAAGTATGTGTGCAAGCTTTGCCCATGCCCTGATTTTTTATGTCTTCCTTTACTCCCCATGACTTTTGTCCATCTCTTCCACCTGCGGAGGCCAGAAACCACACCACCAGCCAACGGGGTCCCAATTTGAACAAGGACCAGGCTCACATGGTGACACATGTTTAGACACAGGCATAATAAACTGGGAGCCTTCTTGCCTGGTAAGCACTTCACCTCAGTAATGTGGATGTGCAGTGTTGTTCCCATTATTAAAAAAAACCAAAACAATAAAAGAGGGAAAGAAAGAGCAACTGAAACACTTCATATTTCTTATTTATAATGAGGAGGGCAGACAAGCTTTAAAAAGTAAATTTATCGTGCTTGGACATAGGGGAGAAAAAGAATCAAAACTTGGCAGTAATTTTTTTTTCCTACAGGAGAACATAAATGTTATTGTGCAGGGGGAATATCAGGTAATGATAAAGCACATAAGTAGAGCTGTCGTGTTGGTTCAAGAAGAGATATAGGGGTCCCAGAGCTGTTGTGGATTTCACTGATCTGTGCTCTTCTTAGGAATCAGTGGTGCTTTGGTTACAGAATAATTGGTTATTTCAACAGAGGATACTTCAAATTGTTTGTGCTAGAGAGCTCATAGCCTTTCACATTAGACAAGCTCCCTGACACCATCCAGAGAAGCACTAAGTTTGGTTTTCATCTGAATGAATATGATTAACTTCCATGTCATGCTGATGGCATGCTTTCCAAATGCTTTTATTGCTACTTATGTGCGTGACATTTTACTTTGACTTGGGAGTGGGGAAGGAGAGCTAAGCAATAAGGAGAAAATACTTTTTTTTACACAGCAAAACTTTTAGTCCCCTATTAAAACATTTGGAAAAAATCTGCAGAGGGAATAGGACAGGAGGAGTTCCTTTCCCCTTCTCAATTCACTCAACAACTCATTTTCGTCACACTCCCATATGTTTTTTCCATGAGACAGAACAATTGCTAGCCATTGTGTGTAAGGTACTGTGGGATCAGTGGCACTTAGTTATGGTATGTATGGGGTATTAATGGGCATTAAAATACCTGAAATTTGCTGAATGCTCTCAGATTTGGTATCTGTCCTTACCAACACAAACTGTTGGTTTATGCAATATTCAGAATGTAAGTGTCCCAGTAGCTACAGTACATTATATCTCAGATTACAGAACATTTCTTTACTCTTTCCTTGCCATCCACCTCTGTGTCACTCCCAGATTATCTTATGTAATTGTCACATAATAATGTGAACACATACTATAGCCTTCATCTGACCAACAGAAATTATAATTATCTGCAGTACTGCAACCCACATAATAACAACATTTTGTGGAGTTATCTTCTTGATCCAGTATTTAAAACTACTTCAAATCCTGCAGCAAAAATCTTAGAGAAGAACTGGCCAACTTTTTCAGCCTTTGCCTGCACTTGGTTATTTGCAGGGGAGAGAAGAGGTGACATGAGGCATGTTTCTGAAAAGGCTTTGGAAGGACAGAAAGTGGGGGAGAAATTGGAAGGAACATGCCAAGCCACGATGTACAGGTGGAGGTAGATGAGCTGAAGTAAAAAGATCATAGTAGTGACTTCTAAAGAATCTTGCCCTGTTAATGCAAAGCCATCTCCTTCTTCATAGGATTCCTAAGAGTGGGAAGATTGCTGCATTTGGTAAAAAAACCCTCACAAAACTCCATCTGCTCCTGAGCCGTAAAAATGTCAATAGGTAACTACCCAAGGAAGAGCAACAATGAGGCAAAAGGGTGTGGTCTTACCACTAAGTACTCTCCCGGCCTACAGTTGCTTTCAATGCAGTGATCTCCTGGGCTGAATATTATTTCAGTAGGTTATCTCCCAATGTGCTCTTCCCTAGACCTGTCAAGCCCCCCTGAATCCTTGTAAACACTTCATATAGTCCAGGAAGGATTTCCACAGGTCTCAGCCTGGTTCCTATTAGATTAGTTTTATGTCTCCTGTTTCCTGTAGCTGGAAGAAACAGTGAACAACTGATGTCTGTCCATTAGGTCCATGTCACTCAAAGTTTGCAGACATCTGTTAGGCCCTAAGTTGTTTCTACTGGAGACCAAAGAGTCTGAGCTTACTTGGTTATTTGAGGCACTTACATACATTTGGTTATTCTTGTTTCCTCTATTTGAATTTCTGGCAATGGCCTCTTGAAAAATCCTCTGGAATAAACCACATCTACTCTGTCCAAACCCTGACATATGTGTGTGTGTGTGTGTGTGTGTGTGTGTGTGTGTGTGTGCCTCCCACGTGACCATTCGTCCTGTAGCCTTTGGGCAGAGCATGCAAATACAAGAAGGAAAGATGTGTGTGAGTATAGTTTTCAGTGTGCTGTTGGATGGCTGTTGGTGCTGTTGTAGCAGTGTTTTTTAGACAGTTCCTTCAGGAACAAGAGCACAAAGGCAGGTTGAACTGTGCGTTGTGTGAAGGAGAAGGTGACAGATATAGCTGTCCCTCAGTCTTTTCGAGAACTTGGTGGCCACGAGAGCTGCTTCCTCTTAGCTGAGATTCCCCAATTACTTGCTAACTTCTCAAAGGTATCTGGAACATTTTTGCTTAAAGACGCGTCCCGATGGCATACCTGGCCTGCTCTGAACACCGTCTGGAGGAACATGTGCAATAGCAATTAATTGAGGTCTGAGTCCTCAGCTAAAGAGCTACAATTGCACTGTTCCTCCTAGCACTGCCCTGAGTTTATGAGAAATGTTTTCCACTGCCTTTTTCTTTTTTTGTTCTTTTTGTTGTTTTTTTTTTGGTTTGGGTTTTTTTGGGGGTTTTTTGTTCATTTTTTTTCTCTCATCCTTTTGTCCTGATTATACTTATGCTTTTCCCCTATATGGTATGGCTTCTGACACGCTAAAAATGATTAGGATTTACAGATATTTCTTATCACAAAATGAAGTCAGTTTGTTGGGACACCCTTTTTAAAGGTGAACATTAGAAAACTATTCACCTCCTGATTGGCTTTCTGAAAAAAACCCCTACCAACATTTTTTTCCCTTGAGTGATGGCCAGATTCAGTAGTAATGGCAATACTTGCTCAACTGTTTCTAATGAATGGGACACACAGAAGAAATTAACAGATCCTGCTCAGGACACTGGGCTGATGACAGATAGACAAGATATATTTGTAACTCTGAAGAAACCTTCATCCCATTTCAAACTAATTTTCCATCATCTTTTATTGACAGGAATAATGCCAGGATAGTAGAAATGGAAAATATTAGTACAGTGGGAAAAACATTAGGTTGTTTTTCCAGTTTGTGTTACACATGTGGTACACATTCTGGTTTCTGTTTCAAATACTGACCACATTTTCAGCAAGGCTTGTAAATGTATCTTGGCCCCCTACCACAACTGCCTATTGACCAAGAGTTTTTATAATGAACTCTAGCCCTTTTTTAAGTAGTGATTTCTGTTGTGCTTGCCCAAATTCTGGAAACTGATGAGAAGCCTCATTTTTCTTTTACTAGAGTCTACGCAAAAGCTTTAAAACAGGGATCAACAAGGGAGAGTTTGGGTGTGTCTTTCACACTTCACCTTGGGGACACGAAACAAGAAAACAATTTTTTAAACTTTAAGCAAAATTGATGAGTCACAGAAATTAGCAGAGGAACAAAATTTGAATTGTCATGCATATTTTTCTATTTGAATCAACTTGATTATAGTTGACAATCTCACCTAAACACAGAGGATATTAAAATACTTATTTTGACATCTCATACACCACTGAGGAGATAACTTACACAACTATTATTCAGAAAAAGTTAACTACCAGCACTGAGAATATGTTACTCATCCCAGTGTCACCTGAAAAGGAATTGAATGCAATCTTGAATTTAAAAAAATTGTCTATGAGACCACACCTTTTCTAGGGACTCCAGACACAGAGGAAAACAGCAGGACCCTGGCTTTAAAGAACAGTTTGGTTTTCTGTTCTGCTCCTTTCCAGCACTGTCAGGAGGGATCCTGACTGTGATGGCCTGTTTGATTCCGCAGTGCAGGCAGACACTGGAAGCTGAAGATCTGAACAGAGATGGTGAAACAGCTGTCAATTGTTTAACTGCTTTCTATCACTAACAGTGACCCAAGGGTGAATGGCTTCATATCACATTACCAAATCCTTGAAGCTTAGGGAGTGTTTTTTTTTTTTTTTTAAATTTTTATTTTTTTAACTTCATTTTAGTAGGGGAATTTCTATGCCTGGCTTGGCTACTTTAATAAAATAAAAAGAATAACACATTTCCTACTTACACAGAGAGGTGCGCTTATCCTGAGGAATTTGCTGGTCAGTTTGAAAGAATTTTATACTTTATGCGAACAGATGCCACTGGCTTCTAATGTGCCTATATCCGACTGCCTTTTCATTGGCATTATAAACCAATTATGTCAAATACTTGCTAAAAACAAAACCTTGAAACCGAGCTAAGAGCATACACTTTGGAGGCAACGCCTACCAATGATACCACAGTTTGCCTTTTTCTACTAAGTTCAATCTTTCCAACACAAATCTGAACTTCAAATGGAAAAGTAAAAGAAGGAAAAAAGTCTAGTTTGAAATACATGCAAGTCTTCGTCTTCATTTGCTTATAGTCGAGTTCCCTTATTGCTTGGGCTTTTTATGTATTCAGTAATATGCCTGCACATTGTTCAACTCTTCAGAAAACAATTTAAAGTTCCGGTAAAATTGATCCCTAAAGGAAAACACAAACCTTCATTCATTTCAGAGCACGGTGGAGCCTCTAAAACTTTTCTTCCCCCTCCGCATAGTCACAATTTCCTTTTCCACAAGGACACTAAAACTTTTTTCTTTTCCCCCAATGTAGCATCCTTCCCTTACTGCCAGCAGGGACTCACAGTATCTCTTGCAAGCACTACACGCTCCAGCTGCCAGCCAACAAGCACGGGACCAGCGCGGCCGCGGGTCCCTCCCTGGAGGAGCGCGGAGGGTGCGCGGCCGCGGCGCTGCCCCACTTACCCGGCGTAGCGGCCGCGGTGTCCGCGGAGCGGCAGCGCAGCCTGGAGGCAGAGCAGACAAAGGGGCAGCAGCCCGCGGAGCGGCATCGTGGGGGCCGCGCCGTCACCGCCCCCGCGGGCACCGCCGGCACGGGCACGGACACGGACACGGGCACGGACGCGGGCACGGACACGGACACGGGCACAGGCTCAGCGCCCGGCCCGGGGGCGGCTGCGGCGCGCACACAAAGCCCGGCCGGGGCCCGGAGCGGCTCGGAGGGTCGCTGGTGGCCGGCGGCGAGCGCAGAAAGCCGCGGGAGGACGGGCGTCGCCCGCAGCCCCGCCGCGCCCGGGCACGGGGCCGGGACTGGGCGGGGAGCCCGGCGGGGAGGGCTGGGGGTGCGGGGGGTGTGGGGGCAGCCCCGGGGCTGGCGGGGGCTCCCCGCGGGCACGGCGGGTCCGTCGGGTCTTCGGGGAGGTGGGTCCGGCCGCAGGTGCTGCGGGCAGGCAGTCGGGCAGGGGCCGCTGGTCGCGCAGGCGGCGGCACCGGGGCGCTATCGACGAGGTTTCCCCGGCCGGGAGAAAGAGCCGAGGCTCATGAGAGGGCAGAGCCTCAGAGACATATACTTCCACAACGCAAAAAGTGGTGGAGAATCCATTAGGAACCACGAAAGGAGGAGAAAGTGGGATTTCAAGTTACTAGCGTGGCCAAAAACGTTGGGTCTGAGTAGTGGGAAGAGAGAGTGATAGAACAGAATGAAGTAAAAGCCCAACATCTTTTTAAAACTGGGGGTCTACTGCCTCTTTTCCATGCTGGTGAGGATGAAAGATCCACATAATGACAAGTCACTGGAGCAATGGGATCAACAAAAAAAATGGGAAGAATTTTGCTGCAAATAATTGTGGTTTATAGAAAACCCATGGAGTACTTGTTAAGAAAATGTAGGTAAAAATATAATGCCAATATGGAATAAATGTATAGCCCCTTTGATACTTTTATGTTCAATTTACTAAAAAGGAACAAAAAGTGTTTCAAACCCAACTGATACTCAGTCTCTCTGAGAGCAAAATGAATGAGTGGGCTGTAGACAAATAAAACCAGCTGACACTTGAACATGTGTGAGAACTACTGTAAATCCCTGTTAATGTTTCAGAGACACAGGGAGCCTTTAGAAAAAAGGACTGTATTAAACCACACATGCTTTATATTCTCTGGCTGAAAGGCAGACAAGCATTTTCCTTTGTCTCTTTTTCATACTGGCACCAAATCCGACACTAGTTGTGTCACAGAGTCTAGAGGTGGAAAAGACTTTGTCCGGGACAGGCTCACTCTGTTCTGTTTGGTTACTAGTATTCTCTCCCTTGAGCTTTCTAGCCCCCCCATAACATGCCCTGCTTCAAATCTCAAATTTATTTCTGGGGAGGATATGCAGAGGAGAATTTGCGTGTGTGTGTGTTCTTATATGCTGTACATCTCCTATTGAAAACACTTTCAATTTACTACAGACAAACCCTCAAATCTTTTCTATGAATCTTCGGTCTTGTAATAAGTGCAGCTTCAACTTTACAAATACCTATTTAATAGAAGCTCTACTTGGTGTTCAGAGGTGACTTCAAAGTCATCTTCCATGAAGTCAAGTAACAACTTTTGAAGGGCGAGAGTATGATATTGAAGCAAAATCTACTGCTTTATTTCACACATTTGCTTTTCTTACTATATATCCTCGCTAAACCTGAAGTGTATCAGCTAATACACCAAATTATTTAAATGTTTGAAAAATGTAGTTTATCTAGTATCCTAAAATATTTGCTTTCAGGATGAAAACTGGGTTCTATTTGAGTTAGTAAGAATTTCACTTTTGGCTTCTGTTTGCAAAATAGTTTGGCTATTATTCTAAAAATTTTGCTTTCAAGAAGAAAACTTGTCTTGATTTGAATTAGGGAGAATGTAATTATGGGCTTCCATGGCTCTAGGTTTCAGTCTTAAATCCTGCCTTTCTGCAACATTCTCTGAAAGTAAAGTGCAAGAAGGTATGAGAAAGAAAGAGAATTCTAGCACCAAAACCAAATAGTGAAGGAGAGGAACACAATGGGGAATAAATACTCAAAAAAAAAAAAAAAGTATTGCTACATTTATTAACATGTATTGCTTCTGTCAGTTTAAAGTACATTTTAAAAATAATTTAAAAGTACACTTTTAGAGCTGTCGAGAGAGAAATAGCTCAAAAGTAGGAAAAAAGGCTTTAAGAGGGGTAGTGATAGTGAGAGGTATACAGATCCTGCAGTCTCAATTTGATCCATCAGTTTAAATTGTACAAGGTGACAGGGCAGGCTGGAGGGAGGGTTGGAACTCTGGCATGCTGGCAGCTAGGAAAGGATTAAAACACTGTAGTTGGGCCTGGAAGTTAAACATGTGGTAAGTCTACTTTCCTGACAAGATGGGGCCATAAAACTTGAACCCAGCTAAGCAAAGAATTTGAGACAAAGAAAATCTGAGTTTCTTTTCTTCACTTCTTGAAACTGAAAGGAGAAATTACCTGCACCAAGAGTTCTGATGTGTGGCTTGGAGGTGATGAGAGCCTGTGATGGAACAGGAAAGAGCAGACTGATATATAGAATAGAATCATAGAACCCATTCTGGGTTGGAAGGGATGCACGAGGATCGCTGAGTCCTGGCCCTGCACAAGACACCCCAACAATCCCATCATGTGCCTGAAAGCCTTGCCCAAATGCTCCTTGAGCTCTGGCAGGCTTGGAGCCATGACCACTGCCCTGAGGAACCTGTTCCAGTGCTCAAGCATCCTCTGGGGGAAGAACATTTTTCTGCTATCCAACCTATACCTCTCCTGACACAGCTTCATGTTGTTCCCTTGAGTCACTGGTCACCAGAGAGAAGAGATCAGATCCTGACCCTCCTGTAGCTGTAGCAACTGGATTTGCACTCTTTGGTCTTCCATTGCAGTTCTGCTCCTGGAAGGAGCAGCAGCCTTGTCCCTCCTATGCCCTTCCCTGGCTCCTTGCTCCAGTTTTTCTCTCTGTGTTGGCAGGACCTCCATCCACTCTGTGGGGCAGCAAATCTGTTCCAATCTGTTCCCACTCATGGGAAGTGGTGATTTGGGTTTGATGCCAGCTGGAAAACTATACTGTGGACCAAAGCAATTCAACATCAGCAAATTTGCTGCTTCCAGGCCTTGCCACAACCGCTACCAAAATGGTTAATATAAGCAAGATTTGGCCTTAAATTTGCACCTTGGAAGTGCAGGGTGGGGATGCTGCCTTTGGCTGGCTCATTTGCTGCTTTCAGCAGCATTCCTGCAAAAGCACTGCCAGGAAGTGCTGTGTCAGGATGGCTGTCCAGGATGTGCTGAGCCAGGGAAGCTCTGGGATGAAGCAGCAAAACATTGCTTATCATTTCCCTCTTAATGAATCAAGAAGTGGGATTTTTCACAGTGTCCTACACTTTGCAAGGAGCACAGGCTGCTGAAACAGAGGCAATTCTACATGGCATGGAAACAAGAAAGGTTTAATGTAAACAGTTCTACATGTTCAAGTAGACAGCCTACTTTGGTACCTGGACTGGAGAACATGCCATTTATCGAGAAGGGCAGAAAAAGGGCAGTAGTTTCTTATAAACATGTTTTACACTTTGAGCTATCCCAACTCTCACCTTCATGAGAAAGTTGCATTGGCTTGAATAAAAAATCCTCCTGTACATTTGTTAGATTCATAACAGTTCAGAAACAGGAGTTTAAACAAGGTTTACACTGTTCTAGTTTGAATCATACCCATTAATAATAAATTAGACTAAGTGTGTTCATGCTGGGATTTGCACTGCTATAACTCATTAAAAGAGATTGAAGTTGATTGAGTGCAATGTCCTTTGCAAGATCTGGTCTCCATTTCTTTTAACTCACACAGAGACCTTGACAGATGAAGGACAGTGAAAGTGGCCCTGCTGATTCTGTGCTAGATTAGGTTTGGGGGTCTAAAAGGACATGAAAGTGAAATAATGCATGCATGAGTGCCACAGCCAGTTAGCTTTGGCTAACCACCCTGTGTAGTTGGGAGTGTTACTGTAGCAACAGGGAGCTGATAACCGGAGGACTTCCCACTCCTAGGTGTTGATTATTCAGGTTGTGCTGGGCTTTGCACTATCAGAGACTGGCTGCTGCTGGTACCTGAGCTCGTCTAAACTTGGGGTACCAGGCTGCTGCATAGGCAAGACACTTAGCTTATCTGTGCTTCTCTGTGTAGGTTTGTAGGCCATATGTCCTTTTACATCCCCACTCCCATCTCCTTTAAGTTTCTTCAGCCTCCAGCTCAGACTGTTAACTTAGCTCGGTGGTACCTTCTTCCTGGGTGTACTGACAGCTGGTACTTTGGAAGGCATCACCATCACCCTGCCCTCACTGTGGCCTAAAGACATGGCAGGACTGAAAAGAATAAATGATGATCTAGTTTTATTACAATGAAGCAGTGCTGAACATTGCCTTGAAGGGTATTCAGATGTCATTAGCTTACTAAAATGAATTATGAGTGTCTTTAGAAAGGATTAAGTTTTGCAATTAGGAATCTTGACATTCTGTCTTCAACTTACCTGGGGATGCTGCATTACTGTTACCGAGTCATTTTATTTGGATTTTGTGACTGGCACTAAACTGTTACAAAATGGTTCCATTTGTGAAAGAATGGAACTATTGCACCTATAGAATTTCTGTCTTCTGCTATTATTCTGTTATTCTGCAGGAGGACAGGAATAATATTATTTTCTGTTTTGTAGAATCAAGAGGCATTTAAATATGGATATGCTTTAGAAAGAGCTAAAGGAAAATAGATGTATAACAGACAAATAGACAATAGATCAACTCCCCATAGGAGTCTTTAGAAACCATACTGACAGATCACATCAGAGAAGAGTATTACAAACCTGATGAATTCTTCCTTACCATGGTTTTAGTCCTGGAAGGACTGTTATCCTTGTATTCATAGCTTTCTTTATATGTATGGAATTCCATCTCAAAACTAACCATAGAAGAAAAAAAATCTTTGAAAGATCTGCAACAGGCAGCATGGTGAAGAAAAGCTTCTTCTGTCTTGAGATTCAGCCTTAAGATAAATCTGTCAACTTGGTTTTAAACTTTTGACCAAGAGTTCTTAAAAAAAGCATTGTTCATGAGAAGTGAGAGGTGTATATAACTGAATACAACTTCCTCGTGAGGCGAAGAGAAGAGGTAGACATTGATCTCTTCTCTGTGGTGACTGATGCCTTAAAATCTAGGATTATATAGATTTTAAGTATAACTCTTTTAGCACTTTTAGTAGCACTTAGCTAAGTACCTTTTTGTTAGATTCCTGAAATGTTGTTTAATGTTCCTCATCAAGAATTCCCATGGACAAAGACAGCAGAAATATAAAGAACACTTTATCTGAATAAAATGTTCTTAGAATAAGACAAAACAGGCACAAGACTCTCTTGATATAAGAGAGTCTAAACTGTCAGAGAAGGCCCAGAATACTTGAAAATGGTCCAAGCAGGACACAGAGAGTTGATGAAAACTTTCATGGGAGAAAGATATAGGGTCTTGGGACCACCAACTCAAATCTGGGAGGCGTGCCTGGGGGAGGACCTGGGGGATGGATGATTTTTGGTCTGAATGTATCCCCATGAGGTAATAGTTAGATATTATAATTAAATGATACTATGAATTTGTAAAACTCTGTGTAGGTGCATATGTTATTTTTGTGCACCTAAGATACCTTATTAAAGTGTTGGGTTTTTTACCTTTCTTTGCTAACATTGTCCAGAGAATTATTTCTTTGATTTTAGGCAACATGATCAGTGACAGAACCCAAGGGAACGGCCTGAAGTTGGGTCAGGGGAGGTGTCTCCATTTAAAAAGAAATGAAGATGCTGATTCCAGAGCTCCCGTGGGAATGACAGGCACAGGAAGGGGTGCTGGTTCCAGAGCTCCCATGGGAACGGCAGCCACGGGGATGGGCTAGAACCTTTCCCATGGGCACTGCAAGGATCCTCTCACCATCTTTTGTCTGAAAGCTTTGGCGGGGACGGGTAGCAACTCCTCTGCAGATGGTGCCAGCTGCTCAATGAGTTTGTACTGAATTCAGGCAGTGGTGATTGTCCTCTCAGGAGAACAGGATGTGCGGAGTCATGGGGAGTGAGCCAGGACTCCCCTCCCAGTGCTGCCACCAGCCC
Organism: Xenops minutus; assembly: GCA_035221455.1. Lineage (NCBI taxonomy): Eukaryota > Metazoa > Chordata > Aves > Passeriformes > Furnariidae > Xenops > Xenops minutus. Next base: position 116,972,901 of record JAWWEE010000074.1, read on the forward strand.
AGCAAACAGAGGCTGGGCACCCAAGCAGACGGAGAACAAAGTTGTAGTGCACCAGCAAAAAGTGAGCACTGGGAAACCTCCCGCTTACCACCTCTCAAGCGAGGGAAAAAGTGAGGTCCTCCCCCACAAAAAAGAAAACACCTCTCCCAATCCTATCTCCAGCCATTGTGTTGGAATGCAAACCTATCAGCTATCCCTTCGTTTAGGCATTAGACAGCTGTCTGGCTCTGTGAGTAGGGAGTGAGAGAGCTGAACTTCAACAATCCATCTCATCCTGGCTCCCAAGCCCCAAATTCCTGTGTTGGCAAGGGGAAAAAAAAAACAACTCCTTGAAAGATTTTGAAAGTATAACAGGAGGTTTAGGTAGATGTTAGAAATAGGTTCTTCACCCAGAGGGTGGTTGGGCACTGGAACAGGCTTTCCAGGGAAGTGGACATAGCTCCAAGCCTAACAGAGCTCAAGGCATTTGGGTGGCACTCTTGGGCACGTGGTGTGACTCTTGGGGATGGCCCTGTGCAGGGCTAAGAGTGGGACTCAATGATCCTTGGGGGTCCCTTCCAACTTGGCACATTCTGTGATTCTGTGAATAAACAAATTGCAGTGTGACCATAAGTAGACTTTCTCTCAGATGTCTCTATCTATGCTAGCACTAATAGTGAAACAATATCAAAAAAGATTCCCTATATCTGAACTTATAGGATTTTTATTTAAATTAAAATAAAACCTTTCATTAGGCAAGATATTCTTCCAACTTTTCTGTTCTGAAAATTTCAGACTGGGAAATATGAGGATAACAATAAAAAAATTTCTTGTGCCTCCTACACAAATCATGGGTATTTACTTCCTGTACAAATGACTTGTGTAATAATACATTGAACTTGTATTGCACTTCCATTCCTCCATCCCTCTTTGAATTTCTGTACTTGACAGTATTTTGGAGTTGTTTTGCAGGTGGGAATACTAAGATATGCAGAGGCTGAAAAATTTGTCCCAAGAATAAGCGCAAGTACTTGGCAACTCTAAATCTAGTATTTGCTTTTCATGACAATAACCACTCAAACATATGACATTAGTGAGTTTGTATTAGATTGTAATCTAAAAGGCAAATGTGTTAGTTCACAGAGTCTCAAAGTTTTCCGAGTGGACTCAGGCTTAGATACAATCTCACTTCTTTTGCTCCAAGGGGAGTTACATATTCCCAATGAAAGAATTACATCATAGAACTGTTAAGGTTGGAAATGAGCTCTAAGATCATTGGGTCCAGCCATTAACTGACACAGCCAAATCCACTGTATGTTCAGTATCTAGTTTTAATATACACATTATTTGCAAGCACTGGATACCCAGTAATGACTTTTTATGGTGGTGAGAAGAAAGAAAAATCATAACAACATTTATTTTGAAACACTGAGAGAAATCTTCTTAACCAGCAATGGTCTGTAGCAGTTACTGCCCACAAAAGATGTCAGGTGCCCAGTTTTTATTTATAACAACTGGCATTTGCCATATATGCACATGTGAAAATATTGAGAAGGAAAAGGTACTCTTGAAAGAGTAAGTTCAATACAATAGTGTTCTGTGCAACTTTCCAGACAACTACTGGCTGCTGATATTCTGCAATGAACTCTCATTATATCTTCCGGGAGGAAAGGGTATATTACACAGAATATTTTACTGCAAGTAGGTGAAGCATAAACTAGTGAGTTGTTAATTTATCTGTCAGCAGCAATGGCATGAAAAGTGTCTTTCCTCCTCCTCTCTTTCTCGCCCTTAACATTGCCTGATAATTATCAGGTCATTTTACCATCTGTGCTTGGAACGATATTTTGATTGTCCTCCTTCAAATTTGGATACCTCAATAGCTTGAAACTGTATATAATGAGGTAGTATGTACTTCAGAGCTTTATGCAACTTGAATGCTGAAAAATGCTGAAAAGACTGGAGAATCTGAATGGTGAAAAATACTGGTGTTACAGGATTCTGTCACTCTGAAATATTAAAAAGCCAAGGAATAAAGTCTAGATCTGGTGAAATATGTCAAAGGAGGAAAATGAGCGGAGCTGCAAAAGCATATTTAATGCAAACCTCCTTGTGTCTTACAAGCAGGCAGCACTACAGCGAGATCATACAACCTGTCTGTCAGCAGCTCTCAGAAGAAAGTTGATGCATGTGAGCTCAGCTATGAGAGGAAATTGTTTTGGTTGGGATATAGAGCACTGCCAGGTTCCTGAGGGCACTTCTGGCCCTGCCCGCCCCTTCCCAGGGCTCTCCTCCCCTGCCCACAGCCCAGATCCCATGTCACCTCCTGCAAGTGCATACAAAACCAGAAGAGGCAGGGTGTCAGGAGCTCGCAGGTACCAGAAGTTTCATCATAGTTATAAATATGGAAATACAATGTCAAAAAATAATTTGAACTCATCCCCCCATATTTCTGAAATCACTCTACAAGCATTGAATTATTTTGACCAATATTCTATTGACTTAACAAGAGCTGACTTTACAAAATTTTAGTTCAGAAAAGAAGTTCATAATGAGAATGTTATCATTTCATCATCTGCTGGAAGTTGTGGGATCCAGATACTTGCACTGAAAAGTCATCTCTCGCAGTTTTCCGTGGAGGCTCCCTTCCTTTAAATGTGATCCTTTAAACATACTCTTTTAATTCAAAAATTTTAAAGACAACCTGTAGAACTGTTTTTAACTATTTACTAAGAGAAAGTATAGAATATAGTTTGGTTAAAGAAGGAAAAAAGATGTTCCTTAATGGTTTCATCCAGAGTAGACCAAGTGTTGTTTTTCACCTGACATCTCTATTGATAATGCCATTTCACACAGTGTTACAGTGCAAGAAGGACATGAGATATAGTTAAAAAACATTTTAGATTACAGTTTAGCTTTTTATTTTTGCTGTTGATAGGGTATTATCTGATTGTGGCATCTCAGCTAGACCTTGTAGTATGTGATCTGAATGCAGTATCTCTTTTTCTTCATTAGAAACTGTACCTAGTGTTTGATAACGTGGGTAGCACTTAGTCTTCGTCACTCATTGTTCTCTTAAACATTGTGATTCCAGGCATGACAGCAGTGGCTGGGATGTACATGTGCAATTTCTTTTTCGCTTCATTTTTTTCTTAGCTGCTGTTTTACTGTCCACAGAAGTAAACACATGAAAACACAGAGCAGGAGCAGCCAAGCAGAGTAGAAGATACCTTTACTCCTTAGGAGCCTGTTAAACTGTCTTTCAATTCCCTGAGTTATTAGTCAGTGAATATCAACTTGAATTTCTCTGCTGTTTCCTAACAGTGTTAAAAGTGTTTCATATGTTATCATACCCATGTGATTGTATAAAGGAGATAGTCCTTTATGATAACATTTAACCCAGATATATATGTGAAGTGTAAGTAGATAAGTTCTCCAGGTAAAACCACTCAATTCGTAGTCATTATCAGTTCAATTACTCAATTATCAATTCAACTATCTTGCTAAACTTTCAGTGTTTGTTTATTTTTTTTTTCTCCAGCCCAGCTAATGTCCTGCTTTCCTGCCCACAACATGTGCCTTGACATACCAGACAAGCAATGAGCGTTTTTGAAACCAGTCTCCACAGAGTGAAAACTCTCCTTATTCTAAGACACCAAATAAGAGCTGTGGGACCTTTTCTTCGGAAATGAATTAGTTTGCTGCCCTCTATTAGTGTAAATCTTAGTTGTGAAGATCCATGTGAACTGTCAGAGATAGTTCGTCCAAGTGACGTGTTCATTAATACGGAAGAATTTTGGTGGAATGTCATTTTGCTTTTCGTGACACAGCTATCACTGGGTATAAAAAAGTGACTGCATCTGAGAATATTGTTGTTTCCAAGAAATATAGTAAAGTAAATCTAGTATGCACTCTGGTCAAATTTTGTCAAATTGGTTGATATATTTGATAGTCAGAATTAGACTATCCATGCACCATGGAAACTGTTTCCATGGCAAAAAATCTCTTAGCTCAGAGACAGTTCTCCTGGATTAAATCCAAGGACTCAGACTGATAATCTAGAGCTGTCTCTAGCAGCTAGGAAGGTCATTACTCATGAGGAAATTTCCACAAAGCTATCTGAAGGTTGTACCATCCCACTGTTGGAAAATATTCTTACCCTCCAGAGGAAGAGAAGTGCCATGATGTTTCCTTCCTTTTCATGTATCTTTGATGTTCAAAATGCCATGAGGTGGTTTAGAGGCAGTTGCACATTCTGTCAGTATTCTTAGTTACCTGACAGAAATACAGATGACTGATGTCATAATAGAGCCTTCCTTTGTAATGCCTCAAGAAGACCAGTTATTCGACTGTACAGAAACTACTTTTAACCCATGTAGTGAGGGTGGAGAGACTAAAAAGGATATAACAAAAAGGTCTTTCACATTACCTGTTCGAAAGATTAAGAAAGAATCACAGGATCTTGCATACTTGTGGATCAACATATTAATAAAGCCCAGGAAGTGCACCGACTGGGATTTGTTAAAGGCTAAATGACAAATACATATTATTTCCTAAACACCTCTCTAATAAAAGGAAATAAAAACTGTATTAAATTGAATGACCTTTGCCTGAAGACCCAGTTCAGCGATTTCTATTTCCCAGGAAATAGGACAGCACTGCCTAAAAGTTCATCCTGGTTCAGTAGTGAAATAGGTGCTGCAATTACAAGGGGGAAAAGCATATGCAACAAGAAAAAAAAAGAGAAATATATAGCAGTAGATACATGTATTCTAAACTTCATACATTCTGAGTTATAAGAGGATCTAAAATGATCAGGAGAAATTCATGACTGGCAAGCCTAAGAACAAAAGGGTTTAGATACATTGAGTATAGTGCAAGTCCTAGCTGTGGCAAAGAGGCACTGCTTGATGGGTAAATTGTTAACAATAATGCCAACTTATCACAAGTGTTCAATAGCAAAATCTGTTCTGTATTTGGAAAGAAGCAAGAATGAATATTATAACCTTATACCACAAGAGAATCACGAATCAGTTCAGCAGTAATCAAGGAAGAATTCTTTCTGTCTATGTCTAACAAGGGATAAAGAAAATATTAATCATCATGGCCAGAGAAGCTGTATCCTAACCTTTTGTGATTTTAGATAAATAATGGACTTCTGAAAAGTTTCTGGAAAAGTGAAATACTGTTCCATGTCATGTAGACTGGCTGATCCAGGTAAGGTTGTTGGTCTGACACAAGTCCTAGGGAAGACAGAGGAGTGGTTTGTGCAGGGTGCAATTAGAAAAAAAAATCTGAGGATTGGAGTAAAAGTAATGCTAATCAGTATGGATGGTGAAAAAAGATATCTCAAAAGATTTAAATCAAGTGCACTTGACAGTTGTTCACAAAGTATAAACTACCCCTCTGGGAGCTGGGTTGATTGCCATATAGGTACAATATATTCCAAATTTTTAGAAGTACAACACATGATTTCATATTGCCCAATGCACTGAATAGCATCAAGAATAGCTGTGTGCAATATCAGTAAAGAGCAAATTCACAGCTTACGAAACTAGCTAATAGGTAAACAAAGGAAGTGGTCATTATTAGGAAGTTAACAGGAACCATCTAAGCAAGGTTCCATAGATATAAGTATTAGGTCTGATTGAGGACTTTCATTTGTGATTTGGAAGTAAATGTAAAAATCACTACTGGAAAGCATTTACACAAACTAAATTGAACCAGTGCAAAAAGCACGGGAGCAATGAGTTACAGAAAATATTTTGGGTGGTTTAAGTTCAGTATGGTCTGCTTTTCCTATTTGTAAGTGGATAATTTATAACATCTGAGACAAGTATCCTCTATTTGCTACGATCCACAAAAAATGTGGAAGGGACAATAAGCTGAAGTGGTTTAGTAGGAGATTGGGACTAGCCCAGTTCCCACTACCAAAGGCTATTTAAACTCCCAATCACAGAATCATAGAATGTTAAGATGTGGTAATGGACCTTAAAAATCATCTAGTCCCAACTACCTCTGCCATGGGCAGGGACACCTTCCAGTAGACCAGGTTGCTCAAGGCCTTATCCAACCTGGCTTTGAACACCACCAACAGAGTTGGGGTATCCATAACCTCCCTGGACAACCTGTCCCAGTGTCTAACCACCTTCACAGTAAAAAATTTCGTCCTAATATTTAACCTAAATTTCCCCTCCTTCAGTTTGTATCCATTACTTCTTGTCCTATCAGCATAGTTCCTGATGAAGAGTCTCTCTCTGGCTTCCCTGTAGACCCCCTTCATATACTGGAAGGTTGCTATGATCACTCATTACATATAAAATATCGATATGAAAGAAAAATTACTAATGACAAAAGATGCCGGAATGACAATACATGACCACAGCTCACTGTGCTGTTTTTTGCAGAGTAGCTCCATTTACCTGTAGAGACAAACTCTGTCTGTCTAGCTAGTGCAGATCACTTGTGACATGGGACAGGTAATTGCAGACAAAGTTTCAGGATCTTCTTTTGGCGGTTGACCAGGAACTACTTAATTTGACCATTGAAACTTCCCTGTAAAGATGTCATATTCCATTCTTTATAATTTCTTTCATGCTAAACATATGCAGATATGCACCTCTCCTGCTTGTCCTGAGATTTGCCTGTAGGTGACAGCAACACCTCTGGAAAATCAGGAAAGTTAACAGAACCAGTCCTGTAAAAAGTTGGGGTTTTTTTAATAAACCCATAAAAAAGACACCCTACTCACAAGGCATACCTGATATTTCTCATTTTCCAATTTTCTGCAGCTCATCAGACTCATGGACTTGAAGAGCTGGAGGAAGCACTGCCTATTTGCAAGTCCAGTTCCAAAAAAAGAGCTGCTGTAAGGGGTGAGTGGCTCCCCACAGCCTGAGTAACCAATTAGCTCTGTAGGAAGGGTATTGTAGTACCTCTGTGTCTCTCAGACAACATGAATGGATAGTATATATATAATATATATATACTATATCTATATATATATATAATATAGATATAATCATGAGAGATACTGGTAGGAATTGCATTAAGTGGCCCATTTGCACTACTAACACCAAAAATTCCTGTCCAAAACAAACGGAATTTTAAGATGTTATGAATAAACTTTTAGAGGTGAGCAAAGGGTGTGTATGAACCTGTCCAAAGTGACTATCAAAACCTCAGTCCCTCTAGTCCAGTTTATTCCCTTTAGATGTACCAAGCAGCACTTTAGTAAAAGATACGAAAAGCCTTTTCCTGGTGTGGAATAGCCTGTTCTTAGATTTTGTCCTGATCTCTAACAAACATGGACTCTGAGGTTTGAGGTTTCATTTTTTTTCTTACATGTGGTTTAGTTTCTAAATACACAACCAGCTTCTAATCACATCTAGAAGAACTTCACTGCAGTTAGAAATTTGTGGCATCAGTTCTATAATTTTTTTAACCCCTGGTGAAGTCCATCTAATTACTAAGCTTACATGGGTGTTAGAAGTCACTCTTCAAGAAACATTTTAGCTTTAGAAACATAAGTATATGCTTTATTTCTGAATCTTCTCTATATTTCTCAATTTGATTTTATCACCACATTTACAAATTGACAGGTATTTTTTTAAAAAACTGATTTATTCAGAAGGTTATTCTGAGCCACTGCAAACAATGTACTTCAATCTCCTGCCATCTAGTGTCAGAAATAACGCATTTGCAGTTCCTACAGTTGACCAAGCTCTGACAAGTTTAAACTGTAGATTGCAAAAACTATAAAATATCCTGGAGCTACTTTTTCGTCATGTTTAGCACGTTAGCATGATAAATATACATGTGTGTGTATTCATATATTTGTATACATGACAAAAGGCCTTTTCTGTATTTATTGATTTCAATGTATGCACCAAACCCATGCTTGCAGTCTTTGGGATTTGTTTGGTGTTGAACCAAGGCGGAGGTTTGTGTTTGAGCAAAGCACTGTTTAAGAAAACCCTATAGGATCAATCAAGTAAGCATGCATATTTTTTTGTATACTTTTGGGGATAATATGAAGTATATTAGCCAGTGCTCAGTTAAAAAAAACCCAACTTTTCTAATTTCTTCATGGACCTAAAGCTGGACACAGTACTCTGGATGTCATATAGCAAGTACCAAGGGGAATAACCACTGTCCTCAATCTACTGGTTACATGGCTACTAACATAGTCCAGAACGCTCCTTATTTGTGTACTTGCTAGGCTTTGGATTGACCTTCCTTTCAAGTTTGCTGCCACTGTTTCACTCTTTGAGCTCAGAGAGTCAAAGGTCAAAACATGATATAACATTGACCTGAGGAATGTATTTTAATTTTGGTGCAAGGTGACCTGGAATAGTAGTGAGACAAACTCCCATACATTTTTGACAGACTCCCATAAACATAGTATTGTTGCACTGATGAGCTCCTCTAATCCTAGATATTTTATAAATACCATACAATTTACTTCCCTTAAAAATTTATCTCCCTTTGAACTTTGCAGGTTTATACATACAGACTGACATATATCTATATTAAGACTACATTTTAACACTTTAGCCAGTCAGTAAGACTCTTCTGATGAGTCAGATGTCAATGTGCTTTTTTGTCAAGGAAGCTTTGTGAGAAGGAAGTTAGAGAATTAATAGAGCCACCAATCTTCCCAACACTTGTGGTGAAAAGCAAGTATAATAGGCAAAGATTACCCACAAATTATTCCTTTCCCTTCACCAAGAAGAAACTGGAAAAGGTTTGTGTCTAGACTAAGCTACAGAGTCTTTTCCAGACTGCAGCTGGACAACGTATTTCATGTTCATCTCATTTCTCAAGACTGTCTGAAGACTGACTGGGAACAGCACTGTAGGAAAAACAAGATCACTGCTGAATGGTATTTCTAGCCTGTGACTCTTTTAACTACTCTCCATCCTGTACTTGTCACATAGCTATTCTTTGAACTGAGTTGCGAATGAATAAACACATTTAAGTTCAACTTCAAAATCACAAAGTCCAGTGAAAATGGAAGTAGGATGAGCCCTCCCTTGGTACATTCCCTCAGTCCAGCAGCAGGCAGACCGATATTTTTTTGCATTTTCTGCCCAGCTTGTTTACTTAAACTAAAGTTCACAGTGATCTAATATTTATATAGATAGTGTTTGGCTTTCAGAAACAGGATATGTCTCTTGGATAAATTCCATGAAAAAGGCATAGTGAGGTTTTGATGAGGCACCATTAAACCTTTGGTTAATTTCCAAGCACCTGCAGATAAATCTATTTTCCTTAAATTAAAATGATGGCAAATGAGACTACTTAACACCTCATTTAGCCTATATATATAAATAAGTCCCTTGTTAATTTAAAGAAGATTGGTTTCAGTTCTATATATGTATACATGCAATTTATTTGCTACATTCATATTTTAGTATGTGAGAAATGAGTTAGTAAAAGGTTTTTCTGGAATTGCAATAATTGTCGCTAGTTGTGGCAACCATTTTTTATTCAAGAGCATGTAGGAGTTGTGTGACACTCGAAAGAAAATCCTCAAAACCAAAGAAAACACACCATCAAAATTGCATCGGAGATCACATTGTCAGCGGCTCTAGGAATCTAAGATGATATGCTGAGGAGGCAACAGCATCATGCTGCTTTTATACCTCATGGATATCTGTCAAATTACTTTCTGCTAGCTTCTTGGAAACTTTGCCAGGGCAGTCGCCTTAATCCCTGTATCTTTGGTTTATCTTTTTATGGGAAACATCATCTAATGTAACTACATAGGCTCTAAACAGGCTATTTGGGTTGAGTAGGACTTCTAAAAGAACTGTGAACCTTGAAATTCTAGCTTGAGAAATATTAACGATTTTTGAACAAGACCTACTGGTTGCTTGAAACACCACAGTGTTTCTCAGCCTCACTTTACTCTGTATAATTAGTTATATTTATTTTTCAGAAGAAATGGCACTACCACAGAAATTGAGGAGTTTGCATAGAAATGTAATGGCAGAGAAAGCAGAAATAGTAGAGATTCTTCAGGGGCACTTATGTGTTGGCACCTCTGTAATCTTACCTTCTTTGACTGAAAGTGATGGAGCAGGTTTCAGCTTTGAACATGATGAAAAACCAATTTACTAAGTTGTTTAATCAGGTCAAAGGATCTGACAAAGAGAACAAGCTAATAAACATGCAGATGTTATCACATGCTGAAATCTTGTCAGAAAGAAAAAAATAAGCAATCAGTGCCTAAGAGATCTTAGGAACCCACTTATTGCCCGAATAAGAGAAGCAGGAACCCAAATGAGAAAAAGGTGTGCCATTAGCTTTACATTCTGTTATGGCTGTAGAGAATGCTGCAATGGCATTACAGATTTCCATTCCCCTGTAGCTAGCCAATTGTCTAGGAAGTTTAGATGAAATGCATGGAGTATTACCAGATAGGATTATTAATTGGATTTGAAAGAAGGCTTTGAATGAACTTGTGGTGATTAAAAAAACAGAAAAACCTCCTTGGCTGCTTGCTGTGAATTATAACACAAATTTTATATGGAGGCCAAGATAACCTCTTAAATGAAACCAGCTAAACTTGTTTCTAACTCTGTAATGTAAAGTGGGCTCTCATTCCAGCTGCTCAACAACTGCAGTATATCTTAACTCTGACATATATGGGAAAAAATTAAAAACTCTAAACATCATGGAAATATTTTAAGACAATCCCCTGAACGTAACTATTCTTGCAAGTACATCTTCCATTATCATAAAATCACTTAGATCACATCTAAAAATTCTTATGTTCCATGGAGGACTAATACATGATGCATACATATGTATATTTCACTGCTTACTTTGCAGCAAGAGCTACTTTGATTCTCTATCAAGTGTAAGCATTTAAAGTGCCTTAGGATGTGTATGCATGCTTTGGAGCATCAGGATGTGCTAGCACACCATTCAGGCCTGTATAGCTTCAGTTCTGTGGATAATACATGTGGGACCAGGATCTGGTCTACTATCTTTTAACCAATGATTAACATTATTATACAAAATAGCCAGTGAGTGATTTAATGAAAATATTTCACTTTAGTAGTGTATAGCTTTTTATTATTAGGCTTTTTATAGACCATAACATTTCTTTAGATGCATGATCTCAAACTGATAATTTCTAAATTATTTTACTCCTCAAAATATATGGAAGCATCATGAATAAGAGTAAGTCTAGGAATATTAGTTCTATTGGTAATATTTGGTTATACTATTTGAGTCAAAATATTTTAATAAGCTATGCAATTTAATAGGAGGTTTACTGTGACTAAGTGACAGAGTGGAATAGTGTAAACAAGGAAGCTTGTTTCCTACAAGGCAAAGGTAGCTGAGTATGAGTCTCTGCAATAGGGGGATCCCAGCAGTGCCTGTAGTATAACTCTGAGATTAATGAGTGCAGATAGGCAGTGCTTTTCTTTCCTTCTTTCCTTTGTTCCCCACCGAAGACTTAAATTCATCTAGTTATATGCCTCATATGCTCAGAACTAGACATCTGACCTTTAATTTTTTTAAAAAATATGGTAAGCATGTCAAAATAAGTGTTATTGTTTTCTCTAGCTCTTGTTGTTGCATTTCTCTGCAGGTGTGTTGGGTTGTAAGGCTGATAAGGTAGCTGTTGTCAGGTAGGCTCGGGGAAAAAACAAAATCACAGAGGAAGTCACAAGGACATCATACCCTGAGGTACATCCAAAAAAAGTAACAACTTTGCTTACAAATTTCTCCTGTAAGAAAATTGACCTTGTTATTCATTGAGAATTAAATTTTATGGATCTGCAGAATGAAGGAATATTTTTGAGTAGTCAAAAATAGTGTAAAAACCAAACAAAAATGTCCCACAAAGCTCCTGTTCTTCTTCTTACTGTACAAAGTGCTTCACAAAAGGGCCTTTGACATCCTGTAAATTTCAGCCTCACAAAACTAATAACCCTAGGCTTCCACTGGGACTCTTCTAGAAGGAGATGCAGGATGAGTGAAGTTGGTTGAACTGTGACCACTCTTTCATTGCTGAAAAATGAGGGAGCTTGGAGACAATAGTCTTCACAGGATAATTTTAGGTTTCAGGCAATCGCTTTGGACTTTTTCCTGCAGTTTGCAGAGTTTTAATTAATTAATGGAACAATTTACCTACTGATATCCTGCTAGGAATAGTTTCCTGAGCTGTCTTTAAAAAGATACTAATGTAGATGCAAGTAACAGTCATTGTGGACATAAAAATCAGTTAAGAACACATTCCAGGCTGGACAGATAATGACCAACAATTACCATCTATCTACTGTCTGGAGAACTATGTGAAATGTGGTGGCAATCTTGGTTCAACAGAGCTGTCAGCATTGCAAATCTTGGCTACTATAGAAGCCCCTGCCTAAACTGGGTTTAAACAAAGCTCACTGCTGGAAGAGGTCACTGGGGGCCAGGGCTGATGGAACTTGATAAGACATTGTTGGGAGGTTGGTGCCAGTTCTGCTCAAACTGAACCTTTTTGTGATTTTACAAAAGAATAAAGTCACCAGGGCTGTCATTCACACACTTTTCCGTAGCTCTAACTTGACTAAAGATGAAGAGAGAGGGAAAAAAAATCTAACACTTTTCTGACAGAGTGTCAATGATCTTGTTTCATAACCATCTGGGAACAAGGTGACTTGTCACAAAGGAGACTTCTGGCAGTGTAGCCAAGTCAGTGACCTTGTATCCGTAAGTGCCTGGAGTATACAATAAAAGCTGAGGCATGTACTAAACTGCAGCAATCCTTGTAAGAAAAATTTGTTTTGGGCAAAGTCCTCTTTTAATTCACACTGTGTGCTGAATCACTGATATCTCTGGTTGTATATGATCTTAATCTCCACAGAATATGTGTAAAATGTATATCATGCTGTTTTTTAATTTGAATTTCTCTATCTCATTAGATTATACTGTGCACACTGCTCCAAATGTTAAATGAGCATAAATATTAGCTATTACATTTTTTCTCTCTCTCAACTGAAGCTGAACTACGAAGTTACAATTTTACATTGTTTGTTTGCTATTCCCTCCTCCCTCCCCCTCCCCATTTTTCCAAGATTTATAAATGAATTATCAACACTAGGAAAAAACCTAAAGTCTTGTATTCAGCAACCTCAGTCATTCTGTGCTTTTATGATAGTCCTATGTGGGAGTTGTCATTTGCATTAGTCCTTGTGGGGTGCAGACCAGCATGACTAAATTAGGTTTGGATAAATAACATATAAACGGCTGGGCAAAGATGCAGAAGAAGGCAATCTTCACATCAAAACTGTAGCAGCAGTCAAGGAGATACAGGGCCAAGAGGTAAGGGAGGAGTTGGTCTGTGACTGGTGAGGCCTGGTTCCATTTCTGGGATCCAGAGAAAGAAAGAGAGACACGGACGTTCTGGGGAGAGTACAGCAACAGACCACAAATATGATGAAGGGACTGCAGCATCTCTCCTCTGAAGAGAGGCTGAGAGAGCTGGGAATGTTCAGCCTGGAGAAGAGCAGGCTCAGGAGAAAACTCATCAGTGTATTAAAATCCCTGAAGACAGTGTGTAATGAGGACAGAACCCGGAGTTCAGTGATGCCCAGTGCCAGGACCAGAGGCAGTGGGCACAAATTGAAACATAGAGTGTTCCCTCTGAACTCCAGAAAATGCTTTTCCACTCTGAGGGTGACGAAGGGCTGGCACAGGTTTCCCAGGGAGGTTGTGGGTCCCCATCCTTGGAGACATCCAAAAGCTACCTGGACACGGTCCTTGGCTCCAGGGGACACTGACTGAGCAGGAGGGGTTGGATGTGATGTCCTCCAGAGGTTCTTTCAACCTTGACTGTCCTGTGATTTTGTGAACCTGTCAGCAGTTTACTTAGATGATTTACCTGACTTTCAAAAGCCATCAGTATGATATGTTGATTTAACAATGCTGTTAGTAATTTTTCAGTTAGCATTGCAGAGCAGAAAAGAATTGTCCATTACAAGAAACAGAGGATCAGCAATGCAGAGAGCCTCAGTAAATCTGTAGACCTCATTTCTCTTATGCATATTTTTGTTTCTCTTCCCAGAAAATAGCTTAGTCTCTCTTTTCCATATTTTAGTTGTCACTTTCCAAATTGCTTGGAGCTTTCATCTGTACGAAGCACTCTCAAGATTTTTGTCACAGCCTGCTTTTCTCAAAACTGTGAACATCATACACTATTCTGATCACTATTCCATCACTTTTGTGAAATATCCCCTTTCAATACCCTTCACTTCTCAAATTATCTTTTATAGATGCAGATTTACTGGCACATGTGCAGTTATTTTTATCCTGCCATGTTTTCACCTCAGTGGGACTTAGTGTTTCCTTGCAACTCTGCAGGATCTCATCGTGCTGAGCAGTATTGCTGGACAAATAGGGCTTACTTATGTTTACAACTGAGGATTAAGAGCTCTTTAAAAAGGGAAGCTCCATTAATTTTGATATGCCAGAAGGACTTAAAATTATATAAATTTTTTAATTAAATAAAGAATGTGTTAGATTTACATGATTATTTGACTAATTTAATCTCCTCCTCAGATGTTCCTGATTTTTTTCAAAAATTAAATATTAGTTCACTAGTACTAGTGACTACAGTCTTTGAAAAGCAGCTTCCAAGCAGAACTTCCTTAAAATTGCTGTGAGCAACATTAATAAGTAGCATGTACTTGGAAAGAGGGGCTGAAGTTTTCCAGCTGTATGACTGAAAAGGGTTACTGCTTCCAACCCTGGCACCTCACCTTGATGCCATGTTAAACTTACCAGAAGTAACTAAGTTGTCCTTTGAGCTCTTAGACATCTCAAATAGTATGGCAGATTCTGATTTTCTTCTTAACAGTACTGTCTTCTGATGTTTGCCTACAGGCTTGACATGGGTGCACCTTGCCTATCCTTGCTTTCCTTCAGAGGAAAAGTTTCCTGACTGAAGAAGGTGTTAGCTATTCAGTGACAGGATACTAGTGAAGAAAGGATGAGTATGATATTGTCCATGTATCAAGACAGGGTTAAAAGGCTATTATTTGTTCAGTGTTCTACTAAAACAGCAAACAATTTAATGACTAAATGGTGTTTTCTATCCCTCTAATGCTGAATGGCAGCTGCCTGAATTCCCTGAGATCTGGGTATATACTGATCTACTTAGCTCCTGTGCTTGTTTATATCTCACTTTCAGACCCCTGTGGGTCTCAGAATTCAAGTTTCTTTTCTTTCCTACAGATATGTCACCCCATATTCTCATATTCTTTTTGCAACTTCTCTTTGCCTCGGTGTTTCCTCACATTCTCAGACAGGTCCTCCAAGTCTTCACTGAGAGCATGTATGGATGCTGTTCCTTGCCTGAAGAAGATGATTCCAGGATGGGTACTCATGAATGCACACAGGCAATGGGCATCTCAACCTCTGTGCATGCACCTGAACTGAGACCAAACACTGCACTCAGCAGCCAGCTGTTGCCATTTGAAAAATGCTTTTGCCTAAGCTGGGTTAAAACGTGTTTGTGTACATATAGATTGAGTGGGAATATATACTGCTAGGCTCTCAACCTTTGCTCAGGATTGTCATAGGTTCTTCATGAACTTAGAACCTACACAAATTTGTGTGGATTTTTCAAAAGGATGAAAAAACCACACTTTTGATACAGTGGCTGGCACGCCCCCTTTCCCATCCTTATCCATCTGAAATTCAAATCCCTACTTCAAAAAAAATTGCTAAAATTTTTAACAAAGCAAAATTATATTTATTTTTTTTTTTAACACAGGCAAACCCAGTCTCAGCCAATTTTGACTACACAGTTGAATTATTTTTATTGAAATCTCTTCCTTTCCTTCTCTTGTCCCTCTTCAGATTTCAAGCTGACATGATACTTGGCCTAGAATCAAATTCAAAGGGCAAACTAGTGGTACTTGGCAAAGCTATAAACAATTAAACTCAACATTTTGGGTGAAAAGTGGTAAACTTGATAATAGGTGCAGTTAGTGCCATCTACGATAGGAACTGAGCAATGCATTACAAAAGGAAATTGAATAAGGCTGATCTTGTTTTCTGCTACTGCCATGGAAATCCCTGGAATCCACAAGTCTCTAAGGCTCTTTATGGACCCTTTCTTCCGCTGAATCCTGCTTTTGCTCTGATTTCACTACTGTTAGAGAGATCAAACAAAACCACTAGTATTCTTGAGCCTGGGACCTCTTGTGTTAATAGAATAGTAGAGAACAGGCACAAACCAGAACATCACATCAATGCATGAGTAAGAGACTCAAAAGGAAATAGAAGAACACTTTCCTTTCTAAAGCTGACCTACTCAATTTGATTGGATGACCAGAGAGAGAAAACTTTCCTGCGCTCATTCTGTAGCCTTCCTAGTTGGCTCTAAAAGATACTCAGATAAAAGGACTGAAAGCTCAAATAGACTTCTATTGAATCTGAAATTCCCTGAAGTGCAGTCCTCTTCTATCCATTCTAAAATCTATAGCTATTTACTTCTAGCGGCTTCTGAAAGTTAGCTCCAGTATCTGATGCTGATAAAAGGTATAAAAGCATTCTTGTAAATTAGAAATACTAAAATCCGGCAGCTTGCTCTGTGAAGAATTATATTGCACAGACACACAAAATTTGTCATCCTATCCATCTGTTCCCTAGCATGTATTTAAAAATGGGCGATGCCACAAAAGCTAAATCCTGAATGAAGCAATGGAAAAGCACTGCATATTCTGGTTCCTGGGAGCCAGAAAAAATGAGCACAGACTCAGCTGAGTAGCAGAAGGGCTCTGGTGGAGACTTGTCCAGCACCATAGGAAAGATATGCCGCTGGCGTGGGGAAATCTATATCCTTGATCTGCCCCTAGATGTTGGCAATGAATTCAGAACTGTATTATTCCTCATTATGTCTGGAGGCAATCATGCACTGTAACTGTTAATCTTCAATACTTTTATTTCCCTTCAAAGTTATTAGCCAAGTTGACTACATGGATTCAAATCCTAGAGTACTAGGATCCTTTGAAATGTCCATTTGCTTTTTGTGAAAGCATTGTGAGATGACACTTTTTTGATAGGGAAGAAATAAGGAATAATTTATGATGTTCTGAAGCCTTGATTTAAAATACGATGGAAACAATCCCTGTATTACGTTCCTTGATCAGTGGCAGACCCTGTTTCACTACAGTTTAGTCAACCATGCTAATTGAGAGTTTCTGATCCTTTTTTTTTTTTTGCTTATGACTCTCAAAATTACTTGCAAATAATTAATTGGGGAAGAAGGTGGAAGAGGATGTGACTTTTTGAACTGGGCTGAATGAGGTTATTGACACAGACTTTTAACCATACACTTTATAAACCAAAACACCCTTTCCTTGAGTAAATTCAATTTTGCCTTTAAAAAAATGCAGCAAATCATACTATATTCAGAGATAAATTATTTACCCAGCTTTAAAGATTAAAAAAAAATAAAAAAAATACAGGAATTTGTGAATTTGAGGAGCAGACTGAATTGCAGAGAAACTCATATTTTCACATGGAACAAACAACAGTGTTGATGCTCCAAGGATTTTTTTGAGAATACTTGGCGATCTGCCTTGCTCAATGTGCCAGCTGTATTGAAGTGTCTCTCTTGTCTGTAGCTTGCATAAAATGTTCCTTCTGGTAGTCAAAATTTGGATGTTTTACCAGTCTTGGCCTAAAAATATGTGTATCATAAATTTACATGAGTTCTAAATTATTTACATTACTTGTAAATGCCTACTATATATGCTGTAGACTTTGGTTTCATTTTAAAATACTTGGCTTGATTTTTAAGTAGCTTAAGGATTTTAATTAATTAAAGTGTTTTCCCATTATAATGGATACAAAAAGAAAGTTTTGTAGCTAAAATTATCAAGATCAAATCTATGAGATATTTAGATGTAAAAAAACATGAATAGGTATTTCCTGAAGACATGAAGAGCTGTAATTTGAATGCAAAGTGTTGTTGGTATATTTATCCCTGATTAATTAGAGATCAGTTCTGTAAATGCTTATGTATGTGCCTGTGTGTGAATTCCTGTGGACCCACTTCTGTGACCAAAGTCAAGCATGTACAGAGGCTTTGCATGGCTTGGGGAAACAATATCCTGGTGTATGTGTATTCGGTTTGATTCCTTTTAGGATTTCTTTTCTGAGGAATCCACGAGAGGGCAGTACACAGCAAGAGTAATGCAGATGCATTTTACTGCAGTTTTCTGCAAACAGCACCCAATCAATCAGAATAAGAAGGTTGGTTCCCAACATCATTCACTTACAGTATTTAAAAAACAAAACATCTGGAGTCAAGTCTGCAAAATTATTATATGTCATGTAATTTTAGGTGAACTTTGTCTTCTGACATTGGAATCTATTGTTATACTTGGTTTCTGTTTTCACAAGTTCTGTATAATTATTGAAAAGTGGAATTAAACTGGATTTAGAAAGTAAACATGGTACTAAAGGTGCTATTACCATAATGAAATAAACCCCAAACAAATATAGTGAATTAAAAACTGTGAAATTTAGCAATATTGAATTATCACAACAAACCCAACAGCTGCTTCATGGCTTGAGATAGAATTAGGCAACTGATAAGTGTCAACAGTATATACAGTTTTACACTTGGGGAACAGCATTTTTGACACAGTCAGATTGTCTCATCCTATTAAAAAAACCCATGAATTCAAAGACTATTGCAGTAACTGGAACAACTGAACTATGTAAATCTGATTAGAATTTCTCATTTAGACCCAAAGACTTGCTGTGCTGTGTTTCTGATTGCAGCATTTCATTAATTAGTGACTAAATCACCTGTGCTTCTGACAATAGTACATTGGCTGTGCAATGTGGTGATGAGGAAAAGGCTGCACTTGATACAGGATAAAAATCCAGCATATCTTTGTGATTGAATTATTTTAATTTTGAGTATTAATAGAATGATTTTTTTCTTTTCTAATAGAAGTTGATGTTCTGAATATTACTTACCTAGTGAACTAATGAAATTAAAGATTTAAGGCAAAGTGGCAAGTGGTCCTTTAAGTATTTCACAGACATAGCACATGTTTCTGTGTGACCCCGTCACTTTTCTTTCCCATGGTAGAAGATGCCACACCTCATTTGTCACACGTTAGGCTTGAAGTTTCCCTTCAGTGAGAACAGGTATGGAAACATTTCTTCAGATCCCTACCAGTGGTTCCTAACCTAACCCCTTCTGACCACTCCTGTCTGTGCGCTGACCAAGATCTGGTTGCCTTGTGGACAGTTTTACCTGTGTGCTGGGCTCATGTCTGCAAATGCCACAATAGGCATGGTGACTGCATTATGTATCCAGTGTAGAGCAAGCTGCAGTGTGGCCCCAGTTCTGTTTATATGTGCTCTGCATAGGAGTAAGCAGTGTTTATTCTCTATGTCTACTTCTGGTGCACCACTATATGAACATAAGTATAGAAAGCAGTGACTTGTACAGGCAGAATATCAAATTCATCCTCTCTGGGGGACAGGTACAGGGAGTTCTGGGTGCAGGACTTTAGCTTTCCTCATTTTCAGAGGTCAGCTATGCTTCTAGAAGGTATAATTTATCCTTGAATTTGAGTTCTACGCAGCCCTGAGGGCCGTAGTAATAAAGATCCTACATGTTGCAGCTTGCAGGTGGAGAAACAACTCTATTTCTTTTACTTCCTACAGGGATATGGGTTTGTGTCTCATGGAGCTTGCTTGCATCCTGTTCTACTCCAGGACCCAGCCAAGTGCATGTGTATCTGTGTGTGCTTGTGGACAAATACACACCAATGCACAAACAGACACATATATATGTACATATCATACAATCCCATATTCCCTCTCTCTATTTTGTTTTGCATATAGGAGGTAAGAAGGATGGGTATTCAGATGGGGGAGTGAAGTGTGCGTGGATGCAAACTGTTTCTGCATAGCTGGGATGAACACAAGTGAATACAAGTAGAACTGCCCGCTAGAAATAAGGAGCATATTTTGTTTGGGAAAGGAGTGAATGAAAAGATTAAAAATTGGTAAAAAGCCACAGGAACTGTCAACATTGAGTGCAGCTGAACAAGTATGCAGGGAAAAATTGGCTGTGTGCTTCTGCAATTAAATTGACTTAATGCTAATTTCTGCATAATGTATTTAATGGTACAAAGTTCCAGTAAAGAAGAAGGGATGGTGGAAGCAGGATTTTTGGTAGCTGTATGTGAGCTCCATAAGGAGATCTGTGCTATCTCTGCAGCAGAGCAGCTATGAGAGAAGGAGCTTTCAGGATGAGTATGTTAAATTTCTGGGGAGAAACGTAAATGCCTTTCAGTGTCCCTCTGTAAAAAATACAGCATCAGCCACACAAATATTCTAAGGCAAACAGGCTGAAGGATGTGTGTAGCGACCATATTACACTGAGGAGTTAGTGATCCACAAAATGGTCAACCTCAGCAGGCTCAGGACTGGGCTGTGCACATGCAGCTTTGCCTTCAGGCTGGTACTGTGCTGCCTACATCTCTTGCCTTGCAGACAACTCATCCTGTTCCCTGTGCAAGAAGAGCCTGCAGGCAACTCCCACCGGGTACCAGCGATTACACCACCTGCGTGGCCTTGTCTTTATCTGAAAGCACAGCAAGAAGTTGTCATGTGAACATACTTTCTGTTTGATAGTAGAAATGATGACTAGAGTTGTTTTCTTGTAAAAAATCCCATAATAGCACAAATTACCAAAATTCTATGAATATTGACTGCATGATGTGCATCAGAGGCTCATTCAATGTTGCACCACTCAGAGTTCCCAGCAGCTAACAGGACATAAAATTACCTTTACTTTTTCCCTCATTATAGTGTCTATCTCCAATAAGTAGAATTTTAAATGGTATCTTACAGAGTCCAAGTGATTTCTTACTGGGATCATAACAGGCCAACTCTTGATGCAAAACAAGGTGTCAAGTGAGACTGGCTGTACATTATCTGGATTTTCTGAATGATATCATTGGACTTACCAAGATGAGTCCAAAACTTCTTGATAAAGGCTTAACTGGACTCTTTGACGGTTCTTTGGAACTCCCATTACAGGATGATGTTGCTCCACAATGCTAGGTTCATTATTTTCCTTTTTTTTTTCTTTTTTTTTTTTTTTCTTTTGCCTATTGGTGACAGAATTGAAGACATAAATGTCACAGCTTCTAGACATCCTGAGCTGGGGAGGAAGTGCTTAGCTCTGGATGGCTTTTTTAGTCATGAGACGGCTGCACAGGGCTTGAGGTCAGCATAAAAATGTATCAATCCTGTGAACTACTTCTGTAATTGATTCCTTGAAATTATCTCCTTTAGTAAGAGCAAGATTCTCTGAAATCTTTCGAAGAATTAATTGAAATTGTGAATGAATGAATGAATGAATGAATGAATGAATGAATGAATGACCATATTAAAAAAAAAGAAAAGAAAATAAGTTTTCCTTTGATTTTTGGACCAAAAAGATAATAGTGGGCTCGTAGCTGAGAATTTGACTTTTATGACTTCTTTGACTGTTTCTATATTAGTAATTCCTGGTCATTTAATATTTTCCTGATGTTCTAAGACTACAGTTTTCATTCACTTTAATCTGTGTATGAATAATTGATCAGTAGCTTTTATATGGTGTTAGTCCAGTAGAACTACCCAGTGTTCCCAAGCTTTTTACATGAAAAATGAACAGTTCTGCCAACAGAAGATGATTAATCAAAAGGAATTGTAAATTATGCATGACAGTCACTTCTTTTCCCTTTTCCTCAATAACTATACAAGTGACATTAAATAAGTGACATTAAGTAATGAGAAATAAGAAGTCCTTATGAAAATCAGATAAAAATAGAAGCAATAGGATATTGTATTGTCTGAGACATGTAATTGAAGATACTGACTGTTGACAGAAATAATTCTCCTAATCATTATTGGCAGTATAAGTAGAATGGATGGAACGTGTTCCAAAACCAACGTTTTCTTTCTAAGTGATTCCTATTTGAAGTAAGTAAAGAAATTAGTATCTGAGGATGAATGTGTTGAGGTGACACTTTTGTTTTTATCATGTTTCTGTATGTGGTATAGATACATTGAACAAGACAAAAGAGGAGGAAAATAACCAGAAGAAACCAAGGCATATCCTGTGTTTGTACAGTTGGGAGCAAGGAGAGGGCATGAGTGAGACCAAAGCCTCGTGATGCCATACTCTTACAAACTGTTGTATTGATGACTACCAAGGCTATCATGAAGCAATGAATGAAGAGAAAGATAATATATTTGGTTAGACTAGCAGACATGACTGGAAAAAGTAAAAAAAAAATCTTCTTTATTTAAGCACACTGAACTTTTTTCATCTGTCTTATTCTGTACTGAGAGCAACAGCACTTGTAGCTAAAAAGATAAAACTTCAATTACAACAGTGAAATATTAAGTCCATTCACTTCTAGGTTCAGAATAATGTAAGTGAGGAGTTTTACTAAGGACCCTTGTACTAAACAGTGCACAGAATTTTAGTTTAGTTTTGTTCTCTCAAGAAGGAGGACCTTTCCTTTCAGATTTATAGCAGAAATCATCCTACAGCAGTTATGTGTGAAAGGATGATTTTGCTTCCAGCACCGAGCTGTCTTTCTAGCTATACACATACCTCTGTGCGCCTTTCTGGGCATCAGGAGTTTTTCTGTTGCTGTGTCTGGAAGTGAATAGTGTTTTAAAACTGCATGACAAAGTAAACTCTCCCTGTTATTTTTGTGGTTTGTGATGTAAATTCAAACAGTTTTCCCTTGAGCTAAGAGGTGCTGGATTGAAAGAAATACTGAAGTCATTAATCTATAAAAGGACCTCAGGTGACAGGTATGGTTACAGATGCATGTAATGGCTATAAGGTAGCTGCGTCTGCTAATGCTGGTAGGTGCAGAGTCTGGAGTTTTATGACTTATTGGATAAGCTCTGATTATTTTGTTGATGTAATGGGTGAATGATAGCTATGGGATGAATGAATCCTTGGCTCATCATCATTGAATCATTGAGTAGTTTGTGTTGGAAGGCACCTTAAAGATCACCTAGTTCCAACTCTCTTGCCATGGGCAGGGACATCTTCCTCTAGACCATGTTGATCAAAGCCCCACTGGCCTTGAACACTTCCAGCGATGGGGCACCCACAGCTTCTCTGAGCAACCTGCTTCAGTGTCTCACCACCCTCACAGTGAAGAATTTCTTTCCAATATCTAATCTAAACTTGCTCTCTTTCAGTTTAAGGCCCTCCCTCCTTGTTCTATCACTACATGCCCTTGTGAAAAGTCTTTCTCCAGCTTTCTTATAGGCTCCTTTTAGGTACAGATGTGAAGGTAAAAGAGTTCCTAATTTGGTTAGCAAAGAACCTGGTGAATACATTTTGCTTCCTGTGCTCTCCTTTTACTCTTAGTGGCTAGCAATCCAGCACATGGAAAAATAGCCTACTTGGCCAGATATAGATCTACATTGTTTCACAATTTTCCAGGAGTTCATTTCAGAACACTAAGGAAAGTAGTTCAAAGGAAAAAAAAAGATAAAAACTTGGGATCAAACAGCCAGTAGGATGCTGTCTTTTGCCAAGAAATGTTAATTTTATTATTCTTGTAAACAATCTTAAGAGCGAGGAGACTAAATTAAAAGTATACAAAAATTAACTACTCTGCTGTGTTCTTTCTCTTTTCTTAGTGCCTTTGAAACCGGTAAAAGATGCATGTTGAAAAGGATGTTCAATACACACTAAATATAGTGAACACCTACAATTATTAAAACTGAGCTTTTTAAGGGGTTGCTTGGCCTTCCCTGTTTTTATTGTTTTGTTTCCCTTGGAGTTTTATCTTTTTTTTTTTAATTTTATTTTTTTCTTGACACATGACTCTACCAAAAAGATTACTTTTGAAATCAATTACATTTACAAGACTCACATTACTATTTTCCCTTAATTGAAATTTTAATCAGGAAAACTCAAACCTAACTGATCAAATGCTTGTAAGATATAGAGTAAACAAAAATACTAGAGAATCGAATACTTGCCAGCCCTCCATACTCAATATTTTTTAGACTTTTCACATAAGAAATATTATCTTGACTTTTTTCCTTGAGACTTCCCTTCACCTTTGTCACTGAGCATGACATTAAGTGGTAAGGAATGTGTCTTTGCCCAGGTTGGGTCCTCTCCATGCATCTTGCCCACCCCCAGCATACTTGCTCACGGACAGAGAGAGGAACAGAGAAGGCCTTGACCCTGTGCAAGCACAGCTCAGCAATAGCTAAAACATTGGTTTCTTATCAACACTGTTTTGGTCCCCACTTTAAACCACAGCACCATATGGACTGCTATGAAGAAAATTAACTCCACACCAGCCAGACCCAGTACACCCTGTAAAAGCTGACGGAGCCATTCACATTGTAGTTACCATGCATTTCCGTGCTTAATAAGAGCTCAATGGCCTAGTTATTAAAAAATAAAACAAATTAGAGAAAAGGATGTGAGCTCATGTTTTAATTTTGCATTTAAGAACTTAATTCAATATGATAGATAAAAATCTACACTCTTTGGTGAATATGCAAATGACATTAGAGCAGTTTTAATTTCTTATCTGTATTTCTGTTCTTACTTGCTCTTCAGCTGTTGGCACTACCAATTTGCATCCATCCACACAATTCAGAGGTTGGTTTTTTTTGCAAAATGTAAAAAAATGCTTATTGTTATTTAGATATTTAAAATGCTTTAGTCATTGGTTTGGAAATATAACCAAAACAAATACATTTTTAAACTAGATGGTTCATTTCCCAGACTAGACAGCACTGGAAGGTCTATAAATACACTGCATGTGTCTGTTCCTCTACTGGGAAATGAAAGGATGTTAAAATACATTTTGAAGAACTGTGATGATTGATACCTAAAACATTGTGGGTTAAGTTCCTACACATGTAAATCAGTCTGGAAGAAATGAAAAATGTTATCAAACAGCACCTGATACATAGCTAATGACCAGAGAGGGGCACCATCAACACTTCACTTGTTTTTAGTACTTAAGATGCTCTTAAATGTTATTGTGTCCTAATTACAGTTGCTACAACAATATTACAATATTGGCAGTGGATTGACTACATTTAAAAAATATTTTCTCAGTGGCATATCAACCAGTTCTTGTTGCTTTAGCTGTCTCCTACAAAATGATTCAACTTGTTCTGCAATTTACTCAAATGTTCTTCATGAACATTTTTCATAGTTCTCATGTATTTTTAGGTTTGTGAACCATGCTTGTGATCATTACAATTTCTGCTTCAGAGCTACTCTTTTATCACTCTCTGGTACCACATTAGAAACTCTGAGCTTCTAGTTTTTTTCCCAGAGATTTTTGCATACAACGGAGTCATATTTAAATCTCTCAAGAAGCATAAAAATAATTGCATTATCAGAAGTGCTATTTGCCAGTTAGCTTGTAAATGAGTAGGGCAAATAGATAAAAGAAAAGGCTGTCTAGTGGCAGAGCAGTACCGACTTAGAGAGTGTAATTCTTCTGCTACCCACTATATGAAAATTTCCTTACTGTGCAAGTGACTGAGCACTAGCACAAGTTGTCTGAAGAGTTTGTGTGGAATCAGCATCCTTGGAGATATTCAAAAGCCACCTGGACATGGTCTTGGGCAACCAGCTTGAGGGGGCCCTGTGTGAGTGGGTATGTTGGAGCAGATGAACTCCAGAGTTCTCTTCCCACCTCAGCCATTCTGCGATTCTGTGAAAGAAAATATATTCACCCCCACACACAACCCAAATCCAAACCAAACAAAAAAGCTTCACCAAACTGAAAATGAGCATATTCAGCATAACTGTGATAATGTAGACCACAGTTTATAATGTTCCCATATGGACCAATTCATGTAGTTTTAAATTACATAACATGGTTTAATGTTGGAGTTGAATTTTGCTTCTCCCTTAGAAATATCCTCAGGTTATGTAAATACAAGTTGCATAGGTAAAATTCATGGCCAAATCTCTGGAACCCTAAGATGGCTGGATAAATTTATCTTGCTAATGCCTAAACCCCCCACAATTACTAATTTTAATAAATACTCTACAGTTCTGCTCACACGAGGTGTATATTGTCACTTGTTTGTCCTGAAGACAGTGACTATAAACACTGAGAGAAATCCATAAAATTTAATTCTGATGATCATAACTATGCACTCAAGGATAAATTTAATACTTAATGTATTTAGGAAAGCACTTACACATATGGTGATGGGTGGACGAATGATATGCATACAAGTACCCTTTTGAAGTTCATGGTTCTTGTTAACATACATCAGCAACAAAATGAGGGCTAAGGAGAATCTCCACCCTTTATTGGTTGTGGGGAGAAACATAGTGACAAAGAATGAGGAAAAGACCGAGGTATTTTGTGCCTTCTTACCCTCAGTCCTTAATAGCAAGACCAATTGATCTACGGGTACCCAACTCCCTGAGATGGGGAGCAGAATCTCCCCATCTCCCCATCTCCTCTCATAATCCAGGAGGAAATGGTCAGTGACCTGCTACACCACTAAGACATGTACAAGACAGCATGTGTTTAGGAAAGGCAGGTTGCCTTGACCAACCTGATCTTCTATGACAAGGTGACCTCCTTAGTGGATGAGGGAAAGGCTGTGAATATCATCTACCTGGGCTTCAGTAAAGCCTTTGACGCTGTCTCTCACAGCATTTCTTCTGGAGAAACTGGCTGTTCAGGGCTTAGACGGATTCACTGTGTGCTGGGTAAAAAAATGGCTGGGTGGCCAGGCCCAGAGAGTGGTGGAGAAGGGAGTTACATCCAGCTAGCAGCTGGTCATGAGTGATGTTTCCCAGGGCTCAGTGTTCGGGTCAGTACTGTTTAATATCTTTATCAACAATCTAGATAAAGGGATCGAGTGCACCCTCAGTCAGTTTGCAGATGACACCAAGCTGGGAGGATGGGAAGGCTCTGTGGAGGGATCTGGACAGGCTGGATTGAAGAGCCAAGGCCAATGATATGATATTCAACAAAGCCAATTGCTAGGTCAAAATAAGACGCTTGGATCAAAACAACCCCATGCAGCACTACAGGTTACTTAGAGCAGCATGAAAATCATCAAGGTTGGAAAAGACCTTTAGTACGGTCAAATGCAATCATGAACCCAGCATTACCATTGCAAGCCCTAAACTACTAAACCATGTGTCCCAGCAACAGGTAAGTCCAGGGATGGTGACTCCACCACCTCCCTGATCAACTTATTCCAATGCCTGATCACCTTAACAGTGAAATTTTTTTTCCAATATCTAATCTGAATCTCCCCTGTCTCATCTTAAGGCCATTTCCTCTGACCCTCTCACTGCAGGCACAGTAGAAGAGACCAGCCCCCACCTCCCTATATTCTCTTTTCAAGTTGTTGTAGAGAGTGATGAAGCCCCCTCTGAGCCTCCTTTTCCCAAGACTAAACAAACCCAGCTCCCTCAGATGTTCCTCATAAGACATGTTTTCTAGTACTTTCACAAGCCATATTGCCCTTTGCTGGATGTCCTCCAACACCTTTATATCCTCTCTTCTTCTGTATGCATACATGGATGATATCCAACCCGCACCCTAAGCTATTTTTGACATTAGGGGAGAAAGCAAGTACAAGTTATGAAGGCCTATGAAAACATATAAGCTGCCCCCCCCGAAAAAAAAAAAAAAAGAAAAAAAAAAAAGAAAAGCCTATATTGATCTGTGGGTTTGTGGTAGCAAAGTGTATAAATGGAGCTAACAGCTGGTAAGAACTCAGAGGTGCATGTAGTGAAATGACTTAATGGTGCTTGCACAACAAATTAGTGGTTCAGATTCAGTTCTTAGGTTACTGTTTCCTGGCCAGTGAGCCATGTGTCTTCATCACTATAGTGAAACATTTTTTAAATAGTGATTTCGTGTTGTTGACATAATGTGTTTGTGCACTTTTTAGCCACGCAAACATTTCTGAAGTTCCTTCCAGTGGTCATGGGGCACCTGTGCAGGAAACTTTCTAGATTCTA
This sequence comes from Xenops minutus, assembly GCA_035221455.1. Taxonomy (NCBI): domain Eukaryota; kingdom Metazoa; phylum Chordata; class Aves; order Passeriformes; family Furnariidae; genus Xenops; species Xenops minutus. The sequence continues at coordinate 117,000,931 of JAWWEE010000074.1, forward strand.
AACAATGTCAGAGTGGCTGAGTGGGAATTCATACTGTGGAAAATAAAAACGCTACTTCCACAGGAAATTCCTAATCATCCATTCCCATAGCTGCCTTAATGCACTTAGTGCTACACAGACTTTATAGATGGCCATAAATGGTTGCTGTTCCAAACCTAAATTTTATTCAAATTACTTATTTTTCAGCACTCATAAATCAGTGTGCTGTCACTGGCACATTTATATCCTGCATCTAATAAGCTTTCGTCTCAGAGCAGCATTGAATGCTGCTGACCTAAAACAATTCTGTTAGGCATAGGATGATGCTTAACTTAGCTAACAACCAAGAAGAGATTTATACTGAGACCCCACTTGGCTCTGTTTCAGGTTGCTCAGCTTCTTGGCAGAACAAAAGTGTTCTAAAATCACCATAGTCGGCAGGTCCTGCACTCCATTCACAAGGAGGAGTTACTCAGTGATGGCTATCATACGAGGCTGAGTTTAACAAGAAGAGCGTAGCCAGTAAATTGAGGGACATAACTCTTCCCCTGTGTCTGGCACTTTAGAGACTGCTGATGGAGCACCATGCCCAGTTTTGGACTCCCCAGAACCATAGAGACATAGGCATGTTGGAATGAGTCCAGCAGGGAGCCAGGAGGATGGGGTACAAAAAGGGGCTGAGAGAACCACCTGCAGCAGAACAGGCTAAGGGGGAACCAGCTGAGTTTGCTCAGTCTGTAGAAGAGCAGGCAGAGGTGGTGCTGCTCTCTGTAACTCTCTAAACACCAAGGTATAGAGAGGTTAAGTCAGAACCTTCTCAGAGTTGTACTGTAGAAGGGTGGGGAACAACAGACACAAATTAGAATATGGAAAATGTTGACTCTACAAGAGGAAAAAACCCAAAGGAGTGATAAAACACTGGAGTAGGTTATCCAGAGTAGTAGATGCTACAAACTCAGCCACATAACTTGGTCTGACTGTACTTGCTTTGAGGAGGATGTTCGATCTAGAAGTGTTCCAGAGATCCCTTCCAAGTATACTATATTCTGAATATATGTTAGTGTAACAGTTCTTGTACATTCTTCCAAACCCCTGTGTATTAAGGTAGAATTCTATGTGGGTATTTTTGGTCTGTGTTTGGCCCAGCCACCTGTGAGAAGCTGGGTTTTCTCATGCCAA